>JAAGKR010000238.1:125192-248620 GCA_011419295.1 Clarias macrocephalus | reverse complement strand
TGTGACATGGTGCATTATCCTGCTGGAAGTAGCCATCAGAGGATGGTACATGGTGGTCATAAAGGGATGGACATGGTCAGAAACAATGCTCAGGTAGGACGTGGCATTTAAACAATGCCCAATTGGCACTAAGGGGCCTAAAGTGTGCCAAGAAAAGATCCCCCGCACCATTACACCACCACCACCAGCCTGCACAGTGGTAACAAGGCATGATGGATCCATGTTCTCATTCTGTTTACGCCAAATTCTGACTCTACCATTTGAATGTTTCAACAGAAATCGAGATTCATCAGACCAGGCAACATTTTTCCAGACTTCAACTGTCCAATTTTGGTGAGATCGTGCAAATTGTAGCCTCTTTTTCCTATTTGTAGTGGAGATGAGTGGTACCCGGTGGGGTCTTCTGCTGTTGTAGCCCATATGCCTCAAGGTTGTGCATGTTGTGGCTTCACAAATGCTTTGCTGCATACCTTGGTTGTGCCGAGTGGTCATTTCAGTCAAAGTTGCTCTTCTATCAGCTTGAATCAGTCGGCCCATTCTCCTCTGACCTGTAGCATCAACAATGCATTATCGCCCACAGGACTGCCGCATACTGGATGTTTTTCCCCTTTTTCACACCATTCTTTGTAAACCCTAGAAATGGTTGTGTGTGAAAATCCCAGTAACAGAGCAGATTGTGAAATACTCAGACCGGCCCGTCTGGCACCAACAACCATGCCACGCTCAAAATTGCTTAAAACACCTTTCTTTCCCTTTCTGACATTCAGTTTGGCATTCAGGAGATTGTCTTGACCAGGACCACACCACTATTGAAGCACTGAATCGCATTGAAGCAACTGCCATGTGATTGGTTGATTATATAATTGCATTAATGAGAAATTGAACAGGTGTTAATAATTATCCTTTAGGTGAGTGTAAACTGTATATACAGGGGTTGGACAATGAAACTGAAACACCTGGTTTCAGACCACAATAATACATTAGTATGGTGTAGAGCCTCCTTCTGCAGCCAATACAGCATCAATTCGTCTTGGGAATGACATATACAAGTCCTGCACTAAGGCCAGAGGGATGTTGAGCCATTCTTCTTGCAGAATAGTGGCCAGGTCACTACGTGATGCTGGTGGAGGAAAACATTTCCTGACTCACTCCTCCAAAACACCCCAAAGTTGCTCAATAATATTTAGATCTGGTGACTGTGCAGGCCATGGGAGATTTTCAACTTCACTTTTATATTCATCAAACCACTCTGTCACCAGTCTTGCTGTGTGTATTGGTGAATTATCATCCTGATACACGGCACCGCCTTCAGGATACAATGTTTGAACCATTGAGTGCACATGGTCCTCCAGAATGGTTCAGTAGTCGTTGGCAGTGACGCGCCCATCTAGCACAAGTATTGGGCCTAGGGAATGCCATGATACTGCAGCCCAAACCATCACTGATCCACCCCCATGCTTCACTCTGGGCATGCAACAGTCGCTGAGTGGTACGCTTCTTTGGGGCTCCTCCACACCGTAACTCTCCAGGATGTGAGAAAGAAAGTGAAGCTGGACTCATCAGAGAACAATACATGTTTCACATTGTCCACAGCCCAAGACTTTCACTGCAGGCACCACTGAAACCGATGTTTGGCATTGGTACGAGTGGCCAAAGTTTTGGCTATAGCAGCCCGGCCATGTACATTGACCCTGTGGAGCTCCCGATGAACAGTTTTGGTGGAAACAGGAGAGTTGAGGTGAACATTTAATTCTGCAGTGAGTTGGCAAGCTGTGGCTTTATGTTTTTTTGTATACAATCTGTGTTAGCACCCGGACATCTCTTTCAGACAGCTTCCTCTTACGTCCACAGTTACTCCTGTTGGATGTGGTTCGTCCTTCTTGGTGGTATGCTGACATTACCCTGGATACTGTGGCTCTTGATACATTACAAAGACTTGCTGTCTTGGTCACAGATGCGACAACGAGATGCACACCAACAATTTGTCCTCTTTGAACTCAGATATGTCACACAAAATGTTGTGTGAATTGCAATATTTTAAGCAAAACTGTGCTATTACTGCTAATTAAACCTTCACATTCTGCTCTCACTGGTGGAATGTGCAGTCAGTGAAGATTAGCCACCAGGCTGCTCAAATTAAGCCATGAAACCTCCAACACTAAATTGGCCAGTGTTTCAGTTTCATTGTCCAACCCCTGTATACACACACACACACACACACACACACACACACACACACACACACACACACACACACACACACACTGTTACACAATTTTATTAAATGTCACCTCATGGCATGTTATTGTGGATAAAAGATAAAAGCAGTGTTTGACTGGGCATGCTTTGTTTTGGACTGTGGTTATTTAACAGAATGTGAACAGTGGATATGTGCTATTTGTCTGACACAGACTCTAGAAAGAAAAACGCAAACAGTTACAAAAGTCTGGCTGTGTGATAGAGGCTTCTCATGATGGAAAGGCCAACTCGGGTGCTTCAAACAGCCCTTTTATCCTCTTTTTTTTTTTATCCTTTTCTGCTTTGCATTTAATGATTTTGTTTTTGTTTCTATCTGACATGTGTGTTGCTACCAGAGCAGGTTTTCATGTCATTTTCTTGACCACTACAGACTTGGTGACAAGCTGTGTCAAAAACAGCTAGATTCAGAAACACAATTTCCTATGCCTAAACAGACCAGCAAACAAACACTCAAACATACAAAAAGATTGACTGTTTTACAAATCTGCAGACGCAATACAAACATGGCATATGATATACCATGATATCCTAAAAGGAAATTTATCCTTTTATATATATATATATATATATAGTGTATATACAGTATATATACAGTATATATGCGTGTGTGTAGATATATACAGCATATTACCCAGACAAAAAAAAAGTCATCACCTAAATTGAACTAAGCAAATAGGTAAGAGTCTTCCGTTGCATAATTACTGCAGTGAATAATATGGTTCACCTGCAAACAAGTTATTTAACCCTAACTGATGCAGTGATGCTTCTCATTTCTTAAACAGTGGCGGAAGACATATTCTGGCAAAAATGTTACTCCATGTTAAAAAATTTTACTTTTCTTCTTAGTTGTTTTTCGTCAAGCAATGAAAACAACTAAGAATATTGCAGAAAATGCTCAAATTGGTCGTGATCGAAAATAACTTAAACGTTTGGTGAAAACCAACTCACAGCTATGCTCAATATAGAAATTAGGAGCATTTCCACACACACACAATGCAAAGAGAACTCAAGGGATTGGAACTAAACAACTGTGTAACCTTAAGAAAATCAGGGAGACTAATTGAAAATAAAGGGTTCAATTTGCTAGAGAGCATAAGGAATGGGCTGTGGAGCATTGAAAAAAGGTCTTGAAATGTGGTCTGATGAGGCCAGATATATCCTGTTCCAGAGTGATGGGTTCTTCAGAGTAAGAAAAGGAGCAGATGAATCATGCCTAGTGCTTACTGTACAATCCTGTGGGGCAGTGTTATGATCTGTGGTTGCTTCTGTTGGTCAGGTCTAGGTTCAGTGATGTTCTGTGCCCAAAAAATTAGGTCAGTACTACCTGAATATACGAATGACCAAGTTCTTGTGCACTTTATGTTGTCTTTTTTGTCTTTTGTGTAGTTCTTAGCTAGTTTTTTAAATTTATGTTGTATGTAGCACTTTGGTCCAGAAGGAAAATTGGATTGATTTCCCTGTATACTGAGCTGTATATGGTTGAAATGACAATAAAAAGCCTACTTGATTTATATCTCTTGATGGCATGGGCCATGTGCACATGCACACACACACACGCACGCACTCAGCATCCACTTAAAAACACCTGTGCCCCTCACATTAATTCAGTTATCAAATCCGCCAATCATGTGGTAGCAGCAGATAGATAGATAGATAGATAGATAGATAGAATCATGAGCATACTGTATGTTCAGCATATGAATCAGGCCATGATGTTCCCCTCAAACATCAAAATAGTTCAGAACATTATGATATTCTGGGCATTGTTTACACAGTTTACACAGAATGCCGTCAGTGGTGACAAAAACTCTGAGTGAGTGGAAACCTTGTTGATAAGAGAGGTCAGAGTAAAATGGCCAGATTGGTCTGAACTTCCAGGAAGCCGGTAACAAGGCATTTCAACATACACAAAATATTGCAAATATTGCACGTTGAGGTGGATGGGCTGCTCCAGTAGAAGACCAGCCTGGGTTTCACTCCTGTTAGCTCAGAACAGGAATCTGAGGCTGACATGAGCACAAACCAAGACTGACCCAAATTGGACCGTTGAAGATTGGGAAAAAAAAAACACCAAGTCTTGTTTTAGTCTTCAACTGCTTAATACTGTATGTGTCCATGACATTGCCCTTAGATTTAGTATATTTTGATATATAGTAATATAACTACATCTATTATTATAAACATATATACTATTATTAGACTAACATACAATACACCTACGGCCGTAACTGAAGTCATAAACAATGATGTTTTGTCACTGTGTAATACGCATATGCATCATGTCAAAAAAAAAAATTATGGTCTTAATCTTCTAAGAATAAATGCTACATTAATCCTAGTGTATGCAATTCTGAGTTTGAAAGAAAACTATTTACAAAGAGCTAAAGAAATCATTTATGGATTATTAATTTTTGTTAACGCATTGATTGAATGCAATGTTATAGAAAATGTGCATCATTAAGACCATCATGCAAAATATTCATCTGGAGTGGAAACTCATTAGTAGGTGTTTGTGGTTTGTCTCACTATCATACCTGTCATCATACTTTCATAACATAGACAATAAATTTTCATTTCATGAAGTGGAGTGGAGTGCCCAAAGAGATACATATACCTCAGGCATGACTACCCCTCCTTCGTGACTGCTTTACTAAACGAGTGACGTTATTACACTGATACTCAGACTTTTTACAAAACCCTTGAGAATCAAAATATTCCTATTCCTCTCAATAAGAAATACTTTCTTTCTATATTTAATGAAATATGGTAATTCCCTAGAAGGGAAAGGCAGTTGGCCGAGACAGGAATGATATTCACTAATTCACCATGTAATATAGTAGATGCATTCAACTCATTCATTTATTCTATACACGCGGTACATGTGTATTTTCAGCAGCTGGAGTCATTAAGCTTAAATATACTACTGTAGTGTATATACAAGTAGCTTAGCACTCTCTGAGCACACGAACTAACTGACAAGTCATGTTCTCAGTCAGAGAGTGTAAGCTCCTCCAGCTTGTGTCTCAGTACGTCTGAGGTGCAAAGTGAGGTGTGTTGGTTGTACCTGCCCGCAGGCGAGTCCCATACCCCTCTCTCCCATTCCATGAGGGCAGGATAAATTCAGCTCCAGGGCATCAGCTCCAGAAGCCTGTTCAAGGGTCATATTTATGCAAACGTCACTTCAATATAGGCAATGAATTCATGCTTTATATATGAAAGTGGAAACTTTGAACTGAAATCATATGCAAGTCTCACTAGTGTAAAATGAATCATGCAAATGACTAAAAAAACAACAACAGCATGATTAATAGTTTATTAATTATGTCCAAAAAAAGCCTCTTCTCGAGAGGAGGTGTATGCCAATGAGAGATACAAAACAACAGTGACTGAAGCATTAGGACTAAAATAGATCAGACAAGTGATAACTGTTCCACATGAATGCACAGGAGATGCTGCTCTGTATGTAGACTAGTGGAGTGGGGCATAGAAAGTAGCTGAGCAGGAAAGGCGTTTGACAGGCAATTACATATCCGTGGGGGCTTTAAACCACATCACATGTGGGATTTAAACAATTACAAAAGCTCCACAAACCTGCCAGAGTGACTCCGGCTGTAGATTTATGATTTTCCGCAGACTGACAGCCATTAGAGGGAGAAAAGAAGAATAAGTATTTTAGCCTTACAAAGTGCAGAGGAGCAAGTGGCAGGATGAAGCCATTTATCATAGTCAGTTGGAGAGAGGAGGAAGCATGGCAGCCCTGGATTAGGCTCCAGATTTCATGGTCAATTAGGGCCAAATGCAGGTACAAAATAGACACAATGCACCGTGATCCCAAAGCCAATTATCAATAATGTTTAATTTCACCCAGCTTCCTTTAAGCCCTTTATAGACAGGACAAGAGACAGGAGGTGGCTGCCTCCTATTCCCCCCGTGCCTACACAACAAAAGGCCACACACAATGAATTAAGCACACTATCATCGCAAATCACAATAAGCAGCTTTAAGAGGAAAGAACCCATGAAAACTATTTGTCATTGCAAGCTTAAAAGAGAATGACAGAGAAAACGTGTCCAAAACAATGCGCAAAAAGGCTGATGAAGCAGGGTTAAGGATTTGGTGTTCTGTCCTTTTCATGCTGCGTGCTTAAAAACACACCTAAGAAAGAGCAAAGCAGGTCAGATGGAAGCACAGAAACAGATAGTGAGAGTGGAAAGGGGATGAAGGGGCAAACAGAAAGCATGAAAAGATCAAGAGGCTTAGTGCCACCTCTAATCCCATTCCCATACAGATACAGATACATACACACATTTTAGTGCAGGCATGTCCTCTGATTATGATCTATACTCCTCTCCAGCAGTATGACTGGTAACAGTCCAACTTGTGCAGCTGGCAATAAATATACGACGACACAACATGAACTAATAACCCTGCACTAATTGTTCAGGAATATAAAAATAAGATGTTAGTATGCTTGTTAAAGCATTGACACAGGCGATGTAATGATCATTTGAAGATCCTGAATGCAGGCACTAAATAAGACTCCGTTAATAAAGTTTGCGTTAATTGTCGTGGTGTATTTTAAATTGTATTGTGTGACAAACATAATTGAACATGACACCTAAGAGGGAATTTCATTAAGTTTCAAATTTGTAAAACCACCCAAATAACAGTGTTCTATTTGGGCAAAAGCACCATCAGTGGTTTATTCGTCCATTCACAGTTGTTTAAAGCAGGAGGGCAGTTCTAAGTATACACTCCACAAAGGAGCCATGCGCTTGCACTGGTTCTTTATCTATGCTGACACTGCTTTTGACCTGGGCTATCAGCTCCCGGCTTCATAAGACAAGATCACCTATCTCTGTCATACACTTTAGATGATGATAGTTCACTCAGGGGGTATCAAGAGCACAACAGCAAAAGAAGGTGTAGATACACACACTTACTCTAACATGAAAAAGAACTGGCACTACTGTAATTACAGTACCGTGCAAAAGTCTTGAACTACCCCTCAGTTCTTCATATTGAATTATATTATGTAGATTAAATTCAAGAAATGGGAACAAATGTTTTACTGCAACAGGCTGCAAACAGCCCGGAGATGGATTGGCACCCTGTCCAGGATGTACCCCGCCTTGTGCCCTAAGTCTCCTGGGATAGACTCCAGGCCCCGCGTGGCCCTGAATACAGGATTAAGCGGTATAGATGGTGATGAGGCTGCAAATGCCTAAACTAAAGATACATTTAAAAAATTATACCAGCAACCCCATTTCCCCTCTGGTCTGTTTTAACCACTCAGCATTTAGCATCACCAGTATACTAATCACTGTTCACTGTTCAGCCTGATCATCTGTCATCATCTGCACCTGTTTCGCACTTGTTCATGCTTTAACTTAGAAGGTTTTTATGCTTGAATGATTTGTAGGTCACTGGGTGGCTTAACAAACAAAAAAAGCATTCCTTAGGCAGAGGGACTGGACTGAAAATGAAAGCAAAAAACCTGGAAAAATAAGAGGAATTGAGCGGGGCTTAACAGTACTTTCTGTCGAACAAGCAGGAGGAAAGACGGCCAATGGCTGTAAGCTTTTAGAGACTGTTCTTAACTTAAGCTCACATTTTTACAATGACCTGGCTGTTTACACACTCGTACTTAACGTACTGTCAACAGTATTTTAAAACCCAACCAAGAACACATATATCATATATCAGTATATAGCGAGTAGTTTCATAATCATTAACCAGTTTAGCTTTTGTAACAGATCTTCTCTTGTTGTTCATCACATGAATGTATGCAAATTATTTAGCTGAAGGCAGCTCATCAGACCAGAGACAAGGCTGGAGACATTAGATCAGAAAGGGGGAGGTTTTTATCCGTTTTATTCCGGTGAGATCTACAGAATCAGAAATTTTATTGCACCCGAACTTTTACAGATTTTTGTTGATTATCAGTATTCATTTTCAACACATCCTGCATATGAAATGGCATATTACTATTTCTGTTCACAACTTTAAAATAAAAAATTAATGCACGAACAGGTTACGGAGAGACTTTGACATCTAGGAATTACTGCTTCTAGCTCATGGTTATGATGCAATATTTCTCTATCAGGCAGAAATTTGTGTGGAGGGAGCAGTAATGGGGGGCAGTTGAAAGTAGAAAATGATTTACTTTAGTCTGACACGTTGGTGAAGGGAAAAAAAAGGGGGAAAGGAGAACAAAAAACTTTTAAGTAGTATCCTTGGGCAAGCCACAGTGTTAAGTGTTCCCTTCCAGAATTTTCAAAGTGAAAATTAATGGTTGAATCTCCTTGAAAATGGAGTTACCATGGAAACCGGGCTTTTATTTCATATTTGCCGGCAGAGGTAACTAAACAGTCTGCTATGGATGTGATGAAAACAATGAATTCAGTTCAGAAGACACACCACAAGCAAACAAAAAAAGAAGGCACCAAAGGCATATTTCTTTCTTTTTTTTTTCTCACCTCCTCTACTATATCCAGTGGCACCGCCAATCTCCTTTGTAACTTAGATCTATACCAGAGTGCTAGAAAGCAGGTAAAGGCTTAAACCCAACATGTGTCTCTTGGACACGTGGGAAGCAAGGTTAGTATTAGGTCTGAAGGTGGGGCTAGGATTAGGGATTAGGAAGCTAGGTGATGAATGAACTACATTCTAGTTTAGATCAGTGTCTTGCCTGCTTTATGATTGCGCAATATGCAAACGGTACCTGACAGTAATACAGAGGCGGGTAGACGAGAAGGGAGACAGCACTAACCAGATGTCCATCTTTAGAGTAGAAGGAGAGAAGGGGGGGGGGTGTGCTTGACAGGTCTGGTTTAATGAGGTCCAACAGAGCGCGAGAGCGTCAATGAAATCAATAGCAGAATTAACACATTGACACGTGGGCCTGTTTACTTTCTGACATTTTCTGTGCACAATTAAGCACCAGAGATATGTGAGTCAACACCGATTAATTCCGGGGGCCACTGAACTGCCTCAATCTATTTCCATTCAAAATATCAGCTCTGGGTTTACTTGTGAGTTTCAATATGTGTGTGGCGTTGTGCGTGTGTGTGTCCACAGTGGGTCTGCTGGGGTTTGCTTTGACTGACACCAGGAAAGGACAGAGAGGCTGTAAAGCTCCTGCTCTCATACAGAAAAGATGAAAGAAGTCTGGCCTAAAGATGCCCCTTTTGCTTGCACCGCTCCCATTCTCTCTCTCTCTCTCTCTCTCTCCCTCTTCCTTCAGCGCCTCTTTCCTTCTCTGGCATCTGTCTCAGCCTCTTGGCAGCGACAAACCAGTTGGGTCTTATAAACATTTGCCTAAATGTAGCATGCTTCAGATCCAAGATTAATTGCCACTGATTCAATATTTGGGGTGTTTATGCAATAACCGTGAATGTTGCTTTTGCAGTTTGGAAAGGTGTGGTACATCACACTTTTCTCCTCTTTTCCCAAGCAATGGTTATGCAGGCAGTGTTATCAAAAGAGGCAAATTATCAGCAAGGAAGGGGGGTATAATTTCACAACTGTGTGCGCTGGTAAATTATCATAACAAAGACTCACCTCTGCCATTTTGGCAAGCTCAGTCCAATCAGCTTTGTTGTAGCTGCACATTATGCTGGAAATGATAATCTATGACAGATAAAAAGTATAAGAGACAGAGAGAGAGAGAGAGAGAGAGAGAGAGAGAGAGAGATTAGAGCAACATAGTCTTACAAATTGCAGATTCATTAAATCTTTAGTCTTGGTTTATTTTGTATGCATGTATGCATTTATTCTTCTTGCTTTGTGTCAACAAATTTTAAAGTGGGACTGAATAAGGCAGTGCAATTGGCCTTCTCTGTCCTCAAAATCAATAAGAATAATTTCCAAGATTTGTTATCAGAACAAATCTATAGGCATGATGGTGTTATTAAAACAATTTAAAAAAAAAACATAGAGATCTTTTAACATTAGTTAAAAGATTATATGCTAGGAATGGATTAGCCTGTAGAGACTTTCATTCTTCTTTCCACACTATATATCTAATTAAGCAATATAACATGAGAGGGAGAGCTGTTGTGCGAGATATCAGCACAGCATAGGCCCAAGGGTGCAACCCGAGTATCAAAGGCATCACAGCTACGCTGGTATTCATAAAAACACAACCTTGAGTTGTTTCTATAAAACAGTTCCACAGTGATGTATGATCATGATTATTATCAATAGATTATGATCTTTTTGGTTATTTAACCAGATATTGTGTTCTTCCAACACATATCCTCCTGCCACTGGTGAAACTAACAGCGGAACTGGTATCCAACCTTTAATGACCAACCATTAGTGTAATTAATGAGTGAAAGTAGGTTTAAATTTTTATGTGGACAAAAGGTGAAGAGAATAAACCTGGAGGTGGTGGACAGACCTGCAAATCTTTTAAGTTTCTCTTTATAATTCCGCTTAATCCGCTTTAGAAAATCAGCTCTGTTAACTCCCAGGTTCTGGGGTTAAATTCCAAATAGTGTTAAATGGAAATCTAGTGCACTGGATCAGGGGTAAGAGAAGGATTTGGGATTCAGTCTTGTGTTAGAAGCTACTTAGCTTTGAAGTCGTAAATAAAAGAATAATGATGTTTCAGGGGCGATGATTCAGAATCACTTAGAATCCGTTACTAAGTTTTATAAAGTGCTTCCGTGACTGTTTTTGAATAGGAGTTTTGCCAAGTAGCTGCTCTCTCCACAGTACTGCGAACCATAACAACCTACTGTCAACCAATCTGGTGACCGACACTTAGTATAATTAATGATTGTAGGACACTTTCGACATGCAGTGAAACATATACAGTAGCTAAATGTCCTAGTGTTGTTACTGTCTATTATGACCACTCGTGAAATTCCTCTCATCCAGTCAGATCAATCAGTGGAAACTCACTTTTGTATAGCTGACCATAACATTAATACCATTGAATAATATTTCATTGATTGATCTGTAAAGAAGTGGGACATATTACGCTGCAGGTAAACAGTCAGTTCATAAAGGTGATGTGTTTGGAGCAGGAAAAATGGGCAAAAATACAAATCTGAGCCACAGTGACAAAAATCAGACTGCACTAGCTAGACAACTGGGTCAGAGCATCTCCAAAACATCTGGTCACGTGGGGTGTTGCTGGTGCAGTGATTTCTACGTACAAATGTGGTACACGGAAGGACAACCAGGCAACAGGCTCACTGATTTGTGTGAGGAGTGAAGGAAACCAGTCTGGTCCGATCCCAAAGAAGAGCTACTGTAATCTAAACTGCTGAAAAGGTTACTGCTGGCTATGACAGAATGGTGTCAGAGCACACAGAACATATCAGCTTGTTGCATATTGGGCTGCGATTGGTTTGAGGAACATGACAGAGTTTAAAGTGTTGGTTTGGCCTCCAAATTCCCCAGCTCTCAATCTGACTGAGCATTTGTGGGATGTGCGGGACCAACAACACCAATGCTTTGAAGCCCCACCACACAAATTACAGAAATACCTTACCTTACAGGGATCTGCTGCTAAAGTTTTGGTGTCAAACACCATAACACACGTTTGGAGATCTTATGGAGTCCATGAATGTTTTGGCAGCTGTTGGACCTACTGTACATGATTTTAGGCATGTAGTTTTAATGTTATGTCTGATCTGTGAAAGCCAATCAAAAAAGTGGATAGCCAGCTTCATCTTATTGCTTACTGGAACCACAGCGTGGAAAAAAGCTTTCACATACTTTACAAGCACTAATGCACAAATAATGCGTTGTCGGTCTCATATACAGAACACCGTAGCAAAATGAAGATGCCGTCTTGCAGCACGCTACATCCATTTGCTTTTTGTTTCCCACGTCAAAAACGTAGCTGTGTTTCAATACCTACATAATGACTGTAAATCTGCTGTAAGCTGAAAGCCTTGTGCATTATTAGTTTATGAAGTCTCAAAACCAGGCACATGAAATAACCATGACTTACTTTTAGTGGTGATGAGGAGGAGATGCCAAAAGTAAAGAAAGTGTGACACTAACAAAAGATATATCCTTAGATACCAGAAGTAAAAAAAAAAAAAATAATAAAAAAAAACAGATTTCAGAGGAGGATATTAAACTCAGAGGATTTGCTCTCCCCTAGGACAAATTTCCGCTAGATATAAATCTCCGGGGCATTAGGCTCTCCCAAAAGCACTGCACCTTCTGAAGTATAGCCCACCTACACAAGTGCAGAAAATACTGCCAAGTTTTGGAGGGCAAATAAAGTTAAGCACCCTGACATTTACTGCTCAGATTTACCAAACAACCTTGACATATAAGCGATATTTGATACACCCTCAAATAGTCTTTGGTGATATTAATGTAAAGCCCATGAAAGCAGGGAGATTCAGAAGTGTTGCTGGAGATGACTGAGATTAGGACCTTCTACTGAGTTTCATTTTGGGTGCCACGGAGGCGCGCCTTATTCTATTTTGATTTGAGTCTGACCTTTGACCACTTTAACTTTACATTATGGGAAAGAGGTCCTTGAAATGGCAGCGAGGCATCCTTTTTTTCCAGTTTATTAAAGACAATCGGTGCTGAAAGTGCCGTCAGACAGGCGGAGCAAGTTAAAGGCAGTGGGAATTGTGGAGGCTGTGAGAGGAGCAGGATTACCTTGTTATCAGCTCAATAACCCTGTGCCTAGCTCTTGCCTCTGAACGTACGGCACACTGTAACAAAGCGTCTCCATGGAGATCAGTCACCTCGAGCCTGTCACTCGGCCGGCATATAAGAACGCTTCGGAGCGTTTCGCCCCTCCTTCGCACCATGCAGCAGCCATTCCCCTCGTAATGGGTGGAAAATTTGAAGCATTGATGATGACAATCACAGCAATTTGTCCATAAGCTCTGACCTGCAAGGGCTGAAGCTGCAGTTTAGACAAGGTTTGGAGGTTGGCTGTGGAATGAAAAAGCCTTGGGTATGTGTGAGCGTTGTGTGTAAGTGTGTGTGTGGTGTGTGTGTGTGTGTGTGTGTATGTGCGCGCAGAGGCCCCAGGGGCAGGGCAGTCTGAACAACCTTTTCAGCTAGCAAATGGAAATCATCCAAATATGATTTTTTTCAAACACATGTTTCTGCATGGAACCATAAACAAATCTTATTCTACCATCCATACACATACACATACACATACACATACACAGAGTACTCGAAGCGGAGATATTTCCATTCATGCTTCAGGAGGGATGTACAGCGTAGTGGATCACTGTAACAAAGCAGGAGGAGAGTTGGTGTCTGTTCTCTCCTCACACATATCTCAGCCTTTTTTTTTTTCACTCTTCCTCACAAAAGCTGCGGGAGTGAATGCTGGACCTTACGTCTGATTGTGCCCACTCTGATTGCAGCCAGAAAGTCTCCACCAAATCAATTAATCCTTTGATATTTCTTAAGCAGAGGAAAATAAAAACCAAGCTCAAAAATGAACAATTGAGTCGTCATTTTTGTAATTTCAGCCAACATATGCTGCTCCGTCTGTACAAATATAAAATGGAGGCGAACAAACTGAGATATGGACTCAGCCCACTCCATAAATATTTGTGTTTCATTAGCAAACATGAGCATTGCAATGCTGTGAATAATAAAAGGGACATTGAGGAATTCACTCAAATTGAGATCATATTCAAATTGTCTGATTTGAAAACAAAAAAAAAACGCATGAAGATTGGATAATTATCGACCAAAGACAGAATATACACTCACAATCACTTGTGTGAGGACACCAGGAAACCAAGAATAAAATAAAAATAACCCAGATTATGAATCGGGTATGAGCGTTTCATATTTGCTCTGGTATAGTTACACTAATGATGTTTAGAAACCTCACTTCCAGATGCATCAAACTAATTTTAAATAAAAGTCCTTAATATAAATTGCAGGGATGCAACAATTAGACAATGTACCTGATAATATTCACTATGAAAAGAATATTGACATGGACTTTTATATTCGAAATGTCATTTACTTAACCAACAACAACACCAATAAGAACAGAATAACTCATAGTGCAATATTGAATATACCTGGGTAGAATATTGCAATAGTAAATCTGTTAAGCGTAACAGCAAAGCTTTTACTATTGCACCACACAGTGTTATGAGCAAAACTCGAAAGGATTTTTAGATGATCCCACACCCTGTTAAAGCAGTTTTAGAAAACACAAAAACAAGTTGACTAATTTAATTTGCGACATGTGCATGATACAAAAGATTAATATATGATATATTTAAATAGAAATCCTAATAATTTCAAGACCTTTTATTTAAACAGTGAGTTCAATGAATAGGGCTTGCAGCTCATGAAAATGAAAAATCCTGTTTGAGTAAATTACTATTTATACAGTATAAATACCATTTATCTCTCAGTCCAGTTGAGTCCACACAGCCATCATCATGGGGAACACTACTGACTTGACTAACCCACAGAAGGTCATCACTGAAAGGGCTGACTGGTCACAGAGTGTTGTATCAAAGCAAATTCATGGAAAGTTGACTGGAAGGGAAAGGTGTGGCAGGAGAAGTTCCACAAGCAACAGGGACGACAGCAGACTTAAGGCGATTGCCTAGCAAAGCCATTTCAATAACTTGGAAAAGCTTTACAAGGAGTGGAGTGGAGGCTGGATTCAGGATATCGAGGGCCACCTTGCACACACCTGCACCATGCACACACCTGCACCATGCACACACCTGTTTTGGAAGCAGGCTACAACTTTTGGCCTAATGCTCATTGGTCCAAAGTTCTCTCCGGATAAAAATAAATTTTGCAATTCATTCGGAATTCAAGGTCCCAAAGTCTGGAGGAAGAGGGGAGAGGCACAGGATCTAAGCTGCTTGAAGTCCGGTGTGAATTTTCCACAATTTTTGAGTGCCATGTCATCTGCTGGTGTTGGTTCACTGGTTTTATCAATGCCAAAGCCAACCACCAAGAGATTTTACTGCACATCATGCTTCTGTCTGCTGACAAGTTTTATGGAGATGCCGATTTCCTTTTACAGACGATAATAACCACCTGACCTAACAATGCAGATGAGCTAAAGGCCGCTATCAGAGCAACCTGGCCTTCAATACCTCAGGTGTGTCACAGGCTGATTGTCTCACAGGAATTAATCAAATATTTTGGAATGCTGGATTGTTGATTTTCATGAGCCGTAATAATCAAAATATATTTCACTTTACATGTAATAAATAAAAAATATATAAGAGTCTGAATTGAATTATGAAAAAAATATATATTTTCCATAATATATACTGTAGGCTTCTTGCCTAAGATAACAACAAGCTGAACAGGGTTGTCAGAGCAAACATGAAAAAAAAAGGATAACTATAATTTGTTATCCTAAAGACATGCCCACACTGCACAACTCTAAATGATAGAATATACACAAGAAGAGTTAAAAGAGGAGGGCAGTGGCAGTGTTACGTATGGATGTGACATTTGGACTCATATTGGTAAACAGTGAGCCTCAGAGCATGGACAAACTTAGTATCAGTAAATTAATTTGCAGAACATTTAATGTAATCTCTTTCGCTAAAAAACAAACAAATTCTCAAGATTCATAGAATCTTTTACATCCTAAAAGCATATTGTCAGTGTTGCAGATGTGCCTTTAAACAGACGCATTTGTATAAAAGAGTACAGGTTTTCTACAAACTCTTTTCTACAAACCATTACACGTGTACCAGGACAGGCCTGAGCAAACACAAAAAGTGTATATTTGAAAATATTTTTTAAAATGAGCAATTTAGGATGAACTGAAGTTATCAATGTGATAAGGACAGGCAAGGATCATAACATGAACCACCTGAATATAGAAATTATAATAATGGAAACTATGAAATTATTACATCTGCAATTATTGGTGACATTCTTCTGTCTCTTTGCGCGCCCTTTCATTTCACCTGTATTTCTTTGTAGTTTTTATAATTTATGCTACTGCTTAGTTTAAGTTTGGCCTGTGCATAGAATTGGCAGCAAATTCCGAAAAGCTAGTTTAACTAAGAAAAGTAAAAACAGATAGAATGCACCAACAGCAGCTCATCTGTGTATCTTAAACAAAGTTAAAATGAGTCCTTGTTTATGTGAAATATAAAAAGCACTTGATGTTACAGTATATTTCATTGATCGAGCAAGATAAAAAAATAACGTGCTGCAGTTTCATAGTTTAATAAAGCTAGTTATGTTTAGACCTTTTGCAAGGTTAATATTAATGAAGCGCTTATTTTTTGTTTAATGCAAATTATTTAAATTTGTTAGTTTAACCCCTAAGTTGAGCTGCAAAGTCAAATAATTAATATTTTACAGATGTTCTCATTTATAAGTAGTTACCCAGTTAACCAGATGAATCTACCATTTTTCAATTCACATGGATAATTGATTATCTGTATATTAATTGGTAATCAATGAGTAAAATATCCGTTTCTTACAGTCCTGATCAGGTGACCCTGGCATTTGGTGTGTCTTTACTGACATGAGTCAACTACTCTGATCCAGCTGTAGTTTTAGCACCACAACGTCAGGGTCTTAAAGACAAGCAAAATGATATGATCAAAATCTGCAACTATTAAATTATGTACAATCATGGCAAGTTCCAGGCTATTTGCTATTTCAGCAGCTCCCTCCTGGGGGGTTTACAAGCAGCACTCAAATGTTAGTGCGACAGTTTAAATAGATAATGCATAAATCTACATGCTTCAGTTCTTTAGTTGGTCTCTGAATGTTGTGGGCACTAGGGAAGTTCGAAAGGTTGAACAGGGTTATATTCTAATGGAGAGATAAAAATTGAAACAGAAATTTGAGTGGAGATGGTTACAAAAAAAATTGTGCCTACAGTATTCGTTTTTTACTGCAGGTGACTCACAGCACATGGGGTGCAAAAAAAAAAAAAAGAAAAGAAAGAAAAACGGAGGAATGAAAGCTGAAATGTCAGCACCAAAGATGCTGCCAAGATGATCATTTGAACTCACCAATGATCCAAGCTGTAATTTCCATGAGACTGAATTCAGAGAGATAACAGGAACAATAGTGCTAATAACAACATTCACTAAGCCGTATAAACCATCAGACCAAAAACAAGCAATTCCTATTTCTGCTTCTATGAACCTGGAAAAATGATTCCAGAAAATAAAAAACACTGTGATACATCAATAAATAAGCACGTACATAGGAATTAAATGTGCTAATGTTGTCAACATTTCACTCCTTTCTCTCTCTGTGATTTCTTCAAGCTAACTGACTTCACCTGTACTCTGGAGAAAACAAAAATAGAAACCATAAAATGTGTAAAGTCATTTTTAACCATCTTTACTTCCTGGCTTCATGTCAATATCTCTACATGGGATGAGAAATGTATTTTTATAATTATATAAACATATATATATATTTTTTATATAAAATGGTATATTTACACAATATATTCATATTTTACAACTTCCGTTAAACAATCAATGTTTTCTCAGTGCCCTGAAATCCTCATTGTTGAATGAACACCTACAGTGCTCCTATCAATCTAACTCGATACAAATGAAAGCTGCAAGAATTCCACTTGGGTACATGTGACATCCTGGCTTATCTGTGTCTGCAGTGCCATCTGTTTCATTAGATTTCTTGTAGCGAAAGAGTCACTTACATTGTGAGGGAAGTCTGCCTTAAGCTCGGACACACTCTGGCACCAGTAGGCTGCGACTTTCTCGCTGATGAGCTCGATGTTAAGGAAGGAGCCCTGGCCTGGGCCAAACGTCGGACCTGATGTGGTTCCGCGCACGATTCGTGGTGACACGTTTGTCACAAGATCCTGAATAGCAGAACAGAAACAGAAGAACATTAATATATTTCAGATATGTTGCAATTAAACCATGTTATCTATGCCTCAAAATATGCAATCTTACAACTCATTATTGCACTTGCACTTTGGCTGGGCCAAAATTTAATTGAAAATGAATTGAAACCGACAGTCAGAACATCTAAACAAAGTAATCTTCCCCATGTCAGGTTTGTTTTTTTTTAATTCTGTTGATACAATTTTTTGTTGTTGTTTATCATGTACTGTCCCTATAAAAACATACAGTCACATGACTCCGCCCTGTCCGTGACGAAGCAGTGAAGAAAATCTTTCATTAGAAAATATATGCCAGCTTTAATAGTTGAGCACACACACAAAAAAACATAATAGTTTATAATCTTTAATCTTTTCTGTGATCATTTTTTGCAATTAATTGTTAATCTATATTAATTTGAGGTCAAATCGCCCAGCACTACCTTGCATTATGATCATGAAGATTTACGTACATTATGGGTTTTGGATTTGTCCCAAGCTTTGTCAAAGCAAATGAGACTGGTTTGAAAGATGGCTACAACCTCTTAGGACCCGCTAATTGCGCCATCTATTACCGGAAAACATTACAACATGTCTAAAACCCTGACAGAACCCTCCAGAAAGACAGCAGAGCAAAAACATAATTTTTCCCTGTAAAATGTAGCCCTTCATGTGTTGGACATGCATCACAAGCGCACTATATGCTGATGGTATCTACTTTTCTCCTGTATGGAACATAATCTGTCCACTCATGGCGTTAGTGCATAGTGAAGACAGCTTCGACCTGCTAATGGCACGTGCAGATCACAAACTGGCACTGCCCACCTCTCCAAATGAAAGGTCACAACACAAAGTGAACAGGAATGCTGATGGAGTTATGATATGGTTAGTATTTGGGTTTTATAATGACAGCGACTTCAAAATATAGAAGGATTGTATAGAATTGTATTATCTGGATTTCCACACAGTGGAGAAACTCATGTGGAAAACTGACACATAAAACGAATGATCGAGAAGACAGAGCCATATATAATTTAAACCATATGACAGAAATTATCTTTCTTTCACTTTCCTTCAGTATTCTGTAACTTGAATCGATAAAGCAAGAGTACCTGGAGTAGAAGTGACAGCTTAATTCCCCCACCTCGGATAAACTGTCCATCACAATTTAACAGTGTAAGAGAACAATTCTGCATAGCCCGATTAGAGCCTACCCTTACAGAACAATTAAGATAATTGTGCGCTAACTTAATTTTACGACATTTAGACTGTTTTCCAGCTACACTGACAAGAAAGTGTAATTGCTGCTAATTAGATCAAATTAGCATAAGTTTGATTAGACGGAGTAGAGCGAGAACTGGTTTCTCTTTTTTCTATTTTTATCAGCTGAAAAGATTTTTTTTTTTTTGGTCCTTGTGAGAGTCACCTTGTGGTTTTATAGGTGTAGGATTATGTGTATTTGCTTTAAAAAAAAAAGAAGAAGAAGAAGAAGAAAAAAAAAACTCCAGCACTTTATAAGAAATCCTGGTTTTTTTTTTACTCTGACCATACATGAGACTGGGACACATTTACAGAGGCGCACACAAGCCACATTAAAACACACTCTATATCCAAGGATCCCTGTTTTGTTTAAAAGGAACCAAAATCAAATTTTTGATTAAAGAAAAATCTCACTGTGAATGTTCAATCATGAGATGCATATGAAAGGGCACTTCTTTTAGAAACTGGAAATGAGGTGCTGTTTTTTGATGGGGGGTTCCGTGTGACAGTTTGGGATGTGGCCCATGGTTGTGAATGAAGATATAACCCAGTTTTAATAGAAGTATGATGTCTGTCCATTGAAGGCACTATGGAAATTGAGACAGACATCCCAAGGGCTTCAGGGGGGGAAAAAAACTGTATTTAATGAAGCTGTGACCAGGGAACATTTGCCTCCCAGCATTCTGTACTATCAGGCCAAGGTGGAACAAGAGTTTTAATATTAAGCAAGTGAAAACCATGAAAATTGCCCAAAGGGAGAAAACTGGCAAACTATAGAAACAGGCACCACACTGAGCAAGATAAGGTGCACACACACACACACACACACACACACACACACACACACACACACACACACACACACACACACACACACAATCTCTCCCGCTCACACATACTGTACAGCCACTATACTGACTAGACTGAACTGAATTCTCAAAGATAGCTTTGGTTAGACGTGACACACATTTCAAAGCACACCTCTGTGTGCTCCTGTGTATCTGCCAACAGCGACTTACGCAGCAACGAGAACCTGCCGCTGAACACGATGTGTTTTTCTTACAGTTTCTTCAACTGTTACAATACCCTGCATGAGTGTATTGTTTCCATGCCGGCCATTAACGGGCTATGACCCATGAGGAAGATGATGTGTACTTTCTCCCTTGCTTCCCACGCTGCCTCTTGTTAATGACCAAGGCTGTGTTTTGGAGCTAACCAGGTTTTTATCACAGCAGAACAGGTCCCTAATCCCCCCCACACAGCAAACAGTCTTTCAGACTCAAACACATGCAAGAAGTACTAATCAAACACAATGGACCACACATCACAGCACACACACACACACACACACACACACACACACACACACACACACACACACACACACACACACACACACACACGCAAACGCATCCCATGAGTAATTTCACTGCATACTAATCTGTCCAGAAAACTTGTTTAAAACACACACACACACATACAGAATATACATATTCTAAAACTGGAAGTCTTACAGGTGCAAACAAAACAGTTCTGATAACGTTTGCAGTAACCGCCGAAAATAAAAGAAATCAAGCTGTGCAGCATTAATGTGTACATCGATGCATTGTGTAAGTGGTTGTGTTGTTCTTTCGGCTACCATAGTTAAGAGGTTTCCACAGCAGATCATTTTATCAGCACATTTGACTTGGCACAGGTTTTGCACCAGATGCCCTTCCCAATGTAACCCCTTCAGTTTTAATCTGTACGTGGGACGGGCACTAAAGATGCCCTGCATCAAGTGACTGAGTCTGGGTGTTGGCTGGGAATCAAACCTGAGCCTTCTGCATGGCATCCGACCCAATTTAAAGTGTGATTGTACTGTATTGGAGCAACATGATCCACCAAAACAGCTTCAATTACGCCTTGGCATACATTCTAGAAATCTCTGAACCTGAACTGGATATATGAACCCCATTCATCATCACGGTTTTGATTGTTTTTTTGGAGAGTTACGCTTAATAAGTCAGTCCCAATGTGTTCAACAAGGATTATATCTGGTGACAGTAAATCAACAGTATATATGCATGTGGGCCCCTGTGGATGGGGGCATTGTCAACCTGGAAGATACTACTCCCGTCAGGACAGATATATTCATCATAGAAGAAAGTTGATCAGTCACATCTATATCCTTGAGGGACTATACGATCGAAGATAATCTCACACATTAAACCACATCCTAGAACTAATTGTACATGAAATAATTTCCTATACTGAGGCTAGATGTAACATCTCCTATTAACAGTCTGGTTTCAGGGGATTCAATTTCTGAATTCTGCATAAAATGTAAGCAGTTATGCTATCTGAATGACAATAACAGAGGAATATATACTAGCAGATCATTCAAATGTAATATCAGCTCAGAAGCGGCATGCCCAAACCATGACCAATTCTGTTGTAAAAGAAAATAACTTGAAAATAGGGCTGAACTACACAAACACATAGCATTATAACACTTGAAAGAAATTAAAAGTCTATACTGCATGCTTTCATTGTGCAGGTCTATCATATCTATTGCGTACTTTTATCCTTTATACCATTCAATCAGTTTTATTCCAAGTTTAAGGGAAAATTATGCATATGAAAGTAATATACATGCATGGCATGATGAAACTTTTTATAACCTGGAGTCATCTGACAGATTGGTTTCCTTGCAGTGCTCCAATTCGCAATGAACATGGACAATTATAACAATAACTTCTGGGAGGATTCGTCATACATTTCAAAGAAAAACATGAGGACTATTTCTCCATCTGAGAGAATGAAATTGTATGTGAGATTAATATGCCTCGCTCATCACAGCTGTGAGCATGCAGAAGTACAAGGATCCTGCAGATGCATCTTTATATGTACATGCGCGTGTGTGTGTGTGTGTGCGTGCGTGTGTGTGTGTGTGTGTGTATGTGTGTGTGTATGTGTGTGTGTGTGTGTGTGTGTGTGTGTGTGTGTGTGTGCGCGCAGTGGAATCTTGAATTGCAAGTAACTTTTTGCAAAACGAGCTAAATTTTGAAATACATATTAACTCGTTAAACGAGCGAGGTCTTGATACACGAGTACTGTAGTACAGTACATACACGCTTTGCCAGTCCAGTGCCATCTAATCACAACTGAGCCAATGATTCCTCTGTCTCTCGCACTGTGGAATTGTGGGTAATTGTCTCCCATGTTCAGTCTTGGTGTGCGTTCGTCACTCATTTAGTCAACATCCGTGCGCGCATGTACTGTTTACTATAACACTATGACAGCGTGTGTGACCACGTGTGCACATGCGCTTAAAACATTTTCTTTCTTTTGTGTCCAAGTTTAGTGACTGTTCTTTAGTAACTTTACTGAAGTTAAAAAGGCAGTAACAGAGCAGGAGAGAAATTTTTTTAGAGCTGTGATTCCGTTTGTGTGCACGCGTGCGTATGTGTGAAAGTCATCCTACAGTAGCCCCCCCCCCCCCCACCTCCTGCTTCTTACCTTGTCTAACACCAGTTCTTTTTAATGGTAAAGTGCAAGTTAATGTCTTTTATTTTTACTTTATATTTTGTATGAATTATTTTTCTTAGAAAATTTTTTGTTTGTGGAACGATTCTCCGGAGTTTCCGTTATTTCTTATGGGGGAAATTCACTTCGATATATAAGTGCTTTGATATACAAACACCCTTATGGAACAAATTATGCTTGCAATCCAAGGTTTAACTATTCATACAGTGATTTATATAAAAAAGTAAAAGCAAAAGTTTTTCAGCTAATTTCTTTATAAAACTGCACAAAATGTACCTGAAACTATAATTTAAGCAAAGGGTTGTCACAGTTACTGACTTTGTTTCATTAATCACAGTTTACTGCTTTTTATAGTATTTTTTATGAAATGAAGAATTTTTTTTTTTAAACATCCTCGTTCCTACTTGAGCAAGCAGTTATCTGCATGTGTTTAAGACTGTACAGTACTGTATAGTATTTTGACATCCATATATTATTGTAGAAAACAATTAGGGCTTATTTTTTAAGGATTTAAAGATAAAAACTCATCGTCCATGAGCCAAAATGAAAATCTATGACACTATCTAAACCTTCTGTGATGGGCAGAGAGCGGACAGGTAAAAAAAAATAAAAAATCTGGAAAGGCTATAATTACACAGAGTGGCCCCAAGTGCAGGCATTAATCATTATAAGCAGTTGTGACAGAAAAATCAAAGCATAGCTGGTTCAGTCCTCACCAGTCTTTTGGCCAGCAACCACAAACTGAGGGTTCACAAAGCAGAGAGGAGAGGAGAGGAGAGGAGAGGAGAGGAGAAAGAATGAGTGAGAGAGGTTGAGGAAAAGATCAAGAGAAAAGTGAGGAGTGTTAGTTACTATGCTTCTTAACATCATCCATCTTTGTTTGCAAAGTGCAGATGTAACACTTGTAAAGCCATCATTTTCTCCTGGAGTTCTACTGTGGTCGTTTCTCAGGGAGGGTTGGGATGGCATTCTTCAGCTCCTGCATGAATTAATACTGTCTGACTCTAGGAAGCATGCTTAATAACACCGCTCTCAACCTTGACCTGTTAGCCAGCCACTGAGAAGAATCAACAAGCTCAAACACACACACACACACACACCAATGTGACCAAGGCTGTCCTCTCTTATTCTCCATGCTCAACAGATGTTACCTAGAGACACTGTGATTTCAAGCCTAATTATCCACTGTATTGAATTCAATCAGCACTGTGTCATACGAGTCCAACACAGCATGTTAGAGGCTGTTTGTATGTGTATGCAGGTGAGCGAATGTCACAAAGCGATGTCTCTTGAGATTGATCTTGAGATTGTGAGAAAGATCATCACTGCAGCCCTAATCCCCTCTCTTTGCTTGTCGTGTATAAATCTAAGTAGCCTTGGATCCATGACAGCATCTCAGCTACACATCTGCACCCTTGGAAACTCGATAAACCACATGACGACTTTCTCTCTAACAGTCAAACGGTTTTGACACACAAAATATATCACTTTCCACTAACCTGTGAAGAGAAAGAGTGTTTTATGGTTCCCCTGAGCAGAATTGTGTCTCAAAACTCTTTAGCTGCACTTAGAAACAAAAAACAAGGACGAATACCAAAGTCAGCATGTCGATAAGCTGTTTGCTAAAGAATACGAAATGAAGCTTGTCATGCATAAACATGAAACTATTTTATTAATAGGCCCAGATTATTTAACACACGCGTAATAGCTTGAGTATTCGATTTAACATCAACATTCATGAGTGAAGTTCTCTGTGATTATGTTAATCAGTACTATCAACAGTAAGTATTAAACTGTGTACAGTGATAGAGTGAACATCTCACAGAGCAGGAACATTAATGTGATCCATGTCTCTATGTGCATTATGTATACATGTGTACGTGTATGTGGGGTGCTCCTGAAACGTGATGGTAATTCTGAACAAGATCCGCAAGCCTGTGAGGGACTTAATAAATTAATGTCAAAGCAAAGGATATTAACCCTGTGTGATAAATGAAGAGGGATATTGTCTGTCAGCTTGGCCATTAGTCCTTTTCACCATTTACTCCACTAGGAAAAAGGGAATTGGAAAGAGACATCCTTCTTTTACAAACAACATAGGATGAAAAGAGGCCATGCCAGCATCCTCTGGGTAAAACTTACACACGTTCTTTATACACTTTCTAGTAAACAGTTTTGGCCCATTATTATTATTAATGACAACAACAATAATAATATTTGCAATAAAATATGAACTAAATAAAAAATTATGCATTTAATATGGATGAAAATAATAATAATAATAATAATAATAATAATAATAATAATAATAATAATATGGCCTAATGCTTTACAAATGCCCAGAAAGCGGAATTAATATTTGTATTTTCGTCCATATTAAATTAATGATTTTTAATTCATTTAATATTTTATTCGTCGCATACATAACCATACACAGTAAGACATGCTTAAACAAACATAAAAAAAAATTTAATCTTCAAAAAAATTGTTTGTTTTGAAGACAGAATCATTTACTCTGAAAAATGCAATTATACTACTACATTACAACCAAGAAATTCATGCAAGACAAATAAATTAGATTTTGAATTTTCAACAAAAAAATTTAACAAGAAATGAAGTTTAAAATAAAAATATTTTTTTAAATTGCACAGGAAAATATGATGACATCAGTATGATTAGAGACAGGTAAAAAAAAGAAAAGAAAAAAAAAAAGCTATGTGTCAGCAGCTGTGTGACTGTCCATGGCCTAAACTGCAAGATAGTCTGCTACAGTGTGCAAACAGGAGAAATGTGCAACATGCAAGCAATGTGTGTTAGCATGAGTTTAGGCTTTATGTGTATTGTGTGAAAAAATAAAGAATAAAATAAAGCAAGTTTAACTGAATTAGTCCTTGATATTGTTCTGGTTCAGAGCCCAAACGTCCTGCAGGATGAAGCTCCGTCTCATCCTCTCTATCTTGTCCTTTAGGGAGCTGACACACTTCCCTAACCACAACAGAGTCCAGTGTCCATTTTAGATAGAGCCATAAAATCAGTTGTGTTTTGAATCCGTCACTTAAACTCAGCTTTATCCTAACATCTTATTATGACAGACTCATGTTTCCAGTACTTGAAAACTAAGTACTGGTGATTTTTGAGGCTGCTAACTCTAAATAAACTTCTCGTCTGCAGCAGAGGTAAGTTTTGGTCTTGCTTTGATGGGATGGTCCACATGAGAGTCAGTTTCTTCAGGGTGCTTAACAATTTTTGCAAATGCACCTGACAATACTGTTCTTGCAAGAACAGTTCCAGAACAGCTGACCTTTGTGTATTAAAACAGCGACTGACTGTAGTTGTCGTTGCTGTTACTTAATTAGGTAATACCATACAGTATGTGTTATTTCTCAGTTTAAAAATAAAAAAATTAAAGTTCAGTATTTTTAGAATGTAGAAAGTAACTCCTTGTGTCCAAACCTTGATGGGTACTGAACATAGAAAAATATTTAATAATAATAATAATAATATATATATATATATATATATAATATATATATATTTATTTATTTATTTATTTATTTATATTAGTCATTTTTATTAGTTTTTATTTATTTATTTATTTATTTTTAAACAAAGTTTTTACTTCATATGGGCCTACACTCTATTGACATTCAAACTTTGTATTGTATGAAAAGTGCATTAACCATTTACAAAGGCTGGATAATACAGTTCTCAAAGAGAACAGAATTATTATTATTATTATTATTATTATTCTCCAAAGCTTTAAAGCTTCAACACTGAGCATTTTTTTCTATCCAAAACTTTAACCTAATTAACTTTCGTACAGATCCGTGGTGTGGCATGAGGTGACAAGAGGTAATATTCAACTATATCACATGTCATGTTTATGGGGAGTAAAGCAACTTAATGTGAGCTGATTCTGGACGAATCAGGGTACTAAAGAAGCACAGCTTATCTGCCCTTTCAGCCATAAAAGAGGTAGTCACTGCCTCCTTGATCTACCAATTAAACGGTATATTTATAAACGGTAAACATGTAGCCAAAGCTAATGAGCCTGAGCTATTTGATTCTTTTTTTTTTTTCAGGCCTGGATCTGCTTCGCTAGTGCTAATTTGCTTGTTAAATAAATACAAAGCACTGAACTGTGACTGGTGCTCTATGTGCCAAATCTGTTGTGCTACTGTCCTTTTTTTTTTTTTTTTTTGCCTTGGACTTGCAGAGCAAGTGGTAAATAAACAAGGTCTGTCGAAATGAAGAACACATGATGCAACCAAATTCTGAGACTAAAATATGTCCTGCTTATCAAACAGATTAGCTATTCTCATCTGTATTTCAGTGCTTCACTGTTTTAGGTTTGAGATATACACAGTATATATATATATTATATATTATATATATATATGTTTTATCTTTCTATCCCCATAAAAACCTATACATCATCTGAAATGTCTCTCACCTAGGAAATGCAGGAAATGTTATTCTTTGTCCATTAGCTGCAGGGCTAATGGGATGGCAGAGGTGTTAAAAAAACTCCCAGTAGAGTCTTTTTCTAAAGGTTCAGAATTCACCTTTGACATTTCCTGCATTGATCTGATGGGAGTCTTTCTTTCTCGTCTGACTTGAAGAGCAGCGTGGTGATGATTGAGCAGTGGCTATATCCCTATCTCCCTCTGTATTGATTGGGTGACAAGACAGATTGAGAGGACTGCCTTGTCGTGTGTCATGTCTCTACATTTATGTCACCTCTTATCAGTAGCTCCCACAAAATGGCAGCAACAATCCAGATGAGTTTACATTCTATCAGATATCTGATCTGTATTTTTTCATTCCGTGCATGGAAACACTTTTCCTTAGAAAGCGGACAGAAAACCATGGACTTAACGTGTCACTAGTGCTTTTCTCTTTGATGCTGCACTCATTCTCTGTTACACATGGAACCGGTTGACATCGAACCACAAATAAGTGGGGTGCTCAAAGAAAAAAAAAGAGGGGGGGCGGGGGCTACGGTATCGTCCAGGCCGCGTGGCTGGCACCTATTCAATGTAAAGGTGACACCGAGCGAGGGTGTATGACTGAGGGGTGAGTTGTGTGCACAGCTGTCATGGCACGATGGATACAAGAGGGCTAAAGCCATCACACAAGACATGCACCGCTGTTTGCTGCACATCCTGATTCTGTCAGTCTCGGCTTCTGCCACCTCCCTGTGTCATGTTAAGCACCAATCACTGCCACCGTGCCAATTACACAGCCTGCTGCCTGGGCACATGGCACAGCCTCTCTCTAGAAAAAAAAAAAAAAAAAAAAGGAGGGAGAGACTTCTACAAGACTGCTGTGCAAGCTTACCCTAATTAACCATCAGCTTAATTAGACAATTTACTGTGTAATTAGCAAGCAATTAGTCAACACCTCTCAGATCTTACTGACTGCTTTGACAGGCCTGTTTTCCTATGCTGATCCCAGAGTCTAAATTCACCTACGGTGTTTATTTTCTCCTCCCCTCCGTTCCGATGTTCCTAATGTGCCACAACTGCGTCTAAGCACGGAGTAATCACTGCTGATGGGGCAGCTACGGAGGAAGACGCATGTGAGTTAAATAGGAGGTGTGAGCTGGGGGCAGCGTGTCCCTTGATGTGAGAGACAGACGCTCTGCTTTAGCAGCCTCTACCTCTGATGCGGTCCCTGCGGAGAGAGCCAGCAGAAAATCTCCTCGGTGAACAACGATCAAGAAGTGGGCGTGCGGAATTTAATGACACATTTTTACAAGCCAATTATGAAATTCTGCAAGAAAAATAAAACCTTTCTACACACAGTTTTACAGCCACTTCAGCTTCTGGAACAGGAACTCTGTTACAGGCCAACAAGACTGGGGACCTTAAAATCTCAATAAAACCTAAAGTGGATTCGCAATGACAGATGATATAAAGCATTTTTAAAAAATGATGAATTGAGCATCGAGGAAAAGAGCAGGCTTGGATTTACTCTCCTTTATCTCTGTCTAGCTCCGTTCGTGTCAGGTAGTCTTTCCTAAAATGCACATCTATCTGCCAGAAGGAAATAAAAACAAATAAACCCCTCAAAGCGTCAAGAATTGAAACGCAAACCCAGAAGTTCCTACGTAGCATTTACAACTGAACCTATTAAACACAATCAGGAATGAACACATATCTGACAGAATCGAAGCAAGCTGTTGAACCAGAGCAGAAAAGGAGCTGATGGTGGTTGCACTCATTACGGGATTATGGGAACAGAAGCCTTGAATACAGAACTCATTTACAGGCCAGTGCTATCTATTATCGTCTCCGGCCACCAGAGACAAAGAGAGGGTTGGGCTGATGTTTGTGTAGAACTAGAGGTATACGACCTCTAACCTTTCGGTTCCTAATAGAAAGGCTGATGATTAGTCTTGGTTGGGATTCAGAGATAGGAACGATACAGCTGGCCTCAGAATGCACTGAGGAAGAAACAATGGTGTGCAGGTGTTGGGATGGGAGATGTGTGACATATCATCTGTGTTACCATGGTGCTTTACTTCACATTTCTCATTAAATTCCCTTCATCTAAGGCATACATTGTGCATGTGCGTGCGTGTGAGTGTGTGTGCATGTATGTGTGCGTGTGTGTGTGCGTGTGTGTGTGCGTGTGTGTGTGCGTGTGTGTGCGTCTTCGCTGCCTCCTCTACGTGATTGTTTTAATTGCGGTGGAAAAGTTGAGGTACAGCAGCGTTCGAGAAATCTTCCAGTTACTGCATTAGTTATTGTCTGAAGATTCATTTAAATTTGCCCACTAAATCCTCCCACACGAAGACAAGAAGGCAAGTGCACGGATAGATTGATGTGCTTTAAAAGTTTCTTTCAGAGATAGCAAAAGTTAGAAATCCATACAGAACGTATCAGAAATCTATACAGAATACAGACATCTGGCCCCCCACAAAAAAAACTAAAGATTCCTCTTGAAGTGCTAAAAGGTCACATCTATACGTATTCTTTACACATTTACTTACACCTGCTACAAAAACTTTAAAATCGGTAACCTCAAGCCATAATACACTGTTTTGAATCTATAAAGTGAAGAGGCATACGGCTAAAGCATATGACTAGTAAACCTATTATAAGGCCAGAATAGAAGTTGGATATGAAGTTCCATTCAGTGGTTAATCAGCTTAGCACCAATTACAGGTGTGATTTAGCCTTGTCTGACCAGTCACCGGGTTAATTGGACCCAGTGTTCTCTCGGTGCACCACACATGCGCTCATTCTGTAATTAGCTAGAAACATACCAAAAGTACCAATCACGGCTCCAGTGGCAACAGCTCTGACGCGGGATTAAATAGCCACATCTCCTTAAGGGGGGAAAAAAAAAAGAAAAAAACTAAATTTGACAGAAGACAGTCTCAGCTTGCCCCCCCCAACACCCCCCCCAACCCACCCAAGCCACATCTCACAGTTCACAGAGAGAGAGAGAAGAAAATGACACATTTTTATATTCAATACAGTTCATTAATTCTAATTAACGGTCACGCAGCTCGCCCACCCCAGCTTTGTTAGCCGCCTCTCCACCGGCCCTGCGAGTTAATTAGCAATTCTGAGCACGCCCGCGCTTAGACAAGACCCACAAGCGTGAAGCCTCTCATATCCACAGACAATCCACCGAGCATCTCCAATACTATCAATACCGCGGCAGGCTAATGTTGATCGGAGCGGCCTAACCAAAAGCACAGGATATTAAAAAAAGAAATCCCCTGTGTTTAAGGAGAATGATAGCAGAGTGCTGGCTGCTCATTCACACTGACATTAAGAACTTCTTTATCTCTTTTCCCCGAAGGAAAAAAAAAAAAAAAAAACCTTACAATCTCTCCCACTGGGCACACAATAAAGAATAATACGATTTCTGTTTACCCAGATATCGGCTGGTATTTCAGCATACACTGACAGCCAATAGCTGCGACAGTATATTAGAGTCCAATCTGGCATCTACAAATGTCATGAGAAAAGAAGTGTAATAGGGAGAATCGAGACCAGACTGCAATGCTTACATGTGTAAAATCCCACTAAAGATGCTAACTTCAACTAAAAATAGGCACAGGATTCATACAATATGAAGATGTCAGTCTTTAAGCAGCAGTTAAAAAGGAGGATCTATGGGCGGCATGGTTAATACCGTCTTTACAGTACATGTGTACATGCCCATGGTACCAACGTTACTCGCCATAAACTCTTCTATTCATATACATTTATTTATGTAAGTCTCCCCCACTAAGGAAAAAGAAAAAAAAAAAAAAACAGATCTCTTTTAAAAGCATCCAGAACGCCTATGAACTAATTACAGACAGCTTGAAAGTCGGCACTGTGCCATCACTCATTCACACACACACACACGCGCGCACACACACACCCACATGCACACATCAGACCTACAAAAATAGTATTATCACTCTAGGCATGGCTCTCCCGGTGGTTAGAAATTAACTGCATGGAGAGGACAGGAGGTCAGAATAAACAAACAATTTTGCTAGATTTCTCATACTTTTTTCCCTGTCAGCAGCATATGTAAGTATTCAGTGTTGCTATAGAGATGTCTGTCACAAGTCGCTTGCATTGCCATCCACCCGCTTCTTTCTTTTTTTAACATGCGTTTTTATTTCCATCTCTAGCTCTGCTAATAAAGTAGAGCAAACATATGTTACTGATTAACATTCACAGTGCCAGTCAAATGCTATAGACTATAGGCAAGATATTCGAATTTTTTTGTTGTGCTTGTATTTCTTTGAATTTACGGCTTTTGAAAATTTTATTTGAAACGTCTGAGCAGATCCACGCTCGTCAAATAAACACATTGATTAATCTACTGACTGATCAAAAGCTTTATAAGCTTTTTGAGTTTGATATTTTTTATATATATTTTAAAGTTGTCTCGTGTGTCTGATTCATAATGAGTCTGAAATCGAGTATTTATCAAAATACATTTAAAATAATGATGATTTAAATGTAAATATAATGAGAAATTACACACTGGTTATTACTATTTCTAAAGGTTGTGCAGTAGAACATACGGTATTCTAATAAATAGTCACGGTCATAAGCTGTCAAGACGCTACCTAAAAATATTATTTCCGTTTCATTTGCTTATAAGTAATCACTACCAAGTCACACAGAATTATAAGGACAGTCATACTGATTTATGAATATGGGTTGCATACTGTGATCTCCAAAACACTTCAGTTATTCAATTCATTTATTCTTTTAGTTTGAGCATTTATCTATTCATGAATTGGCTTTTATTGTGATTTCTTTGTGCAGGATGATATTCATGCTGACAGATATTCATTATAGTGTACTAGGTGGATGTGAAAGAAAATATCATCTGGATCAAAGGTAATCAACCCTAAATGCTTTTTAATCTTAAATGATGATTTCACGTTAAAAATATTTGTTTTCATTGCAGACTCTAAGATGGGTACCTTGTCAAGCGAGAAGGTCTTGGTGACGGCAAAGCCCCAGCCTTGCTCGAAGGCTCTGCGTATCATCGCTGTGCTGGTGGTGGGTGGAGCACTGGCCAAGCCAAATGGATTAGGGAATTTGAGCCCACACACTTCCACGCTGATGTCCACAGTGTCGATGGGAGAGTAGAACAGAGGCAGTTTGGGCTCACAGCTAACCGTTTGCCCATGGATAGACTGCAAGAAGAAACAACCACAGTTTAGGGTTCGGATCTAAGCGTTTTTTTTTTCTTTCTCTTCACTGTGGAATTGATATTAACTCATTTTTCATTAGAACAAAGCTTTAAATCCCACAAGAATGCCTACTATCACTGTGGATGCAGATTGCTGAAGGTTACATTCTAGCATACAGTCACATGCACGTGTATAGCAACAATAGGACAGCAGATAGAGTAGAGGAGAGGAGACTGCTGAATGCTTTCTGGGTGCATTGTTTATCGAGGCCCACTGTGGCACAAAGGAAGGAAACCACATCTTGACATCAGTTCTCGCTTTAATTAGCCTTGCGTTTATCAAGCACTTAAGACTGCTTTTGTAATGATGTCGTGGTTGTATAATGAACAAGGGGGTGTCACGCGGAAAAAGAAGGAGCATGCAAACATGACAGCACTCCATACTCCACCGAGGCCACATCAACACAGAACAAATACCCAGCGATAGTCTAGTCTCCACAGTTCCCCATCACATCAAGAGGGGGAAAAAAAACACAAAAACTGACTAGAGACTACAAATGTTAAGCAGTTATGTAGACAACTTTCATTTTCTGAATAGATCCTCGGCAGAAAAATCAATCCAACTGCTAGGATTTGATTATTAAATGCGTCTCATTAATATTAGTATCTTATATTAATGTGAAAATGCTTTCATTAAATGCTCTGTAATATACAACATACTTACTACATTAGCAATGCACAGTTTACTAATTAATGATTCATAATTCATTCAAACAATTAATATAAACTATTAATATTAAAGTATCCGTTTAAAAGACTTTATAAAAGTTTCTTCGTTTCATGCTTTTTTAGATTTATTAATAAATGACCCCTAGGTCATTTATTAATAAATCTAAACTCAGCTTGAGTTTTAGGGAGCCACTGGCAGTGTGCGGTTTGCTGCCCTCTGGTCTCAACACTCCTCAACATCTTAATAATGAGCTGCAGAGCCCTTTGTGAGCTGGATCAGGTGTGTTTGGAGAACAAAAACGTGTAGTTTGGCAAGGCAGTGAATCCCTAGGACTGTAGTTGGCTATCCTTGTCAAATATTTCTTTTCACCCTGCTAGTATAGGCAGTACTTACTAATGTCTGCTAACTTGTTATCAAACATTTGTACTTGTAACATATTGTAACACATACATAGTACTTCCAAATAATAGTTCAGTACCAAACCTTAAAGAAAAGCCATCCTGAAAAATCTTTTATAGGACGTAGGGGAAAAAGCTTGTATATGCACTGTTTTTACTCGGAGATGCTGCTAAGAGAGTGCATATATCACTCAGTGACAGCAGATATTCCTGTAAAAAGAGCCGGCAGTTCAGAGAGTTCAGCTGATCGGAGAGTATTTCTAACATTAATCTGTGCACCTTTCCACAAAGTGCTCAATTCATTTCTTCTACCTCTGTCCATTACTGTAAAAAAGCAATCTCGCTGTCTTTCCTTTCCTGCTACAAGTGGTAATTTAATCCGCAAATAAACAGTTATTTCTGCCTTGTTCTGACCAACACAGCGTTTGAACAATTAACCCCTGAATGAACTGTGCTAATGGGGCAAGTGCTGCACTTCAGTTGTACCAAATGGTGGCTTAAGGAAGGGCTCAGAGCCCTGCAGGAGACAAACCTGCAGACTGGTCACCCGACCCCCACATCCAGGAGACTACAGCGTGGACATTACATCGTGTGCCCAAGTCTCATCTGTGCATGGGGTTTCAAATAGTAGACTTTATTTATTTGATTGTGCCTCAAGTCTCCTTATAACTAAGAAGAATAGTATAAGGGGACAGCAACCTACATAGTATCTTAAAATCTAAAATACATGTAAAAACATGGTTACGTACAATGGAGGATAGTGCTGCACAATTAATCAAATAAAAAAAATGTAACCACATTATGGACCTATGCAAGTATTTAATGCAAAAGGTTGCAATTTATTGCACAGTTGGGAATTTTGCAGAATTTGTTGACATGTATTTTTATTGATAATTGAAATATTTTTAAATTGTTTAAATAATTTTGAGTTGATAAATATTGGCAAACATGCTCTTAATGAGATAAGTTGTCTGATTAATTGCTGTTAGCCTAGCTAAATATATTTAAATACCAAATAGTACATTTAATAGGTACATACTGTATCGCATACAGTATATGTCAAAATAATTACAATGTGCATTTTTGATTAAATCGTGCAACCCTAATTGAGAGTGAATAAGCCAGCTTAAAATCTATGTGCTAAATTATGCAGTGGAGTCCGGCAAACCTAATGCAATGGCAAAGAGAGTTCAGGTGCATAAGAGAAGATCCCATAGTGCTGAGATTGAAGTTGAAGTACAGAATGTGAGAACTGTAAGATGGGTGGGAGTGAGATCATGAAGAGCTTTGAAAGTTAAAAGTAATACACTATCTGGGAAAAAAGTAAAATATCAAATATAATAAGATGTCACAGTTTCAGAAGGGTCAAATTAGGCTTTGTCAAGCAAAGATAACAACAAGGAGATTTAAAATAAATGGAATTGAGATTAGAACATATTAAAAACCTGTTATGATGGTATTAAACCTTCAACTTTGCAGAAATGTGATCAGAAAATAATCATGAATAAAGTTCAGTGAAGTTGCATCTTTAATATAGCGATAATAAAAATCACTGCTACTGTATGATTAATAGTGAATGTATGATCATCTGTTTAGTTTGCTAGGGGGCATAAAGAATGGACTTTGGAGCAATAGAAATGAGGTCATGTGTCTGATGAGCGCAGATTGACCCTGTTCCAGATTGATGGCTGCGTCAGGGTGAGAAGTGAAGCACATGAAGTGATGTAGTCACAGTGTAAACTCCACAGTGCCCACTATTAATGTGGCAATAAAAAATGAAGTCAGCTGACTACCTGAATGTGCTGAATGACCAGGTTATCACATTAATTACTGTTGTTTCTCCCCTGATGGGACTCAAATTATGAAAGATCATTTTCATACATTAACTGGATACACACACTGCATGCAGTAATCAAAGCTAAAGGCAGTCAAATGAAAGCTTAGAGTGTGTGACTTTTCTTGACAAGGCGGTGTATTTTGTAGTCAGTCTGATGAGACACAGGGAGCCAGTGAAGTTGGACAAGTTGGCGTGAGATGTGTTCAATGGGTTTGGAACTTTTCTTCTACTAGACGAGAAGGAGATACGTGCAAGCTCTTTCCATTTAGCTTAATGCACTTTACTGTTTGCAACTTCAGTGTATTTTTAGTTATACAGAAGAACAGAAGAAGGAAATTAACATTTATATATTGTATCGTCACAGACCATTGTATTAGGAACAACTGCATGCCTTCTCATCCATACGATTAACCGAACATGTAGCTGCAGTGCAATGCATAAAATAATACGCATACAGATCAAGAGCTTTAGTTAATGCTCACGTCAAATATCGGAAAGGGGAAAATGTGATCTCAACTGCTTTGACAGTGGCATGGTTGTTTGTGCTACAGTAGATGGGCTGGTTTAAGTATTTCAGAGAATCCTGATCTTCAGAATATTACGCACTACAGCCTAAACAGTTTTTGCTGGTATGGAAACAAAATATATACTTACTTATTACTTACTTATTACTTATTTAGTACTTAATGAAAAAAAAAAAAAGTTTCAGATAGGAGTTCCACGGACAGACACGTCTTGTTGTCTTGTTGATGAAAAACATCAAAGGAGAATGGCCAGACAGCCGACACGAAATATATAGAAGTTCAAATAACAATTTTTTTGTTATCACGGTAAAGAGAAAAGCATCTCAGAAAACACAACTTATTGAATCATAAGCTAAATAGGCTACAAGAGCATGAAAACCACCATCAGCCATAAAGTGACCACATTTACAGTTAAACCTAACTATAGATTATACTAGTGTTAAATTCACCAAAACTAGACACCTAAAGAGTGGAAAAATGGATCTTCAGCCTCCATCCTTCAGGGACCTATTCCGCGTCCACAAACTGACAGACTACATTTGCAGTTTTTGCAGTGCACTAGCTGTATATAATTTACAGTTCTTACCAACACAATACAATTGTTGCCTGATTAATAGGACCTGACTTTGGGCTTTTATGATTTGTATTTTTATTTAAGACTTATATGCTTTGTGAGGGTGAGAGCTGGGTGAGAGGATTTGAATGCTTTGGGGGGTAGTTTCATGCTTTTCAGTGCTTGGATGTGAGCCAGTAAATAGAGGTAAGAGGGGGGCATATTGGCACCGGTAAGCCTCTCTTAGGGGCCTAGCCTTGGACGACATTGCTAAGACAAAGCTAAGTGCTCTCCCACCCTCTCTCTCTCTGCTTGTTATTAATCCAAATACGCTTCTATTGCCAAAGCCTCAGAGGTTTGGTTTAAGAAAATAATAATGCATGGATTGGTAATTCCCACTTCAAGAAAAGCATGTTGCATTAAGCTGCTGAATCACCATTGTGCTGCCTTTCACAATGGTGAAAAATGAATGTTTCAGTACAATACATCTATTAAGTCTGATTAGTCATAAAATTAATCATATCGAAAGACTCATATAGTACTCAGAAGCACCACATCTCCTGTACAGAGTACGCAGAAAGCCCTCGTCTTCATAATTAATCAACTCTCCACATTCTACTTCTCCTTTGGCTTTTGATTGTAACAGGACCTTAGTAAGGGCAACATCTGCTTGGGTCTTGACACAAGTGTTTGAGTGGGTGCGCATGGTTACTGGTGTGTTTAGTAGTAATGAATATACAATATGCCTGTATCTGCATGCCTATACTAGAGCAGTGTGTGTGTGTGTGTGTGTGTGTGAGAGAGAGAGAGAGAGAGAGAGAGAGAGAGAGAGAAAGAAATAGCATATGTGTAAGTGTGTGTGTTGGTGTGCTATGTGGGTGGTGCAGGGCACCTGTAAGTATTTGTGGATGTGCCAGGAGGCCTGCTTGCCATCGTTGACTGACTCCACACTGGTGTTGGCGAGGCCGGCTACGTCGCCCCCAGCAAACACCCATGGCTCACTGCACTGCATGCTCTCCAGGCTCAGCTCAGGAAGCCCCCATCTGTTTAACCTGATGGGAGCCATGGCCTCTTTCACTGGAAAAAGAGGAACGATACCAAAGTAATGCACATTCATGAGAGGAAAACCAGGTGAAGTGAAACAATAAAAATAAAAAAAAAACAAGTAGGAGAGGTAGAGGCCCAGTGGAAGCAGAGCTTGATAGACTGGAAACCACAGTGAGACTAATATGAAGTCTCTGACAAGACAAATGACAAGCAGGGTACTTTTTTCATCTGCTGCGCCCCTTTCTTTCGGCTAGGTTAATGTAACATCTCCTGATGCATTTCATTCACCGCTAGCAACGTTCACATGGAGATACTCTGTCAAACTGCTCTACATTATAAAATGACCCCCGCTCCTTCCATGCATACCTACACAATTCATCTTCTGGAGTCAATGCTTTTCAGCACGGATGATAGTCCGCATACATCAGCGAGGACACTTTTAAATATAGATCTATGCATTGCATGAGATTAACTGCACATGATCAGAAAAATGAAAAACTGGGAATAATAGGAAACCTATATTCTTTTCATTTCTCATTGCCTTTGATGCAAAACTGACACCTTTTATATGTGTTTACACGCTCAAATAACAGGAAAACAGGAAACATACTGGAATTTGAAGGAGACATTCATAATGGGATGGTACTATGTGGAAGACTACATAAGAATGTGGATTTTTTAGTATTGGTGAAACAAAACAGAGTAGCACTTAACAACAAAGACTTTATCTTTCGCAAGATTTTTCAACGATTCTTCTCTTGCATCAGTCACGACAGACAGTTTACCTTCAACATATAAAATAAGGCCCATAATGCTCCAGGGTGTCTTTTTCCTTATATCACTATCTCTGGTGCAATAAAATTATCTAGTCGTATAGACACAGCAGCATGTATACACCCACTTTTGTCTTTTAAAAGTGAAAAAAAAAGGCAAGAAAAAGCAACTATTTTCCTCAAAGCAACTTATGCAAATCTATGTCCCCTTATGGACAAAACTGCCAGATATACATAACTGTCACACACACAGACACACACACACACACACACCACAGGGAGTTTGTTTTTCCTTCTCTGTCTTCTTCTCAGTACTTTGCTCTGAGGGAGAGGAGTGGTGTATCAGACCTCTCGTACTATTAAAAGGGGCTAAAGTAAGGTAGTTTTATCTCGCTTTCTCTCTCCTTCTCTCAGACACACACATACACACCCCATGGACATACTCCTCGGTGGCAGATGCAGACTGCCAGGGCCCATTAACCAGAGTGATCAATGTTGGATGGAATAGAAAGAGATGCTGTGTAAAAAGCCCTAAATAGGGGGACAAAGCAGCTCAGAAGGGATAAACTGGAGTACTTTATGGGCTACAAGTTAGAGCTTTAAACTTTCTGGACATTCGGTATGTGAACCCTGTCTTACAATGTGTAATAATATCCAAAAAATGCACATACAGTATAGCAGAAATGTCACAAAATAGGCACTTGCTTAGGACCCTCTATCAGGAACTAACTACACATGCTGCAGTTTGATGAGTGGGCCGGGAAAGGGTCCGCTATTAAACTGTTGTGATTAATGAAAAGCCTATATGCAAATACTTGGCTGGCTGGGTGGAGGTGGTGCCTTGGCTGGAGTGACATATCCCTAGTACGAGTTACTCCATCATAATCCAACCCCCATTCTTTCCTGCGAGGAAAAAAAAAAAAAAAAAAAGTTAAATGTGGCCAGGGATCTAATCATCTGCTCACTCCAGTGGGCCAACCCAGCAGATTACTAGCTAGTTTTTCCAGCCGTGTCAGCTATTCCGGCAGCGGCTCTCTGCTGCGTCTCCCATACCCATCCGACGAGATACTTGAGTGGGTAAGTAATTCATATTTTTTTTAAAGGAAAGAACACAGACTGCTGAGAAAGGAAAAAGAGAAGCTCTCAGCATTTTTGGGCTGCTCAATCTGGCAGCTAAGGCCAGGCGATGGAGTATATTGGGTGTAATTCTCTGTATGGACAAAATACAAAGTGGAATGAGTGCAGTATCATCCAACCCCGTATCATCTCACAACTGAGTCCTGATAGAAATAACAGACTTTCTCTAGGGATATGTACAGTACTGATTCGTTATAAAGATTTCCGACAGAGCTGGAAGTATCCTGGCTCCCTCAAGATCACATGGAGTTTACAATAGTAAGGGAACGTACCAGGAATGATCGTCTGTTCAGAAAAAAAGTACACAATCGTATATTCTGGACAAATGTTTAAGGACAAAAGAAGCAAGAATTCAATTTAACCAGCCACGTGGCTGAATAGCCATGGAGAAAAGAAAAGAGCAGAACGAGTGTACACTACTCGATAGTCATTTTACATTGCTACCCGTATTAATTACATTATGACGATCTGGCTGAAAAAATATGTACTTCCCAGGCCATGCCTAATTATCAAATCATGTAACGCACACACGGTTTATGCTTACTTAAGCGGTAGAGATATGTATAAGCATATTCTGCGCTGCTTTAGAAAGCTGGGGAATGGCTTTGCTGCGTAACCAGTTGTGTAAAGCCTGTGCTTCGCTGTGTAGAATGAATCTCATTACTGAGACATGTCATCTCCGGTCAACTCTGGACAGCGCTATCCCCCTGTGGCATTACTCCCTGTTTATTTTGTGTGACCCTAATTGAAAATCATAGCAGGTGTGCCCTTTATCGGTGTAATCTCATTAGCAAACTTCACAAATGTGTCAGGAAGGAAGTTCTGCACGGTTGGCGGTGGAGAACATGTTGTACACAACAGCCCACAGATGATCATAAAAGTTGCTGCTTACTGAAGTGGGGACTCATCAAATGATAATGTTAATAAAATTCTCCATGGTTATAAAGAGGGTGCATTCGTGTTACTGGGCATTTCATTATCACTGCGATGATTCTGACAAACAAATACGGTACGTGGAGGAATGCAAAGACCTGGCTAAGGTAATATAACCATTCAAAGAATTAAAAAAATACAAATAAAAAATGAAACAAAAGGCCTGATTGGCAAGCGGGTTAAAGCTGTCGTATAGATTATAAAACAAAGGCCTGTTCAAACTTGGTAAAACGACATAATGAAGACAGTTTCACACAGCAGTGTTCTCTTATACTGATGGGAATGTCATTGCCTGTCTGTGTGATCACATTAGTGAGATCCTCCATGAATAATTCCAGGTGTAACTGCCCTATAATGGCTTGTGTTTGCTCCTGGAGGGCTGTCTGCATGTGCATCAATGCTAATCCCTTCTTCACACTGTGTTTTAAGCAGCTCTCCATTTACCAGCATATAAAACTCATTCAGGGCTATCCATCACCACACTGCCATCAGCAAGGCAACAAGAAAAGTCGGCAAACTTGCGGCAAACAAACACAAGACATTCCAGAGACTGCTTAGGTTTAACTTTAGTAAAAGGCCGTGTTTGAACGTTAAAAAGAAAAAAAAAAACACAAGATGTAAAAAAGTATGGAAAAAAAAAACTCCTCCGTTTAAACTAAGCCCTGCTTTCAAGCTTCACTAATTTCCATGAATACAAACATGTTATTGGTGACAGTGGGGCACCTGTTTATATGTACGCTTGCCCATTTCATCATTTAATCAGAGAACACAGGCACAGCCAAACTCATTCAGTCTCATGCAAATGAATTGAGCAGTAAAACAACGTTGGCAGTATGGCCGATTCCATTTAAACATGGCAGACACTTATGAAGCTGATATGTTTATTGAAATTCTAATGAGCCCCTAAAGGAATCATGGAACACAAAGATGACCATGATGTAAAAATACTCCATGGGACATAACACACAAAGTACAATTCTGTTATATTTGTGTGATTTTACTTATACTCTGTCCAAGGCAGATGCTCTTTTTCTGGTACAGTAGGTGTGCATTAATTCCTTATAGGAGAGTAGATACAAAGGAAATGTATTTACAGTTAAGCATATTACAGGGGATATAAAATGTTTACACACCCCCTTTTACAATTGCAGGTTTCTGTGATATTTAAAACAACCAGGATGAATCATGTCTGATCTTTTTGACCTTTACTTTGATATAGCAACCAACAAAATTCAGGTCAAAATCAAATAGAAGACTAAGGAAAATATAAAAGGAAAATAAATGTTATTGATCTGTTCGCCTGTCCCTACCGCTCATATTTTATCGACATGTTTGTACATTTGGGCTTTTTCTTGATATAAAATAGTCATGCTGTTGTGCCAGTAGAACAGATTGATCCAACGTGCTGCTCCAGTGACACCACCAGATGTAAATTTGGGCACACGAAATATACATGGTACAGGTACATTACAACCATATTATATGCATAGTATGTGCCTACTTGTCATATAAGTCATACAGCTGTGCCGCAGATCGGATAACACCTGCCTGTGATAAAACATCCTACCTTTGGAGTCATTCAGCACGGAGCCGAAAGCACTGATGATGAAATCAGCTTTGAGGCGTATAATCTGATCATGATCCTCAACCCATTCGCCTGTCTCGGTTTGCTCTGTTCGGCAGAACTCCATGCCGTGCACCAGGCCCTTCTTTAGTAAAACCTCCCTCGGTGACAAGAAAGGAAGGAACTCGCACTTCTCTTCCTTAGCCAGTTCCATCTGAGGACACAGCAAAGTAAACTTAACACATATAACAACTGCACTGAGCTACATTTTGGTGCAGTATTTTAGTGAACACCACGTTTAATTTGGACTATGTGGGGAAAAAAACATGCAATGTGGAGATATGGAGAACAGCTTGGAAATTGTGTCTGCTTGTGGCCCAGTTGGCAAAATCATTCTAACAAAACACTTTTTTATGCCAAAGGAATAGTTGAATTTTTGTTGGGTTTTTTTTTTTTCATACGGAAACAAAGAGGATTTCTACAAAGCAAACAAATGTGGTGAAACAGAAACATTTTTTTTTTTACTGAAATAGCCTGAGGCTGTAATGGAAACAAAATGAACGAAAATGGTCTCTTGAATTAGAACGAAAACTAATTTCAGTTACAAGAAAAGTAGCCATGAAGAGATGTCTGTCTTTCCATTCAACAACTCTCGCATAAATTATCTCAACTCACATCAACACGTATAACTGGCATAGCTCTATTTTTTTGTTGCTGTTTTTTTTTTTTTTTTTTTTTAAGAATTACTTACACCTACAAGTGTTCCAATATATCTTATAAACAAGCAATTAGTTCAGGGTGATGGAAGCAGCATAGCTGCAGCTGTCTGAAAACAGATGTGAATAATTACCTTACTTTTTCAGTGCTCTTTAAGTTATCTCTATCATTTTCATAGCAGCATGAGGTAGGCGGTGAGAAGGCAACACTATGCGTGACAAAAGTCAATTCTGCATAGTTAAGAATAGACATCTTCGGTGAACATATTACCTTTATCATTATCTCTATATCATCTTTTATTGGCCTGTTCTTTTCAAACTTTAACTTGCATGCAAACAGAAATGGAACATTATAATTCAGTCACACAAAAATAACATTTCATTAATGATGTCTGTCAAAGTACAGAAAGTTCACTGTTTTTCTAATGGAGGTGAGAAGTGTAATTTCGAACCTTCACGTCTGCTTCATAAGCCAAGCAAATTATAACTAAAAAAAATTTTTTTTAAATCGGTATGCTTTTCTATTTTTTTTTCCCTGTGACACGTCTCGCTCAAAGTCGACCCTAAATAGAGATGGTAATGCTGTCTGTTAGCCAGCTGACAGCATTTCCAGGGGAACCAGCTTAAAGCAAAATATGCCTCTCTTTCCTCATGCTGTGAAAAAGAAGAATTTGACAGTAATCTCCCCCTAAAATGAAAGACAAGTCTCTGAAATAAATGAGGGAAGAGAGGCTTAAGAGAGGTGTTAGTGGGCTAGAGAGAGGGGGTAAGGACATTCTGAAGAATATCTTAATAAACCCCTTGTGCGAGGTTCCCTTCACAAGACCAAATATTAATAAGCTCATGCCTGCTGTTGACTTTTCCTCTCTTTTTTTTTTTAGCCGTCAGTCTTTCTGCATCCTGCAGTCACTTTCTGTCTCTCTCTCTCTCTCTCTCTCTCTCTCTCATCTGCTTATCGCCTCACCTCTTCAGGGACTGCTCGGATGTTGGTGAAGCCACGTCTGAACACCACATAGACCCGGCGTGCGCCACAGCGCAGGGCAGAGGTGGCACAGTCAAAGGCGGTGTCTCCTGCGCCCAGGACAATCACAGAGCCGTGGAGCTGAGGTAGTGCTGAGCGGCAGCTGCACATCCCTAAGCCCCAGAATGGACAAGAAAATGAGAGAAAACAAGCTGGGGAGTGAGTAAAGGGGGAAAACGTGATTTCTGTCTCTGAACCGTTCCCACTTAACTGTTCAAAATTGCATCCTGGAGTCCTCAGACACAGTATGTCCCTATCAAATTATTCTGCTACAATGACTGGCAGGTCTCCTTCTCTGGAAACGTCCTTATATGTGTAATTTCATAGCCTGCACCTTTTTCCTGTCTTTGAAAGAGACGACTAGCCACTCTACTGAATGCTGCTGATTTCACCATGTGATAGTGCAGACTACTGAAACAGTGATCTGCTCAGGCTTTTCTGAATTCTAACAAAACGATGTAAAAGGATCCTCAAAGCACAGACCAGGAACGTCTTGCTTACTCAAACATATGAATGCACATACAGAATCTTCCTCTTTTTCAGGTTAAGTTTGTGCATATACTGTACAGTACATACAGTAGATCATACACTGGTCATGATTGCATTCCCAGCAAATACCAGTATGTTTTTAAAATCATTGATAGATGCATACTGATGTTGAATATGACTTGATTTATGGCTTACACTTGAATCACAAAGGCATATTCTAAGTTAGTATCTTAGAAAAATTACTTACATATGTATTAACAGAAAGCTGTCCATGGCCACAGTAAGTCACTTACATGGAGTAAGCCTGAAAAGCCTTGTACAGCAGCTCATAGTTGGCATTCTTTTACTCAGCATCTTAGACGCTTTATACTGCATGTTTTCACTGATCCAAGCATTCTGTCATGTTACACATTTTTAAAAAAAATAATAAAAATGCTTCCAAAGATACCAAGGACATGCAGCACAGAAAAAAACATGCTCATATAATACAGTTTGCAAAACAGGAGCATTTTCAGAGGTAATAGGTAAAAGTTTTCAGCAAACCATTTTCTGTCATTCTTTACCTAGTTTGCTGGCCTTGGCAACTAGTGGGAGAAAATCCTTGGAGGTATAAAATCCCTGTTCCATAGAGAGGCCTTCAAAGATTTTGTGCCTGTTGGCTTGAGGTAGACCTTAAAAAAAAAAAGAAAAAAGAAAAGAAAATTAGCTGGAATAAAAATATTTTCTTACAAGCAGAATGGTATTAAATTATAAGGGTAATTATATATAGGACGAGCATAACTGCATATTATCACTGCTTTGTAAAATAAAAACAATTGCCACGATGTAAAAAACAAGCTAGATAATGAACTGACACTGAACATAACCTGCACACTTTGAACTGTTTATTGATTGAAGAATAGACACATTTCTAACCTTATGATAAACAAAATTTTAATTCTTATTCTGGTGCAGTCAATTTATTAATGAAGCTAATTTAACGTCATTTGAATGGAGACTTTGTATGTGTGCACTCCTCTGTTCAAAGAGAAAGGAGGCTTCCTTCCTTTACTCATTACTCTGTCACACACACACACACACACACACACACACACACACACACACACACACACACACACACACACACACACACACACACACACACACACACACACACACACACACACACACACACACACACACACACACACACACACACACACACACCGTATCAGAAATCCATGTGCCACACTTTCTGCTCGAAAGATCTGCTCCGCTCCGCTCTGTATACTGTCATTAACCTCATCACACTACCTTGTCATTATCCTTGTGGTCTAGAAGTAAGCAATATTTAAATACAAGCTTCAGAAATGTCTAACAAAGCTTCTGATTTGTCATAACCTGTCATTATCACTTCCATTCAAAAGAAACAGCTGTTAATAAGGCTCAATCTCAGGCACAAAAGATTTATTCAAGAGGTGTTTAAAAGCAGCAAGTACAGATTATTATTGATACAAATTCACGCCAAATGTGATTACAAAGGCTTTTGCAAGGAATCAAGATTTTCTAGCATAGAAAGATGAGAACTGCACAAGATGCATTTTTTTATCTGGAGAAAAAAGCAGGAGCTCGGCATATTGAGCCGTTAAGTGATTGAGAGAGAAGAGCGAAGTGTCTCCTGTCAAAATCAATTAGCTTTTTTTCCGGCGTACACTTCAGTGTTAATTTGATTTCAAGAAAATGCCCTGGCAAAGTTCTGCATTACAACATGCTTTAATGGATTTTATTGTCTCTAATTCTTCACTCGGACACTTTTCGCCCAATTTGTGCACATCATAGAGACACATGGCACGTTAGCATGATGAATCCTCCCTCGTGCTGATCTTGTTAGGTTCACATTCCTAATTTAGCCATTTTTTTTGGCTTGGAGAACATGGCCATGATGCTTTTTGAGAGATTAACGCATACCCCATGATTAAGAAAGTTACACTCATTATGCATGAAACTAGTCATTAAATCATACAGTAATTAGGTAGCCACATTTCATCAAGACAAAATCACACCTTCACCGTCATCAATAACACAGTAATTAGCGAGTGTTTCGAAGTTAGTCACACTAAGAAAAGCCTGCATTTCTGTTCCCAAGGAGTATCACTTATCAACCACCTAATCAGCCTGCCAACCCTATTAGAGGTGCTGTATACTGGATAACTGCCATATTAAATCTCTAAGAAAGAATATACAGCATATGTCAATCATGGGCTATATCTATATATACTGTATATAGGAGAAGCATTACTGCACATTGTTATGCTTCCTAATGCTACAATATAAAAAATATGCTTGCTAATGACCAGTTAATAACACGGGAAACTTACAGTAGATATGGGCCAAATCAAAATAACTGTGAAATAATTGACTATAGGACATAAACTATGTTTATTAAAGAAACTAATGTAATGTATTTGATTGCAAACTTTACAAACCTGTCAGTGCTTCTCAGTTTCAAACTATAGAACAGATTGAACCATACTTATAGCTGGCTACTCTAAAAAATAAAATAAAATAAATAAATAAATAAAAAGCATGCTTATGTAGAAAAATCCTTCAGGTGTGAAAAATCCCCCTTTACATGTTGCGTATACTCGATAACACACTTACTCTGAAAGAAGCTGTGCAGCAAACTTCTAATACCTCCTCATACATATAAAATGGCCAGCGGTGCATGAGTAACGTGAACAAACAAAAGCATCTGCAACTTTACCATGGCTGACTTCCTCTCAGCACACTCTTTATGCTAGTGTGGAAGAATCCAGAAGTTATGGCACATTAACCTTTCCAGTCATTTCATCCTGTGCTGACAGGTAGGATACTGCATACTGCTATCCATTAACGTTCCCTGCCAGGTACGCAAGTAAATAAATAAATAAATAAATAAATGACAGCGAGAACCTAGGCAGCATGCCTTGACAAAGCAGATTTGAACAAAAGTGTGCATGTTTATGACAGCTCTTTTTGAATATAATGTGTCTCCATTTGTTGTGAACCGCATGTTGTTCCACTTCGTACCGACTCCTGCATGGAGCCACGCACAAGCGCCATGGCCTCTTCCTTTATGAGAAATCAAAAACAATAAATCATCTGTCGGGAACGCTTCAATACTGTGCAGGCCCTCCCTCATTAATCATGCGTTATCAGTGAAGATCAGCAAGAGGGAGATGGAGCAGGGGGATCTCAGCTACCTTCATGCACTAAGCAGTCCCTGACCCCTCTCACCCTTATGAATTGCACACAGATGAACAAGCGACCAAGGCCACTGTGTCAAATAATGCAGAGTCACACTAAGTGCATTAAGATTTAACATAAATAAAGACCTCGCAGGCAATAAATGGCTTCTTTCTGACATATTCATTAACCTTGTCTTTAATAAAGAAGGGCATACCAAAGAGAATACACTGAGAAAATGGCCTTTTCCCCCTTTTATATAGAAGTTAATCAATGTCACACGATTTGCGCTTTTTGATAAATGCAGAAAATGTCTGTGACTCTTGACTGTCTCCTTTGCAGAAATGTTCCACATACTTTCAAGACACGTTTTTAAGGCAAAATCATAAAAAGCTTTGTGAAGTCTATTGTAAAATCTATTGACTCGTTTATTTTTTATTTATTTATTTATTTCAAAATCAGCAATGACCATGGATGGCACTAAGGAACTATTGCTTTTAGTTATGAAATAACTAAAAGCAATTTTCGTTCAAGCTTTCGTTATGAAATAACTCAAACATCTGAAATGCTGACATGCTCAGTACTCAGTACACAAGTTGTTTTTCTTGTGCCTTTGTGCATTGATCAGCTCATCCCTGTTTCTGTTTCCGCTCTACGATGTTTTTTTTCCTTATGTCCCATATCTCATTTGTATAAATAAAACAGCAATGGTTCGCCACAAGGATTTGCACTGTCCCTGCTCGTTTTTATTATGTATGCAAATGTCTGAAACACTGTATACACTAGGTACCATACGCCACTGATTTTCTCTTCCATACCTCAGGCTACGAGCAGCACTGGGCCAAACTACATTATGCAATACGGCGCTTATAGATTTATACCTGTATATTTCTAAAACAAAAGAGAACACACTTCTTGGTGCAATTTAATTTTGGCTCAATGCCATTTTGTATGCCTTAAAATGACAGATGTTACAACAAGAGTATAAATAAAAGATTGAACAAAAGCTGAAGCAAATTCAGTCATTTCTGTAAATTTACACAACGAATTTTCATGATGTCATGAAGCAAAAATTCAACTGGTTGTTTCAAGTCCAGTAAGCTCAGACCATTATGTTAGAATCCACACAAATGAAATTCCATTACAATTTACAGTGCAGCACAGCAGCTAATTCCATCTTTTAAGCAACTCAACCTCTGAGTCAGCTTCATAAGCCTATAGCCCAGAAACAATTCTCTTATCGGCCTCTCTCAAACCGCCTCCCATTTAGCCTACTGCCAGGAAGAAATTTGCATGCCAATCCATGTCTGAAAATGACATTTAAAACGCCTGTAAAAGACCAGTGTGAAATCACAGAAATTAATTGCAAACATCCTGCACTTTCATTTTCTTCACAAACTGAAATTCCTTTACAACCTTTCATACAAAAATAAAAACCAGATTTGGTTTACATAAACATCCCAGCTTAATTAGGATGTCAGTATCAAAATGCTGAAGCAATGTTCAGAAGCAGTGTTCATTGTTGACACATGTACATGTTGAATTCATTTAAATAATTTAGAGGGATTATAGAGAATTTGTAGACAAAATTATAAAAATGAAGTATCCTAAAACCCTTATCAGCTTGTACATTTAAAGATTATTTTTCAGTAGAATATACTGTATGTATAAATTATTTATACATTAACAGGTGCTGTTCAAAAACGCAAAGATTTACAAGTTTTTAGCATCAGGAGTGATTAAGTTAAACTATAATGAACTATGATGAAATGTACAGTAGGAGTTTTCAGTAAGTTTGTACGTTATTAAGTCACATTACCTGAGTCAAACCTGTATCTATTTAATTTTTATTGCTAATACTTATTAATAATCATACTGTAGGTTGCTTATCTAGACAACCATGTAGGCTAGATAGTATTGTAAGTACCCCACACACCCCATATGGGTACATAAATCTTTTAAAAAAAGAAATAAAACAGTGATCATTTTTCTTACTGGGTTAAGGAAGTTTGAAAAAGTTATCATTTGAAATGCATCCATCATGTACAGGAGGCTAAGCATGAATGCAGATGTAGTTTAATGTATATAAAATAAATAAAAAAAACTGTTTTTATAAATCCAATAAACAGCTCATAGGAATAGTAGGACAAGCAGAAAAGGTCAGGCGATCAACAAACATCAAAATGTAGGGGAGAAATTATAAAGAAACTGAGCAAACATGGTCAAGAAAGCAAAATGCTAAAATATAAGGTTTAGTAAAATCAGGTAAGTACGCACTGAGCATGTATTCCACAAATTGCTGGAAAGACCGGCTGACATGTGTGAAACTTGGCCTGAGATTATGACTAATGATGCAGTGCAGGCAAGTGCAGGGATACAGGATTGTTCCTTTGGACTATACCTCTACTGTATGTACCATTGCCACCTCGTCATGGTCTGATGATTTTTTTTAACCAGGTATGTTGTGTGTTCGGCAACGTCCATGGACTCAGGTAGTGTCATCTACTAGAGGCACAGTTAGTTATAACTGTAACTTCAAATGAGATATGTGGAATGATGGTAGTTTGTAGTCGAGAAGTGGAAAATCCAGTTTACAGGTGATGATGTTGCATGAGGATTTTGCATTGACTAATGTACCAGACTTTTTTTTAATTTATTATTTTTGTACCTATGAGGATTGAGGGATAGTAGTGTGATGACTCCCCTGGTATTTGCTTGATTGTTCTTTGTTGGTCTGGGCCACTTACTCTAGGAGTTGATGCGTATTATCCTAAACGTATCTGTTTTTTTTTTTTTTTTTTTAACTATCACCAGTGGCTTGGGATGTTGTCAGATTTGTATTCCTGAGGAATAAGAGAGACTGATAGCAAAGCATTGAAATGAGATTAGGTAGGTTGATGAGTAACATGAGGAATTTTGATCATACTCAGCCAAAAGCATGAATTCAGTTGAGTCTCCTTGGTTGGAAGCACAGAACATAGAAAGTGGACAATCTGTGACAACAAGATTAGTGATGATGTTCACCAACAGATATGACCGTAGCTGCTAATGCATAGGTAGTGGAATTAATTTACCAGCAAGTTACATTTGGCTGATCTTGGGAAGAGGGCAGGCACAGTGCCTGATGAAATGAACCAGTGAACGCCCTTCATGTTTGGCCACCAATACATAGTTCCCACCTGTGGCCATGGTGCCAAAGCCGTGAAAACAGATTAATTTTTTGCACTCTTTTGCCCTAGATGATGGGTCAGGGTGTAACATAACCTCACAAAGAATAGCCTCCAGGGGGCTTGTCAGGTACTCAGTTATATCACCAACTTTAGCCAGTAGCTAATAATGTATCCAAGCAATGAGATTTGGGGATGAGCATGTTTTTCCCTTGATTAATACCACAAGCAATGGCTGAACATAAGTTACTCTTGAGGATGTTTAGTTTTTTTGCTGTGGTTTGGTCCATGCAGTTGCCAGCTGATCCTGAGTGAGAAAGATATCACAACTAAATGTTTGATCTTCACCGGAAGGGTAAATGACTAAGGAGAAAGAGAATGTAAAAGGAGGTACATGTGGAGAAGCTTGCACTTGCACACTTCTGAACTGGAGAAGGCCTATGACCAGGCGCACAGATTATCAAACAGTTGGGTTCAAGGCAGCAATAATAGTCTGTCTCAGGAAATATTAAGTCACCAATACATAGTGTCTCTCTCGGCAGAGCTCAGGTGGCCTAGTTGCTGCTAGAGGTGCAACTCTCTGTTGCACCTCATGGAGTGAATCAGGTATCATGAAGAGATGGCCAGCTCATGAGCAGTGGCCACATCAATCAAACAGTAGAGTGTCAATTTGTCATCCTGGCATGCCATCTCTTCGAGGATCTCGGGGTTTGTTCCCTGATGGAAGGTGGCCTGTACCGCTGTCCCACAGTACACACTCCCTTAAAAAAGGGTGTAACATGTCTCCTAGGTCCTTTCCTTCAGGAGCATTGTCAAGCAATTTGAAAGTTCTCCATAAAGTAACTGTATCAAGATAACTTTCTTGAAACCTGACCACTGTAACCCAGGTTAGTGCTTTCCTGGTCAACCACTCATGAGTTGGGCAAATTTGGTTGGTCTGTTAGCCTTTTGAGACTGGAGAAATAGTGTAGTAATAAAAATGGTCGTGAGGTCAGTGAACTTGAAGACACTGGTGGGGTGTGAGGTAAAGCAGCAATAAAGAGGGCCTGGGAATCATGTTAATCCTGGTGTCGATATAAAGCCAAATAGCCATTAAGTGTTTCCTTTGTAATGTTTGTGTGATAACTGAGTCCTTTAACACGTCCTGCAGATGACAGAGTGCAGGTGTATGTGATTAATAATGACTGTGAATGACGGAGTTGGTGAGTTTTGGGAATTGTAGTCATCACTGGCCACTGTGTTTGCTAAAGAGTGGCGTCTCTAGCTGAATCGGGTGTTTATCTCACAGCATTACAAAGAGCGTCACTTGTTTATTTTATTCAGTAAGAAATATTCTGTACATATGAAAATATGCGAGATATCAGGATGAGTACCTCTGCTTGAGCTAAAAGCAATTTAAAATAAAGCAACAACAATAAAATCTAACAGTTCCAGCAGATGATCATGCCAGTTCTGAACAACCAAATAAAAGCAGTATAATGTATAAACTGAACTCTGGACTCTACTGGTTCTGCCAATATGGTAATCAGAAATTGATCCAGAATGCCAGGGGTTATATATTATATAATGTGCTATTTTGAGGTCAGCAGAAATCATAAGAAATACAGAGTGAAACTGTTATTATAAATTAGAAACATGAAAGATTGAGTGCACAACCAAGGCTGTGTTTTATTTCTTTATTAAAAAATACAATTTCACTCTACTAATTATTCATGACTTGGTTATTATTTATCAATGGCCTCCAGTCAGTACCAGTCAAGTTACATTACCGAACCAATTGCTTCATAGATGCATAATACAGTAACTAGTAACCTAACTATAGTTACACACCCATAAAAAAAACTCACACTAATAAAAAAATTTAAAAAAATCACACATTAATGCTAGGTTTAACAACAGCAATGGCGCTAAAATATTTATTCCCTAATTCTGTTCTGTACTATGTAAAAATATATATTTCCTGCAAACAAAACATTTACTACAAAGCCACTACAATGTCACCATGATGGCTGTGGTGAGAATGGGTCTGTTGGCCAGCAGGTGTTGGCTTCATTTTAAAAAAATAACAGAGAAACAAATCCAAACACCTTTCACACATTTTGCTACAAATTGACATCAAAATGGTTTCAAAATGGTGGCTTGCTGTGGCTCAGTCATGCAATGACATCATTAGCAACCCTGTTGCTATGCTAAGGCAAGGTTAAGGTACGGAAGAGCCAATGATTTGGTATGGTAGGGCCACAAAAAAAAAAGGTTTTACGTTGCTCTGTATGGCCAATTGCCAATGAACTGCTGTGGGTGGTATTATATTATATTGTGTTAAATACTGTACTGTGCAATGTAAAATATATATCATGGACTTCTTTTCGTAATTTTATTAAAAATGAGAAATACTTATACAGTCTAGATTTACTGCACATAAATAAAATACTTCAAGGCTTTTTTGTTTTAATTTTGATGATTACTGTTTAATGTCATGAAAATCTGTAGTGCAGTATCTCACATTTTTAGATCTCAATGTAGAAATATCCTATTTTTGAAAAGTACTTAATATTTGGCCAGAGTTCCTTTAGCATGAATAACTGCGTCAGGGCAGCATGGTATGGAGATGATCTGCCTTCGGCGCTGCTGAGGATCCATAGTAATGTCATGATCAGCAAACAAGTTAGTTGTAGTTTTGGGACTGTAGACATTGCTAAGTCCTGCTGTAAAAGGGAATTAGCATCTCCATAAACCTTTTCTCAGCAAACGAAGACATGAAGTGCTCTAAAATCTCTAGGCAGACAACTACCATGACTTGATAAAATACTGTGGACCAACACCACAAGATGACCTGGCACACCACGAACGGCCAACAATGACCTCAGATAGACCTAAGTAAACATGCGATGGCCCTACAAGTAAGAAGAAAAAATATATATTTCTGGCACAATTTGTGCTTTTTGCTTTTGGCCAAAAGATGAAAATTGTTTGATTGTTTGTTGGATGTACAGTATCTTAGCTCCTTCCTATACACATAGACAGCATGGGAAAAATTTTTATTACTGGTTTCTTTAAATAAAAACTGATGCCTGATGTCTTTGGGACAACAAGTGTGAGCAGTGAATAGCACAGTGGGGGGCAGACAAGAGGGACCTGACAGGCGAGCAAAAAGCAGTGGGTGAACCCAGTATGTGCTGTTAGGTTAGCCTGGCTGGACAATGAGGAGTGAATGAAGTTCCCAGCAGAGACTGAGCTCTGAGGGGGAGCCTTTGGGGAGCAAATCATCTGCAGGCATTCACACAGAATGAGCCACCTGGTCTGTAAACTGCATTCAGCACACTCATTTATTCTCACTTTGTGTGTGTGTGTGTGTGTGTGTGTGTGTGTGTGTGTGTGTGTGTGTGTGTGTGTGTGTGTGTGTGTGTGTGTGTGCAGACAGAAGCTGGAGAAGAGAACTAGTGCAAAAATGTGATAAACTGACCAATTCCAATGAAGACAGCTTTGTATCCCTGCTCTTTCAGCGACTCGAGTGTCATTCCATCTTGGCCTAGTCCTTTCCCACAGACAATCTGATGGAGAAAAGAGTCAGTGCACAGCAAATATTGAGAACAAAAATGGGGTCTTCTTGGGTTAGACATGGGCTAATAAAGGTGCTAGTAACATATTTGGTCACATCTGTCTGTCTGGAACTAGATGGTGTGTTTGTAACTCCTTACAAAACAGTCAATATGACTATGAGACAAGCCTAAAGCACAGACGGTCTGTGCGTCCCTCCTCTTTACTTTTCACGGGAAGGGCGAGCATGCAAATTTGTTATCTGGCTGCCCCCATCCCAGCTCGCCTGCCTTTGAGCAACTTGGAGAAAAACGTTTCCTGTGCGAGATGAATGCTGAGCAGGTGTGCAGGAGAAAGAGGACTATCGATTGCCCTTTCTCACCACAGTGGCATTCAGGGAACAGACAGACAAGCAACCCAGCGCCCAGACCTGCACACACTGCTGCCTGCCTTCCTAATGCAGCTTTTAATTGTTCTTTATTAATGCGGCTGACATTTAGGCTCCTGATCCTCCCTGAGACCTGTCACCTTCTGTAGCCTCTGATGTGAGCAGGAGAGAGGGGAGGAAGAGAGAGAAGAAGAAAGAGAAGATAGAGAAAGTGGGCAACATAGAGCGAGAATGGTAACTGATGAAGGAATGAAAGAAGAAAAAGTATGTTATAGTGCATGAGAGATAGAGAGAGAGAGACAATGGGAAAAGAGAGAGACGAGTAAGACAACGGGAAAAGGGAAAGACAAGATATTCAGAGGTGTGTTAGAGGTGAGATGCCTCTCATTACCTTCACTCCCAGGTCTTTCATCAGGTCCAGCTCAAACTGCACCACCTCATAGGGAAGGCGGAACTGAGGGATTTCCGAGGAGCTGGGGGGGGGGGGGGGGGGGCCCCCCCCATGTGAAAAAAAAGGACAGGAAAAAAATCGGCAGAATTAATCAGGGATGCTGTAAAAGTGAAGCTTAAGAGAAAGAGAATATTAGTGGTAGAAGATTAAAACATAGAGAGCACAAGTAGAAAAAAAAATCCTTTCAGTACACATTTTCCTCTTTTATTCTACTTGATGTTTCACAGCTCTGAAATCTCATATTGCTGTCAAACTTCAGATCCTCATTGTTATTCCCATCAGCTACTAAACAAAACCTCTAAATCTGATATAGCCACGCGCAGGACTCACACTAACCACCAGCAGAATAGTTGGGGTTAAGAACATGAGAGTAATTGATAATCCTGTTCCTTCTGAGCATTTAAAAGAAGAATATTCCCAATTACGAAGGCCGCTCATTATTTATTCTGACCCTATGCACATCCTCCATATCGATCATGGCGAGTCTGCACCAGAGCAGTTACAGACTACGAATGCGGAATCACACCTTTACCCACCTCAGTCCACCGACATACTCCTCCTTCTCAAAAATCGTGATGTTATCGTAACCAAGACGAGCAAGGAATGAGGCACAGCTGATGCTGGCAGGGCCACAACCGATCAGAGCGATCTTCGAGTGGTAGCTCTCGGGCATCTGTTCAGGAGGAGGAAGACCCGGCATTCTCACCTGAGCAATACCCATCTTACTGAACACCTGCAAACACACCCACAAAACCATGCATTTACGCAAAGCTACAGTGTCAAAGGTAACTTCTTTAAAATGTCACCTGTTCAAAGAAGAAATTTCTTTTTTTTCCCCTACTATTTTTAAATAATAACAAGAGCATTAAGAGATATACAGTTATTTGTATAGCTCTAATACTATTTGTATATCTCAATGCAAAGCTGCGTTCACACTGCTGGCCAAAGTGGCCCAAATCTGATTCTTCTGCTCATATGTAACACAGATCTGATTTTCTCATGCCAGTTTGAACAACACAAACCACATGTTATAAGATATGTTCAAATCTCCTTTGGGCCACTTCTGCATGTGGTTGTAAATCATATACAGATCAGATCTTTTGCAATACATCCTTAGTCTGAACGGTCAAATCGAAATTCATGTGACTTTTGCATCAATCCAACACTACACTTGTCACAATTTTGTGAGCTAATCATGTAGTGCTGCCACAGCACACCGGAACAAGTAAGGAGAAATAATATCCACACAATCCGGCCCAAATTTATATACATTTATGTAAGCACCTAAAGATCCAATAATAAGTAAAGCTCATGTCTTGACAAAGACTTGAACAAATAAAATGATTGATTACAGTTTAAGGCGTGTTTGTTATTTCACAATATCAGTTCAGGCGTTGATATGACCAGCTTAAAAGTCGTCAGTAGCACAGCTGTACTGGTATCTAATGTTAACTCACAAAAATAAGACAGCGAAGCATCCTTTAGGATTATTTGGAATATATTGAAAGTGGCATAGTGGTTAGCACTGTGGCCTTGCACCTTCAGGATCTGGGTTCTATTCCCGCCTTGGGCTCTGAGTTGCATGTTCTAATAGAGTTCCTCTGGGTACTCTAGTTTCCTCCAACAATACAAAGACATGCAGATTAGGTTAACTGGTGTTCCCAAATTCCCCATAGTGTGGGTATGCTTCGTAGATTTATTGGCACCTTGTTCATGGTGTACCCCGCGTTGGGTCCTAAGCCTCCTGGGATAAGCCCCCCGTAACCCTGTACATGATAAGCGGTATAAAAGATGAACGAATGAACAAGAGTGAAAAATAAGGAAGGAGTCACTACTACATTTTAACTACAAACACCACACTGACATTACAAGTCACATTGTTCAATTCCTATTTTTCCTATGGATCTGTTTTGCACGTCATGACGATTTATATTCATATTAATGTGACTCTAATGTGGACGCATCTGTGCTATGAAATGCCAAGCATATGCTCATCGATACATCTCAACGCGTTATCTGGCACGTTAAAACACAACATACGTTCACTCATGAAAGAGTGTGACCACTCATTCATTTTTAACAATGCATCCTATTTTAGCAAAATATATATTTGGGATTATGCTCTGGAGGATGTCAAGCAGTTAGTCGGGTCCATTTGTTAAAGAGAAGGAAGAAAGTTTATCAGCAATTACTAGCGCTGCTCTGAAATCCCTGTTCTGCTATTGGTGACTGACTTCAGCAAGTGCCCCGTGCATGGCAGAGGCAAAAAGTCACATGCATTCTCTTCTGCCATTTCTCACTAAAGGCTCATACGTATCCAATCGGGAAACAAATACAAAAGTGATCTGAAAAACATCGGATTTGTGCATTCTATCACGTCTAAAGTAAATCAGATCTGTGTCACGTTGGAATAAGAAAACGTGCCTCTTTACAGTGTGCTTGAACATATCACATGACACATTGTTCCTTTACGTATGTGGGTCGGTTCAGGACCAATGTTAGATACAGGTTACACTGAAAAAAAGTGGATTTAGTCTATAATCAAATCCATTTGTAGCCCCAAGATACCTCAATGTTGAATGTATTTTTTAAAATTCCTTACAGTATTACTGATTAAGCTTTGCACACACACACACACACACACACACACACACACACACACACACACACACACACACACACACACACACACACACACACACACACACATTTTGTCTCAAACAGCTTTATGATAGAGGCTTTTTAATAATGAATCAATTTAAATAATAAAAAAATTGACATATACCTGGGCACTAACCACAACATTTAATTTGTCTTAGGAACAAAGTTCAATCATATAACCTTTACTTATATATATATATATTCTATTTTGTATGTCTACACTTTTGACTGGTAGTGTACATTCCCCATATTTTATCACAATATACTATATAAAGTACAGCATCAAATATAATAACACTGTTACTTTGTTAGAATTTTTTTTTCTAATTATGCATAAAATTGCAAACCGGATTTATGAAACAGCATGACTGAGGCATTCAGGAAACAAAAGCGTGATAATGTCTGAACATTTGCCTGTGTGGTGTTTTGCTTTCAAAAGAAAAGTGCTTAGAGCCAGCATGACATTCGTGCATTTCTCTTTGCCGCAATCCCCCTATATGCGCAGAGTTATAGAAGTATAAAAATCGTGTTTATTCCATGAGTAGCCATATGAAGACTTCAAATGATGATAGCTATGGAGATCCAGAAAGAATAAAGCAAGTTATCCAAACAGGCCCTAATGAGAAGCCTGTAGCGCTATATCCATTAACAATCGTAAAATGAGAAGGCTAGCATTTTATCTTCTTAATAAGATTATCAAGATCCATACATAGAGGCTTGCATTGTTAATACAATATTATGCCTGAGCAGGCAACATTATAGGTGATATTAATTTAGTTATTCATGAATCTCATGAACTGTGAAGCCCCAAATTGCTGCATGACAATGCATTTCTAATAATCCCTGAGAGTGGTTTAGAGGCCCTTCGTTATTGCTGCTGCTATGAAACAAACAATCCATCAATTCAAACACAATCTCAGTTTTATAATTCTCCTCATCGTCTAATTGAAACAATGTACCTGCACCTGACAAGCTATGTGGAATGGGCTCAAGGGCTCCGGGTACGCACAGAGCCGATAGTAATGACTTCCTCAGCTCTAGGTACTTCACTAAGTATGTTTCCTCGGTGGGAAATAAGATGTATATCCTCATCTTCAGGGACACTCAGCTCATACTACATATTAACAGCACTATTGATAGCCACCTACAGAACGGAGATCTACAGAGGAGGGTGGTGTTTATAAACAGACAGACAGACAGACAGACAGACAGAGAAAGACCAGGACAGGCAGCCAAAGACAGGCATACACGGAGAGAAAGACAGGCGCAGACAGGCAAAGGGAGAACACCTGACAAAAACATACATAATCGCAGGCAGACACAGACAGATCTAGTCCAACATATAGGTAGGCAGGCAGTAACACACATAATGAAGCATCAAGACAGACAGACAGACAAACATACAGATAGACAGATGGACAAAAAAAACAGATACACCCCACAAAAAAGACAGACAGATAAAACCAGAGCAAGACATAAAAGACACAAAGACAGAAAGACAGTTCGGACAGAGAGACAGACAGTCAGACAGACCAGGACAGAACTCCAGAGAAAGACATACCGGGAGAAATAAATAGAAAAAGACAGACAGACAGAGATGGGTCAATTAAAAATATTCACCACTCCAAACAACCCTGGACAAACCAACAGACAGGCAGACAGATAGAAAGACATAGATACAAACTAATTGAGACAGAACGACAGACACAGACAGACATTGATACAAATAAAAAGATAGATAGAAGGAATTAGATAGAGACACACAGACATAGAGACATACAGTACAAACAAACAGAAAGACAGACATAGATACAAACAGACAGACACACAGGCACAGATACAAATCGACGTACAGTACTCTACCCCCCACTTTCTTCGTATTAAGTGTAATTAACTTATGCAGATTAAATTACAAAAACACATGTTTTCCTGAAACAGGTTTGAAAATGCATAAAGATCCAATTCATGTACAGTAACAACCACAGAAGCAACCTCCTTTCCCTTCTCATCTGTTTGAACCACGCTGCATTCAGCATCACCAGTATACTTACAGTATCTGTCATCATCTGCACCTGTATCTCAATGGATCATGCCTTAAGTTAGATTTTTTTTTTCATGCTTGAATGATTGATACAGTAGGTCACTGTGTGGCTTAACAACTAAAAACATTCCTCTGAAACTGCTCAGGTACAGGGACTGGAGTGAAAATGAAAGCCAAAAACTTCGCAAATATGAGAGACAAAAAAGTCCTTCAGGAGGATTGGAGGACTATTCTTTAAGACTATATTATAAAATACAAGAAATCTGCCTCTTTGGAAGCAGAATATGAAGAAATGAGGGGTGGCACACAACTTTTGTACAGTACAGTAAATTCAAACAGGCAGACAGAAAAAGAAAAAGACAGGCAGACACAAGCAATAATCTAGGTTATACAATTCACGACAAAGATTTTTCATTAAAACCGCCTATGAAAGTACCTCGCAGAAATAAATGTTTAATCTGCCCTAGGCTACTGACCTTTTCTATTTTGCATAAAATGGAAACATTACTTGACATTATTTTTGTGACTGAATTTATGAAGCCCAATCTGGTGTTAAAAAGCAGTACATAACTGTGTTAAGAGCTTTGCTCTGAGAGACATAGCCTGAACAGCCATGACTAAATCTCTCAAAACACAGCCAAGAGACGAAGTCAGGATGCCTCGAAGACAGCTGTGGTAATGCTCTTAGCAACTTGCACACAGAAAGGTGGTTTATTTCCCACAACTGAAAGGATGCACTTTATCTTTGACTGCAGCCAAGCTAGAAAAGGTACAGTTGAATAGAACTGGGCAGTGATAGCCCCTTTTTCCTGGTGTTATCTAATTATCAGCTTGATAACCAGCCTGACCTCTCACATTTAAGGAGAGAGGAGCTGCCATCTAGAAAGAGATGTCTAATAAGTCATGGCAGGGGTGGGTGGCAAGAGAGACACCGCTTTCGTAATTGTGCTTTTTATTCTTTAGGCAGTAATGAAACTGTAGAGGCCAAAATCTCTCTTTTTTGCAAATGGCACCTGATAGGTGGGAGTTTGTGTTCATGAAGGTTGGCATGTACTAAGCAGCAATCACAGCCAACTTACCAGCTTATTAAAATATATGGGTCTTGTTCGAAATACAAAGCATTGTGAATGAAACAACATGCTGCACTTGTATTACAATTACACAACAAGCTTACGAAGAGAAAGTAAGCAAGGGAAATTTCAGGTGAAAAAAAATGACCCTAGAATTCATACTGTATATTCATCACGATTCAATCATTTTCAGGAATATAATGTTCATGCCATTATACGATAGTCTGTCTTAGTCAAGTGCTTCGCGACTGCTGCTTCCTTCTATATAGAGCATCCGTTGGAAGCAGGTAAAGCCTCCTCAGCAGCAACCCTACAGGATGGTGGGTCAAAGACAGCAATTCAAACCCACACGCGGTATCGCTGACATTTTCATTTAATTAGCAGTTACCATGGAACTAAATAAAGCCCACTATGACAATGACAAGAACAGATACCCTGATTATCTCAGAGCTGCATCATAGTAGAGGACACCTGTAGTTTCAATCATTATTCCGGGGGAGAAAACAAGGCGACAGATGATCAAACAAATTCTACGTACAGCAGTTTAAAAACCCCAAGGTTTACAATAAAAGCTGTCATTGCTGATAACAGTCATGGCACACACGGAACAGCCAATGACAGTAAGCAAATCTCTGTGGAAATCTATTTACGGCAGACCAAAGCATCTCAGCTGCGCTGCTTTAAAGTGAACACTCCTCCCTCCCTGTGCCACCCGACTCTTTTTTTTTCATTCCTTCTTAACATTAAATGGAAATCTGACATTAAATCTTCGGGTTTTAAACATGAAAGATCCCCCCCACACACACACACACACTGCACGGTTGAGCTCCTTAATTCCAGCATCTTAATAAAGTCATCAGCGGTGGCTATGACGTCTGTTGTGTGAAGAGCTGTTTTCCTTGGCCGTCTAGGTTTTCGGTCTGTTTTTATGATGGGGGGGATTTGATGTTTATCACAGACGAGGACTCAGCTGCTGAGAAAAGGAACAGGAAAAATTATGACTGTTATGGTGGATGGTGACAGTCACCGTGCACCCGAGCTTCTGTTGCGACCGTAACAAAGGGCTGAGAGGCCCCATTAATACAGCGAGCGTAGATCGCGCTGTCGCTCTATCATGGCTTATGTGAGCTAAACAGAGCGGGGAGAAGTTACTGCTTGTCCAACGCTGAGCTACTGCAGAAGCCAGCTGTAAAATACTCACTAAGGCAGGAAACACAAGCATAACTGGCATCCACACGCTTTGTAAAATCAATCTCTCGCTGTTGTTGTTGAAGGCTACTACCATACAGCATGGAGAAATACTGTTTCTCTTATATTATAAAAAAAATAAATAAATCAAGTTTACATAAATGGAATACTAAACCCTGCTGTGTTGCACAGATATCAGTGACCGGTTAGCACTGTGATCTGAAACCAACGCACTCCATTGTGTTATTAAGATTTTAAAAGCATAGTGCGAAAATGATCACTTGTGCTGCTTAAAGATTTTTTTTTTTTTGTGGTACCTCAACAGCGAACTGCTGCAATCCTCCAATGTTGATGGGCCCTTCTTCCGATGCATAAAGGTTACAGCCACCCACACACAGGTCTGAGGTGGGACACACCATCCCACATGTTAGGCCCAGCGGGTTGTCCGACAAGATTGCCCTTGCTGCCCCGTAATAGTTCTGCAAAATAACAGATGATCATTTATGCAGAAAGAACCGTTCGGTAAACAAGTTCCTAATCCAAAACATGACATCATAAAAACCATCGATAATTCTGCATAGTCAGTAAAGGAGTTCTTTCATTCCTTTTACTTTGTGCTAAGAGGCTAAACGCGAGGAACGGCAACAATAGTGTTCAATGACCATCAAACATATTAAAAGGTAGCAGAATGGAGAAATAGCACACTGCCGTTAGACAGCCTTGAATCAAAACTAACAAAAATGTGTTTTCTAAATTTGACAAAATGCACTGAATGGCAGCAGCCTTGACTGCAATACTCCGGGTTCCAGGTGGCATTTAGAGAGAGCATTTTCGAAGGGCTATTTCATGTTCATTATATAAGTTGGTCTTGAGCTTTAATGGCTGACTGATGGCTAAATGTGCAGTGTGAAGCCAGTCAGAGACCTGAAACACTACAGCTTTGAAAAGATTTTGAAGGTCAAGTGTGCAAACTATTTTTTTTTTCAAAGCTTTGGGAGGATCTCATAAAAAAATAAAATAAAAACTTTATTAAAGGCTGCTGCTGAACATAGCGGTTTGTCTCCTTTCTGTAAATTTTCGAAATGTCAAACTTCCCTCTTTGGCAGAATAAAAATATTTATCCGTCTAATCAGGTAAGAGCTCAACAAAGAGAAAGAGAGTATCTGAGTATTTCTATACCATTGAAGTCATCAAGGGTTAGATGAAGAAAAAAGATCAAATATTTTCATACTTTTTAATATCTTTTAAATGGTTACATTTAAGACATGAAAAAAAAAGATGTGCATACTTTATTCTTTTAAAATGCCGGTTAAATGAAAGAAGAAACCCTTAAGCGATGTTATTTTAAATTACTACATTGACACTTTTGCAAATTTGGAAGCCACTCTTCTGACACTTCAAATGTCTGTGTGTGTGTGTGTGTGTGTGTGTGTGTGTGTGTGTGTGTGTGTGCGGTGTGTGTGGGTGGGTATGTGGGTGTGTTGTATGGAGTGTGTAAGGGGTGTGAGAGACAAGTTCTTATTCAACCGGCTTCCACATTTTTCTGTTTGTTAGTACCCATCCATAAATTTCATAAAATATATCCAAATCATGATGAATACTTATTTACAAACAGTATGGTGAATGAAGGAATAAAACAATGTATGCAAGCTGCTGCATCCAGTAAACACCCTTGTTAATAATTGTGAACTTTCTTTGTCTATAAACTCAGTTCTGCTTCTTGTCATCTTATTATTGAGGACTGATGGGAAAAACAGCAGGCAGTTACAGATTTGCAGAATACAAAATATATATATATATATATATAAATATAAATATATATTACCTTGTTAGAGATGCTGGTGATAAAAGCCTTTATGTCGAGATTAGTGGGGCAGCTCTTCTGACAAGGTGCATCTGCACACTTTAGACATCTGTCAGCAAATACAAGACATGAAGCATAAAGACAGTGATTATTATGCTTGCTGTACATCACAATAGATCTATTTGGTGTTAAATATTAAACACAAATTCCTGGTCTACTTGGACTATATAGAGAGGACACTAGGTCAGCACCATGAGGAAATGCTGGCAGGTTTGAGCCTCTTAATGTGTCAGGTTGCCTGTTATTTGAAAATACAGCGACACTTCTTGTGAAAAGAAAATGTCCAGCTCCGTCTCCTGGGGAGTCGTCCTGTGGCGAAAGCGCTGCAGATCAACTTCGCCATATTGGTGACAATGACGAACAGGTTCGGAATGATAAATACAATAATTTGCAGAGGAATAATTAAATATTCATGGCCAATCGGAATGGATGTTTTGCCTGTGGTTGTGAGCGTGTGTGACAGGAGGCGTGCGGCAGGGAGGGCCCCGTTCCTGCTGTTGGCATGCACTCATTAGTTTACACATTTAAAAACACACACAGCTGTTTGACTCACCACACTAATGATTTCAGATGATGTAGCACCAATTTGGAACAGAGCATTCTCCTTTAGGGTGAGCAGCCAGGAAGGAGAGAGGGAGAGAGAGAAAGAGAGAGAAAGACATCATGCTGGAAAAAAAAATTACAGACTGATAAAGAAAGAAAGAAAGAAAGAAAGAAAGAAAGAAAGAAAGAAAGAAAGAAAGAAAGAAAGAAAGCATGGGGGGATGGATAAGAGGTAAGCATATGCTAAAAAGAGAAGCAGCAAATCCGTCAGATTGTGGTCCCCATATTCTTACTCAGACACAGACACACACACACACACACACACACACACACACACACACACACACACACACACACACTTATGCACACAGCAACCCAAAAGCATACACTACAGCTGGCTGGCTGTAATAATCTCCCGATGCTGGGAGCTCAGTGCAGGTTAAAGTGCACAAGGCTGCCATTAATACCACTTATCACAGTGACAGCAGGGTAATTACCACAGTGCTGTGGCCAGGTAGAGAGAAGTGGGGACAGGAGACGCCGCCGCACAGCATCGCGCACCACCATCGCTATGTTTTATTAAACCTGGGTGGTTGATCATCAAGTGACATTAGTGTTGATCCATTTTCCTTATTTGACAATAAATTATCCTTGGCCCCTGGCATAATGGATATTGCAGCAGCATTTGCCTGGGAGAAAGCTCGAGCCACACCGAGGAACCGCCGAAGAGAACACACGCTGTTAAAGTGAAAAAAGCTGGCTCGCAGGACGCTGGCTAGTGTCAGGCCTCTTATCTCCTCCAGCATGATTAATACGGAGGGTACACACCAAGCAGCTTGGGGAAGATATAAAGCCATAACTGCATAAATATTTCTCTCTCTCTCTCTCTCTCTCTCTCTCTCTCTCTCTCCAACAGTCAGTAATAAAGCTTGTCTCATGTTGAACAAGTGCATTATTCAAAGTTTGTTGGAACTGGACTATTGTAGTATATCATGCATAATCCTGATGACCTCAAAATGAAATTTTGTATCGTTCAGACCTGGAGTATGTGAAACCATTCCCAAGCAGGTCAATGGTACAAAAACATTCATAAAGATGAGATCGCAGAGATTGAAATGAAATCTGTGTGGGGGCACCTTCAGTTGATTCGTGAGCTTTTTAGCTCTCCTAAAAATAAATAAATAAATACAGAAGCCTGGAATAAACAAAGCAAGTGAAAAAAATAAAAGTCAAAATAAAAATAACTATTACATAATGGCTATGGAAAGAGTCTCAGTCGTATTGCCTCTCTCATTCTAACATTCAAGCCACTGCGTATAGACACTTTTTAGGTTCTTGCCTATCTCCCATGGCCAGGCAAGTGCTTAGCAAATGTCAACAGAAAATAATGCACATACAAAGGCAATCTGATTTGTTCAAGAATTGCTCTAGGTCACAGCAATTGGAGCAGACGCGGCGAGCTGCACTCCAGAAAAGAGCGGCTTGCTGCGGAGTGCATTAGCTAGAGCACCTCCGCTTTGTGCTATAAAATGCAATCAAACAGCTCGATGTACACATGCCTTTTCAAAGCATCCAAACAATCATGCAATAAGCATTGCTGAATATGAAGGAGCTGTTGATTAGCACAGCACTACAAGCTGATTTTCCCTTTGCCTTTCTTTCAGTCTCTCTTCTGCCTCTTTTCATATTTTGGCTTAACTAATAATCAAAGGCTTTGATTGCTCTGTGTGATGAGTGGAGGTAGTGCAGCCGCTCAGTGTGCGCAGGTACCTAATTTGTTATTCACTGTTTCTATTAAGCCAAAGGTGTTTGCAATAGAAAGCAGGATTCAATTCAGCAAAATCTAGCTAAAGAGATTCTGCAATTGTAATGACTGCTAATTTTTATGAATCTGCTGCCTCCAAAAGTAGTCTGGACTATTCAGTCCTCGTTTGAGAAACTAATTATTTCATTCATATTCTTTAGGAAATGAGAAAGCCTTACAGTAAAAAAAAATAAAAAAATAAAAAAGGTTCAAGTATAACAGGATGAAAACAGTGTGTCCTAACTGGAAGAACACATAAAGGCACACATTGTAATTGAGTAATGATTAATAAGGATACTTGTGAGAAATTTAAATAATGTTTTCTCTCATTATACAATCATGTACATAATAATAACAGAATAAAATGAAATGAGGAATAAAGCCTAGCACTCATAAGCGTGTATTAAAAAATGTACAGCAGCACCTGTTGAATTTTTTTAAGGTTGATTTTTTTATGATATAAGTTGTCCATTTAAATTTCTAGTTAGCATATCTCCTCTTCCTGACTTCACGGACTGCAATTAAACAAAGTCTATATGTTACCTCACGCTCAGCCAAATACACCTGTGAAAACCCCATTAAAATGTGTTCAGTAATTTTTACGTGATGTGTGCACAAACAGACAGACAGACAGACAGACAAACATTCCAAAAACCATCTTAATGTTTCCTATTACTCATCTTTCGTCTCCACAAATAATCTTTCCTAGAACAACTAAGGAGACTGTTGAAACGACTGGGATTGGGTTAAGAACTGTCCAACATATTATTAAAACCTGGAAGGATCGTGCAGAACTGTCATCTTATAAAATTTGGCCAGAAAAAGTAAGAGACTGTGATTTGAGATCACTTTAAAACATTCGGTGAAGTTGCATCATAAAATAATCAACGGTAGACACTACAGCTGTGTTTAATAGTGAAAGTAAGAACATTGCCACACAGAATGCAAAGAGCTGTCTAATCCAACCACTTGGTAATGAAGTTAATCAGAAGAACAGCCTTCAATGTGCTCGGGTGCATAAAGAGCTTGAAGCAATATAAAAAGGTCATGTGGTCTGATGAGTCCCGCTTTACCGTATTTCAGAGTCTCACCATCAGTACAAGATCTCACACAAAAATGAAGGCTAACCTGAATGGAAATAACTGCCGATGTTATCGAAACAACGTCACACAGAATGTGCACTGTAATCAAAGCTACATGGCATCCAACTAATTACTAGCATGTGTCTGATAGTGTAGATTATAAGGTAGAAGTATTCAGATTTACAATAAAATAAAATAAATAAATAACCGTGTTTCTTCCAAATCTAGAATACACATATACAAAGTGTTTAAATAACAAATATTTAAAAAGACTTATACACTATATTCGATTATTAAATCATTATCACACATAGCATGTTTTCTATGAAATTGTTACTGCATTATAATCGAAGCAAAAAATTATCCAAACCATCTGCACATTTTGCTTCACCATCATATTTTCTTTTTTTTATTATTCTTATATTCAATTGTCCATAGCTGTCGAGAACTACCCTGAGGAACAATTTGCTGCATATTTTATTTAGTTGTGTGGAGAATCTTTTGATCTGTGGTCTGGAGGATTTTATGAAAATTAAAAATATTTCTAACACATGGGGTACAAAAGTATGATCTGATCTCTTCTGAGATTCTGGTTAAGTACAGTATGTTTTGAATTAGATGTTAGAAAAACCGATAATGGTGCAAATATGTTCTAGCCATGGAGTTTTAAAGGTTAAAGGAGTAATGTAAGAAAATAAAATTCTGTTGGATGCTTTAAAAATAGTCACAAGAAACACAGGCATAGATAATAGACTGTTTAATGGTCTGTTTACAACCGACTATTAATAAAGTTAAGTAGATAATGTATAACCACGCTATAGACATGCTTATATTTTATTTTATTTTTATTTGGATTACGATATATAATATACCATCAATATTTGTCCAGTTTATAATTTGTGATGTAAAGTGCTAAATGAACACATGACTATCAGTTAGTCCCTAGTCCTATCCCACTGTCTAATTAATTTCATGTGGAGTCAAAATTTTATTTGGTAGGTGTTTAGAATCAGTTGTTCAGCTTCTTCATGATAGTCTACATAGCAGGCATTTATAACTCACAGCCCATGGACCAAACCCGGCCTGCAGCCTGCCTTTTTTTGGGGGGCGGATCAAGTGTTAAAAATTAGAATGCATTTCACCAAAGAAAAAAGCTCCACATTCAAGTTCCTTCAATAGGAAAGCCATTCTCATGCTCCCTATGTGCTCTTGCACTCTCACTCTCGCCTATCTACTCTTGCTGACAAAGTGTCATTGTCTACATTGTTTTGTGGCTTTTTTTTTTTTTTTCCAGCTATCGCAGCAGAGCAAAGTGACTTGCTCTTACATAACAATGTTAGATGGCTTAGTACGGGTAATGTACCGAAAAAGGTTTGTGAACTGAGACATGAGATCATTGATTTCCTTTGCCACAATCGGAAGAAAGCTGCTACGTTTCTGTCCCAAATGCAAGTTGATAAGTAGGCAGATGTGTGTTGTCTGAGGGAAATTTTTCTAGCACTTAATCTGCAAGCAAAAGGAAAGGACAAAATGGTCTGTGACATTGTAGATAAACTGAATGGATAAAATTGAAATCGAATTATTTTCTACTCATCAAACGTCCGAGTAAATGCTGCACTTCCTAATATGCAACTTTATCAACAACTCGACACAAGTGCAGATTTACAAAGTAATAACTGATTTCATTCACAAACTATTCATGAACTTTTTTGATGGCTTTCACTACCCACAGAGGTGATGCTGTTGATACGGAGGGGGAAAAATGTTGATTCAAAGCCAAACAGGTGCTCATGTCCCCCCTGCAATCAGTACTGACAGACATGCGAGTGGCATCTGATTTAAAACAGATGTTTGAACCTGTGGGATGTGAGCAGTTTTGGATCAACTTAACCAGGTCCATTTTTCATACACCAGAAGGTTAGCTATTTTCTGCATGGTCTGGTACATCCTATTTATATGTGAGTCAAGCTTCTCACACATAAATGCAATACAAACAAATACCCATTCCTCCCTTACAAGCCGCCACCTCCACTAGTGTCTGCAGCTTGCTGTCACTTCCTATGAGCCTGACTCTGTAGCTCCTGCCAAATAAAAAAAATTATAATTTGAGTCAGTAGACAAAAACAAAGCACTTGTTTGAATCGTTCATTTATAAAGAGTTTCTGTTGAATTGGAGTTGATATGGACAAATCTGTCTCACTTGTACTGTACAGTATATCCCATTTAAGTAGAACCAAGGAATTAATTTATAGCTAAAGAAAACTATTAGGAAGGAAAATGCGATAATGTTAGCACTTCCAGGCAAAATATTTAATATAGTGTGGAGCAGAGGTGAGCAATCAGGTAATTTAGGAATATTATCCTAGTAGACCATAACCTGATACGCCTAAATATCCTGATTGCTCACCTCTGGTCAATCATAACTACAATTTCTGTCTTTTAGCCCCGCCCTTAATATATAGGTCTAATTAGCATAATATGCTTATTTTCTTCATCAAACCTGGATGAGACTATGTTCAGTCTAAGCCTCACTACAATCAGCAAATGAATCCACATAGGACATATCACCAAATTCTAGAAATTATTTTCAATTTCAATAACCATACTATGCAGAACTACTTACAGAATACGATTATTTGATCTATTATTTATTTATGTATATAAAATAGTGGCATCTGACATGCTGTAGACCATCATTACACTGGACATTACAACTCCACACAGGCGCACGTACAGTATAGCTGAGTGCTGGTAGTGCTGGAAGTAGACGCAGCTGTGGGCCTGTATGTAATGATGTGAGTGCAGCTCAGGGGAAGACGGCCAAGGTGAGATTACAGCATGCTCTTGGGGTTAGAACAGCACCCGTCACAGCTGTCACTGTCTTACTGACCCTCATTGACCACATGACAGAGCCAACAGCTGCACACACCAAAGAGACAGACACAGATGGAGACAAAAAAATAAAAAACTTTTAAGACTGTATATGAAGTGTGTGTGCAAAAAAAAAATCTATATTTGTGCACCATAAACATCATATAGCTACCAGTTATTGTTTCAAAATTATAGCATTATAGACTATAGAATAACTAATTTATTTAATGTCAATTACTCATAAGCAGTGTACAGTGTACAGTATAACTGCATTTATATGCACCACACTGGTACAGTAGATCCCTGCCTCCTATAGTCATGTAACATCCATTTATGTTAAAGATGATATATTCAATCCCTGAACACATCAATTCATCCATTAATCCCCAGACTATGAATACAGAACTACTATAGAAAACTCACTATGATAGACAACAGCAATATGCACTTTTGTGGGGCAAAATCTGGTGGCAAAACTAATTCAATCAATAAGACATCTACAGACATGGGGTTGAGATAAGGTACTGTGATTTACATTCCTCACAGCCATCTATAGTCAGGAGCCAAGGAAACAAAATTAGCCAATACTCTCTGGGTGGGAGGAATTCCATATTCTCTCTGTTCTATCACACCGACACCAGCCAATCATGGGTGTCTGTGAGCACATGCATGCTGAAGAGGGACAATAGCACTTTCCTCCGAGTGTGTTATGCTGCTCTGTGATGTGTTTTGCAGATGTGTTATTCCTGGCTACATGTATCTCGGAAGAAGCCTGTTATACTGCATTTGACTACTAGTTACAACTTATGCGTCCCTGTTTCATTTACAGAGTGATGTCAAATCAATCCCTTTTTTTAGATCATATCATTAGTATGCAGACACAGAATTTGGTTAAATCTATAACACTGAACTAACTCATCAACACTGATCACTAATGTTACCTGGTTAGCTTGTTGCTGCATAAATGTTTGATGTTCAGGAGTGCTCAGGGGCGGATCTACCGGGGTGGCACGGGGTGGCAGTTGCCGCCCTAAGAAAAAGCCTTGCCACCCCATTTGCCACCCCAGCACTAGTGTCCTAGTGTTCTAAAAATAAAAGAGTTTTACATTTATCTGATGTTCCAATCCAGTTCCAATCACACATCAGCCTTTATTTCATTTTTATAGGACAATGTAAAAATGTGCACCCTAGTGTATACACCGAATAAAAATAGCGTTCCTTGAATTCACAAAAACCATGCAAGGATGCTTGCTTCAGTGTTGCCACCCCTCATAATTTTAATGCCACCCCCTTGCAACCCCATGAATAATTTTCTAGATCCGCCCCTGGTAGTGCTGATGTTCAGTAGTAGTAACAATAGCCTCTCATGCCTGTAATTGTAAAAGTGCAGTTAAAGGAACTTTTTATGAGCTTCACATGCTCTACAGGGCAAACAAAACACTTGCTTTTGTGCAACTGTCCTTTTTTTTTTTTTACTTTGCATGACAAATGTCTATAGTGGATTAGGATTGGCAGGCGACCAACTAGGAGAGAAAATGGGGAAACAAGTAGTTGTAAACAGCTCCATTACAGTGTTTAGTCACATATTGCCTCAAACCCAAAAAAGGACTTTAAGAACTATTTAAAAATGCTCATTCATATTTTGAGCTAATTTCCATAATATGCACAAATTTTATTATTTCTTTATTAACCATGCTTAATATATTAATATGCTATATATATAGCATTAATATGCATATTAAGATGCTGTTTCGATTGAGCTCAAGCATAACGCAAGCACTTCCACTGTAGCTCAGTAGGGGCATGATAACATTTAAATAACTGCATCTCAGAAACAGTAAGTCCAATCAAGTTGAAATTTTAGATGCTACTTTGACACACTTTTCTGTAATGGATTTGCTTAGATTTTAACTTGATTAGATAAAACACATTACCACCATTGGCTAAACAGCTTTTAGCAGTAATTTGACAGGATTCACACTGGTCAGTTACCTTGAATCTTCAATGATGTGTCATTATAGCTATCCTCTTCTGTTCTGTAAAACCTCGCAAGAATTGGGCACTAAGCCTGACAAAAGCTTTCAAATGCTTTCTCCATATCCTGTCCATATCCATTAGCCATTGCCAGTCAGGCGAAGTCTTCACAAAAGGGGATGGGACTTTTACTTCGCCATAAACGAATCCATGTAAATGTCATAGAAAAGCATCCACCAGCAGTGAGCAGCGAGAGAGAGAGGGAGAGAGAGAGAGAGCAGCGTGTGCCGAGCAGACTTATGACATGAGCAAAGATTCTGGAAAGCTCTGCCCTAGGCAATATAGATCAGTTTAAATCGAGCAATCTGGGAACAATTTGGGGACAGTTTGAGGATTTTACTGCTGCACCACCGCTTTTGTCAGATTTCAATGCTTAGAAAAAGAGAATATAAAATTAATGGGATTTAACCGAGTTCGGGAAAGACTGACTGAACATTTGAGGGGGCTGAGATGAATAATAGTGTAGATGAAGCCCCCCGCTTTATAGGGTTAGAATAATCTTTGGACTGCATTTACGAAATGTGTCCGGAGATATAAAAACCTTCCGAAACCTGGAAGCTGACAGCTGCAGTACTACATGACAGAAGAACTAACCAACATCTTCATAGGAAGTTTCCAGTTATCATTTTATATGATCTCTGTATTAAAATCAGTAATGAACCAAATGGTGAGGTGGAAAGGTTTTTACATAACAGTGGATTCTGTAGCCTTTGCTGAAAATTGCTGCATTCATTTGTCATTATCATTTGTACACTATTTAAATAACACTATCAAAAACTGTCGTATCCATAACAGAAAGACATGATCCTGTTTACAGAATTTTTTCTTCAATGTTAATATTTTCAAATACAGAAATCTTGCAATAATAATAATAATAATAATAATAATAATAATAATAATGTAGGTATTATGCGTCAGGATTTCGACTCTGGAACTTAGGGCTTGTAAAAGTGCTACGTCCTGAATTTTCGTGTTCGTTTCCAGTCCCATCCAGAGCAGAATTTAATTTGGTAAGCCTCTGTTGAGTGAAAATGTAATTAAATTTGTGTGTGAGTGTGTGCGTGTGTGTGTTTCTAGTAGAATGCGAGCAAAATTGTTTGGTAAATGCTTAATCAGTACATTTTGCAGGTTGCACATTTGAGAGCAAATGTCACAACCATAAAGCCTGAATTGCCTACATCAATAATTCTAAAAATATCCTTCTTTACCCTTATAGACCTAATCACATCAAATAAAACTCTATATTAAAAAAGAAATAATAAAGATCTTGAGACTACATTCTAGGAGTTTTTCAAGCCTAAAAAGTTCAATGAAATCAAATACTTGCTGCCATGGTAACGTGTGGAGAAGGCTTTAGGACATGTCAAATTTGACAGGTGAGGTTAAAGGAACATGCCCACCACACAGGTTCACCTGTCATTTTAATTGCTCCAGCAGTCATGCTTTTAACCAATTAAAGTCAATTCCAAAGACTTCCCACACCACCATGGGAAAACAGATCTTTTTTTAAACTTCCAGCACTTCTCAAAATATCATATATTTGCCTACATCAAACTTGTCGAGCTTAATCCAGTCAGTGACTGCACGTTCCGCTAAAATTAACCAAATAAATGGCACTTATAAATCCACAAAACCTCTAACTAAATTAGTTACAAATCTTTAAAGTATTGATTAAACAAATTGAACAGAACTAGTAATTATTTTAAATGCACTATTAAGAAGTCTTTATATTTGGATTGGGTTTTTTCTTCTTTTTTTTTCCTGTCTATTGATGAGCTTTTTATGGCAGCTGAGTATACCTCGTCCAGTTTAGTGATTGTAATCATGTCTTAACTGCAGAGGACAGCAGAGAGCAGTATGTGAGCTTGCAAGCCTCATCAGCAGTAATCTCGCCCATTCCGGCCATTAGTGGTACTGCTCTAACCTGAGATTGGTTCTAGCTCACAGATAATGAGTGGAGGCAAATACAAGGATAATTGCCTTGACCTGGACACTGAGCAGTGGGACTTCACAGACTCTCCGACTCTGCATCCCAGACCGTGGCAAACTTCTATATACAGTCCTCACATCCACGCACACAAACACATACTGTACACTCAAACGCAAACACATCCTAAAAATGCTGACTGTTAGTTGTGAAATTCTTAGCAGATGTACACCTATTAGCCATAACATTAACTCCACATAACATTAACACATTAACATTGATTATCAATTATATAGCAGTAAACTCGTGACAGGATCATGGCCACCCCAGGCTCATTTATGATTGTGAGGAGCAAAGTCCAGCCTGTCTGGTCCAATTCTACAGAAAAGTTAATGCAGCACAACTTATGCTGCCTGTAGCAGAAAGGCAAAAGGCACACCCGTACACCACAGCCTGCCACAAACTAGGCCCAGCAGGCAAAGTCCCAAGGCCGCTGACACAGCCTCCAAACTTCCCAGATACCAATCCGATTGAGCACCTATTGGAGGCCCCACGCCGCAACCCCCGGCACTAGAAAGATCAGCTGCCAACGTCCTGATGCCAGACACCACAGCACACCCCCAGAGTCTTGTGGAGTCATGCCACGAAGTGACAGAGGTGCCCAGGAGGCACTAGGGGGACCTAAACCAAACTGCGCATAATGTTTACTTTTGTAATGTTACGGCTGATCAGCACATAAACAGAGAACAGTGAATTCTTCTGACTATAGACAAGCTTAAAAAGCAAAGACAGAGAAGGATCTTTCACTCATTCAAATAGGTACAAGCATTATGATACAGAAATATGAATTTCATTCTGGTTTACAGTTTCCGACTGAAAAAGGCTTGAACATTATGATATTGAAAAAGCATTTAAAATATCTTTAAACGTGTGTCCAGAACTTGGAATGTTATAAATAAATAACAACACAGACAGACAGACAGACAGACAGACAGACAGACAGACAGACAGACAGATAGATAGATAGATAGATAGATAGATAGATAGATAGATAGATAGATAGATAGATAGATAGATAGATAGATAGATAGATAGAGGACTTAAAGATGATAATAGGTTTACTACTTTATAATTTAAAGTAATGTATAAAAAGGAGACTGTGAAAGGAATCACCTGTTTCAGTTTGAATGCAAGGTTTTAGCCTTGATTTCTCTGTTATGGTTGGGGATAAATACATCTCATCAACAACAATGCACACAGGCAAAGGTCACAAAAAGCGCTCCCAAGGTCCTGGCTTTTTGAAATTCAATTGAATTTTTTTATATCTATCTATCCATTGAATGTGGTGTAGACTTTAAGGGCACTGTATTCCCCCGGTGAGTCCATCGCCCACCGAGCAGTGGCACTGAGGTTAACTATGGCAGCCGCACAGCCCATTGTACAATCAGAGTGAATCAAAGCGCAGACAGGTGACTGTGGCTACACACGTACGTGCATCATGAGCTTTAATTTTTAGAGCGCTGACCAACCTTCAGTGAGAAATTCTAACTGCAGCCCATGCGATGTTCTGACAGAAGGTGTGAATATGGAACACTGCACATAACTTATTAGCCCTTGTCCCTAAAAGTAGAGTATAGCACTCATGACCTGAACCTTGCATGTTCCAGCTTCTGAATGCTTAACACCAAAAAAAGAAATAAATAAATAAAAAATCCCTAGCATCATAATCTGAATTTAAAAAATTATAAGAAAACGACTTCTAATTCAGACTCAGCAGTGTAGCAGGTTCAGTGCCACAGACCACACACATCATGTTACTATGCAAATGGTTAGTAAAGATTCAGTAACACAAAAAGAGGAACAGAAAATAAGTGTGTGTCGTGTTAACCCCCCAGGCCTGTAGCCACTACCCTGGCACATCACTGCCTGAGCTTCCCTCAGGAAATACATCCATTTTAATTCTAGAACTAATACAGGAAAGAGACTGATTGAGTTAACATGTTCTGGTTCTCTTTCACTCCGTGTCTTCTTGTACAGTACTATGAGGCTGGTATGAGATGAAAATGCTCATGTGGTTGTGTTTGTAAACAATGGAATTAATTTTCTAAATGTTTGCACATTGCACTAAAACAATTAATCACTGTTTTCATATAATAATAATAATAATAATAATAATAATAATAATAATAATAATAATATGAGAAAACAGCGATTAGTCCAATTATTATTATTATTATTATTATTATTATTATTATCAATGTCATAGTAATGACTATTTTTATTGAAAAATTGTCATTTAAACAGTACAATTTTTTTCTCCGTCAATGACACGAGGAAAACAAGGTCGACAAACAGAGAGAAGCAACAGTGTTTTTCCCCCATTCTAATCAGTAGATAATTAAAGCGATTGGCCGAATTTATTCTTCACCATGTGCCTTTGGGTGAAAGTTTATGGATAGACATTCTGAATGTGCAGGATATGAGTGTAGCATGAAACTGGCAGAGTGTAGCTAACCTTGTTAACTCTGGCAATTAAAGTCATGTCACAGACTCACATCCTCATAGTTACAGGCGGAACAACCTGAAACAAATACAAATGAGTAGACTAACCTTCTCCATCTCTGCCAATCTCTTCTAACTCCCAAGCTGAACAGGATGTACAGCCCTGCCATGATAACAGCACATTACATGCTTCATCACATGCTAGTTGCAACACACACTTTCTCTTTCTTGTCTCTTTCTGTTTTAATAACAGCACGTTAACTGGAACATACAAATCATGGATAAAAAATAAATAAATCATTAGACCTCATGCTGAGCAGAATGCGAATGGGATGACTGGTGTTCAAAACATTACATTCCACATGGTGTAACTCTTAAAATTCTCAGTTCTGTATATCAGACTGATTGACAGAAATAAGGAAGCACATTGCACTAGCATTGTTGTATCATTTTGCAGCAACAAATCTGCCAGAGTAAGAAATATCTATAAAATAATAAATAAATAAATAAATAAATAAAACTCACAGCTGTATCATGTAAGTTGCAAAGCAGATGCTTTTTGATATCTTTAAATGATTTCAATTGCTTATATAATTGGTCTGTTACATATTTTTTGCATTTTATTCAATGTATTTATTTATGCAGTTTTGTTCCTTTATTTATGAAGTTGCCTAATTATTTATTCTTGTTTTGTTTTTATTTTTTTCTCACCTTTATAATTATCCTGAGGCTGTTAATCACAGTGTTTCTTATTAACATTGGTTCAACATTATTGGACTCTTGAAATGATTGAAATGATTGTTGTGATTTTGTTTTTTAATCTTCAGTGTAAAGAGTTTGGCTGAAAGATTGAGCCCTGCCATATTTTGGTATTACAGCTAACAGATCCCATGCAAAAAAATTTATACAAATATTTATATATACAGCTTATGTTTAAAAAATAAATAAATAAAATAAAATAAAAAAACAGTTGATTATTGCACTATTAGTTGCACTATTTCTTGGGAACTGAAAGAAATCACTAAGGAATGCTCACTTTATTTATCACCTTACACTCCCTGTTGCAATAAAACTATTACATCAACCACTAATCTTTCACATATGCTATGAAGAGATTTGAACACAAACTTATCAACCTTTTGATATATTTTTTTAAACATCAGTTAAAATGTAGTGTAGTGTGTAACACATTAACTCACATTGGTAAAGAAAAACTATGCCTATGTGACAGTGCCACAAAAACTTCACAAGCCCTTTGATTACACAAAGGGCCGCTCAATCAATTCTTTGTAATACGTATATTTTACTTAAATATATCAAATAAATATCATTCAAACACACCTGTTATTATAATGTTACGTGACCGATCATATTTAAATCCTAAAAAATATTGTTCATTTTAAATATATACATATAGAAAAAAATACAATGCTATTATATATAATTATAGATATTACAGTTCAAACACACACACACACACACACACACACACACACACACACACACACACACACACACACACACTTTCTGTGGTATACATATCATCCATAACACCATGACCCAGAGGTCAAAAACCACTCCTGTCTGTCTATTTACACTAGTAAAAATTTAAAATAAATAAATAAATAAATAAATAAAGAATATGTATAAAGTACATTCTCATATTTTTTCATTGAGATGCTTGTTTTTATTTATTTGTTTATCACTTGTCATTAGTTTATTTGTTTAGCATTTTGCTAAATCTATACATCTTTGTTCATACTTCTGTACAGTCCCTTGAATATTGCATCTAGTACTAAAGGTCTTGTGTATGTTAGTGAGACAGACTGAATTATAAAGGCAGATGTCGAAGCTGTTTTTCCTCCCTGTATTTTACAAAAAAAAAACTGTAAGGTTTCTTTCATTTTAAGGTTAGGTTTAGGTACAGCATAAATTAGTTAGGCAAACATGTACATGCATGTATACTGGCTGTCATAAACATTGTTCTAGCTTGCTCTAGCCAATTATTTTACACTGGCATATCCTTCCTAAACCCGATTCTTCATAAAGATAATTCAATTAATTGCTATGTTGATGCTGTTTGTGCCTCCCTGATGATGTATTTATCTCTGAGCTGTTTAAATTTCACCAGGAATTATGCTCATTTACATGCAGTTCTCTGTAATCCTTCTCTATCTTTTCTTAATGAAGTTAAGAAGATTAAAGCAGATTTTGCAATAGGCACTGCACACTAAGGATTCTTGGTTATCTTCCTAGTGCACTCCATAATTCCATTTGTGATGCAGATCAATGAGATGAAAGTAGAAGAAAATTCACATTTAACACACTGCTTGGTCCGAAAAGATGTCATTCTAATAGGTTCTCTATTAACAATGAGCTTGACAACATTTGATAAACCAAACAAAACAATGCACTGTACTGTACACTTTCCCTACACAAGGTCAGAGACTCAGGCGAGTCAAAGCTTTGCAGCGTACTTCATTATATATGACGTTCAAACAAATTGCCCTTGCTTGTTGGAACTGTTCTGTGTATATGAACCAAGGTGGCCATCAAGCAGGAGGAAACAAAATGTACAATAAACAAAAAGCACTTGGCTAAACCCATGTGATAATTACTCTGTAAGTTTTAAGGGACATTCCAAGTGGTTTCATAGTGGTAGGATGCAACTCACCACAGCTAGCTATGAAGCGGACATTCAGCCCTGGGGGACGACTCCTCCCCTCACATATAAAAATCTCGGAAATGCCGGCCAACCGGCAGCAATAAACACATTTGTTCCTCCAGTAATGAAGAATGACTAGCCTCCGCCCTGCACACACTCATGTTCTTCCTCTTTGCCACATCTGTGATTGTTGCCATGGCGACTCGTGTCTTACCTCATGGCTTCCCGAAGTGCTCCGCGCTCGCTCAGTGTCGTGTGTTTGATGTCATCAAAATTGTTCTCCAGCTTTACGCAGCTCTGAGCGCAAGAGAGAGGATGAGAGAGACAGAGAGAATGAGAGACAGAGAGAGAGAGAGAGAGAGAGAGAGAGAGAGAGAGAGAGATGAGATTATAAGTACTGGAAGTACTGCTATTTGTTTGGTTGTTTGTGTCTGATGCATTTCATTGATCGGGGCTATTACACACGCTTTGAACATAATCCACTCCAGTATTACCACTAAGATTTCTTTTTCCCTGCAATCCCTTTAACCATATGCAAATCAGGGCATACTTCCACAGGCTGGCCTTCACATTTCATTAAATGTGACACTATCAACTTGTGCCACAGTGGAAAATGTCGCAGTTTGAGGGGCTGGCATGCTGTTGTCATGGCGATCGGCCTCTCCAGCCCCTGACCCTGGAGGTAAGTGCAGGGTTGGAATGAGGCCTGCTGGGATTGACATGTGAGTGATTAGTGAGAGGAGGCTTTTACCTCTCAGCTCCACTGATAAACACTGTGTCCCTCTGTCATAGAGAACACACACTCCCACATGCACACACCCTGATCCCCCTCTCACACTCAAGAGCAGGAGTCATTATCTCTGATAACCCTCACTGACAAACAGTCAACAGCTCCTATTGCACTCTCTTGCTCACTAAGCACACAATAGCATTGCACAGTGGTAAAGTATTGACCAACAGAAACACTACAGCACCAGGTAATATATCTACTGATGTGAATTTACAGGGTCTAAAGAGTATCCCGAAAGTCTCCATATACGAGGAAATTAATATTTTTTATCCATGTTCTGCAAAGTTATTTACTTTATATTTATTTATATATACTTTGCAGGACATGAATAAAAAAATGTGATAAAAAAATAGATAAAAATGTTTACAGCTCATTAAAGGAAGGTTCTGTCTGTGTTTGTTGACGGGGAAGACTTTGGACTTTTGGGCGTATGGATATGTCACGTAGAATAAAAGTTACATTTTACCGGCATATGGGTATTCTATTATGGGTATTATTATTTTTGGTCACAGAAACGATTGGAAACATCCATAAAAACACTTTGCCTAAATTTCTTTGCCCATGTGACCCATTTTGTGCTCGGTCAAGTCTATATTGTTGGTTGAAATGAAATAAAAGTAAAGTCAATCATATTGCTCAGGTTTTTCAAAACAAAATTCTAATATAATCTATTTTACACAATCCTGATCTCCCTATATACAGTATATTAAAACATAGTAATGCAAAAAACAAGCTTAAAAGGAATAAAAAGAATACAATTGCATGCACATATTGTAGGCAGGTGAGTTAAAACGAGTTCTTCAGAAGTAAAAAGTAGCAGAGACAACTGTCTGCGTTTACAAAGAAACAGCAATCAATCATATGGAGGATATTTTCTAAATAAAGGTACATTTTGCCCTACTTATGGGGACTTTTGGGACAAGCCTTATAACTAACCAAATGTGGGAAATGTATTACTGTGAAATCGTGCATTTTGTACAGCACAGTCGTCTAGGTTGTGGCACAAGTCACTTTAAATTTTGCTTTATGAGTGCATCAGCCATGACAAATTCAGAGCTTTATATTGATATATGAAAGCCATGGCCCAGCAGAGTGACTTAATACGAATATAAATTTCAGCCAAGCAATGTTGCTGACTACATTGAATGTGTAGTGTGAATTCAGGAGAAAGCCAACTCAGTTTTCCCCGGTACAAAAAAAGTCCTGTGGCAGGCTGCATTTATACAGAAAATGTAAACGTTCATTTTATAACAACAGAATGCTCAGCATTTCATATTGATATCTAATCTACATGATTCCAAGCACTCTGTGAGTAAGTGATTCTGCCCCAGAATCCTCCACCAATGTCTTTATCTAATCGAGTGGAATTAACAAATGTATTTGCTTCTAGTTGTTCAAATATTAAAAACACAATGATGGGGAAAAAGATAATTATTGCACTGTTAAGCCTTGTGGGTGACATGATAATATTGCATCCTGAAGCTGAGAGCTATACGTTGTGTGGGCGAGCCACAGTTGTACTGTACGCTCTTCGCAAACCACCCATGATTTCAATTTTCTGAAAGATTTTATTCAAATGTACTTGATTTACAAGGCAGGAAATAAAATGTGTACATCCTGTGGGTGTGCCATGTTGGGGATAAATCAAATTGTTACAAGCTATTTTGCAAACACAAGAGAAACGTCCTGCTGTTATCTTTATAGCTGATAAATAAAAACAAGTACACTACACTATAAGCTTCAGAATTACTAGTAAATGATGCAGACATGAGAAGACAGTTCAGACTATCTGAAGGCAAATCCTCCTTTTATGATTCAAATTTAAATTCAGGTTAAATTTAACTAATTTTGATGCCTGTGGTGCATGATTTCATTCATCACTTTTATATTCTAGCAAAAAAAAAATCAAATGACTTCATATATCTATGGAGAAAATAACAAAAACACTTTCGATTTACCATGGTTTCTATATCTGTGACTTGAGGAAATGTCTTTAATGGAAGCTCATAACAGTCAAATCAGCCGATAGGAGTAAAAGCCACTGAGATTATTACTCAGCTGCTGGTACTGTGCATAGCCAGCTGAGCAAGGAGTAAAAAAAAAACAGCCCTTTGTGTATTTCTCCAAACATTAAGAAGCATGGAATTGCGCTGAGGGGAAAAAAGAGACTTATTAGGGGTTTCTATTAACATCAAACCCCAACATTATTCATGTAATCTCCCTCTCCTCTACCAGGATGGCTTACACAGGGAAGCATTGCTAGTCTAATCCTTCGAGCTGTTGCTAAATCCTATGAGAGGGGAGTAGAGAGAGGAAAGCTCTGGGATTATGAGTGGGGGGTGTGAGGGCTATCTGTGTGTTCCAGCTGATAAAACCCATCGATCACTAGCCCAACAACACCTCCTTATTACATCCCCCGCCAAGCCGAACACCCTCTTTCCTCCTCTATATCCTGTGCAGAGCAGCAGGCTGGCATTGGACCAGGCAGAAGCAATCAATGGCCAGGTTGATCAAGTGGCATGTAATGGTGCCAGGGTGTTAAAGATAAGTAACGGCCACTGCACTTGCTCACTGTTTCACTTCCTAATTTGCACTGTTACATGTCCTAAGACAGGCAAATGCTTGCTGGTGTGAGTGTCACCCCCTGTTGGCCATCAGCATCAGGAGACAATGGGGGAGCTGGCGCATAACGTGACGCTATGTCACTATAAAATCATTACACTGATTTGACAAGGACTCTTACAGTTGTCATAATGAATAAAGTGAGACAAACTTATTTAGGGTGGCTTAATAGATTCAAAGGGAAAAAAATTAATCACCTCGTTTTTTTATGACATTCAGATGGTTTAATGAGCAATCTGTCTTCCTGGACTATTAGACGCATGATCCATTTACTTTTATCTGAGAGTGATGGAGTGGAGCATTTATTCTTCATTTTACTCCATATATTTCCCTTCAACAGTGGCACATAAACCTGGCGACAGTGCTGATGCAGCCTCATTCATAATGCTCCATGTGAGAAGAAATGATTCTGCATGCAGAGATTAGAGTGCAGCGACTGGATCTGGTGCTGTGCATCTCTTCCCTTCGAATTACAGTAACAAATGAAACATTGCAGAGTTCAGACATAAACTACTAACAGTAACTAACAATACACAGAATAAGATAACACAATATCACAGTCAATTTTACTACAGGAATCAGACGACAGATTACTTTTTCTCATTTAGAATAATAACTGCAAGCAATGAAGTAAGAGTAAAAGCAACTTACCACCACAGGTTTTGATTTATTTTTTTCAATAACCTCAACACCTGAGGTGTTTTTCATCTTATACCATGATCATTTGAAATTGTAACATTTCAATGCATTTATGGCAGTTAGTTCCCATGATCACCTATCTTATAGCAGCTATAAACTGTCGTCCCTTACCGGACTGATGAGATTTGATCATTCAATAGTGTGACATAAACAAATAATCACCAGACAATAACCACACCTGATTTATTCTATTTAATACACATTCATTTTATACATTTAAACATGACTGTTTCATTTGATGAGATATTTTAAAGATACTTTGTAATATAGGTAGGCATTGGACATATTTATTTTTAAATATGTCTTGGAAGAAATACAGAGATTTTTTATTATTATTATTATTCATTTGCTTTTATTGAAGCAAATTCTTCATCTGCATAAAACAAAAATCTTTCAGAAGCAGCTTGCAGCATCAGACAGAACATAGTGATGACTATTAGGAGGAAGGACAGGAAGAGTACACACACACACACACACACACACACACACACACACACACACACACACACACACACACACACACAGTAACTCACTGTGGCTGTGGAAGTGACACACTTATCCTCTGGCCTGTATAGATGGCTTTTCTATCAGGAGGTATCTAACACTAGCACACTGAGGGATTGTGCTGGGAGAGATTTAAGAGTTTACAGTTAAAGGCAGAGAAGCCATACTCATTCTCTCTCCTTGTCGTTCTCTTTCTGTTCATGAGCAGGAAGAATAAACATCAGCTCCTGCATCTCACAAACATACCTGCCCGCTCGAGGTAAGCCTCTCATAATGCAATCTGGAGGCTCATTAAATTGGATTAGACCATACCGGCAGATTAATAAACCCAATCCATCAGTAAACAGTGCGGTTATAGTCAAAAAAAGAAAGGCATGTCAAGTGTGTCTCCATTCCCCATCTCAGCACCTGCTGCAGAACTTGTACCTGTTTGTGTTTGCTAGATTATCGCAGACTCCAACCTGTGCTATTGAAGCAGAAAGACAAATATTGAGAAGCCTCTGGTCAGCTAATAGCTTCAACTCAAAGTGGGCTCTGTAAAGGATGACGCCTGCAGGGAAATGTTTCAAAATTACCTTGCTGACGACATGCCCCCGAGCCCGGAGGAGGGGAGTGAAAAATCCTAAGCACCTGAGTCCTGACAGACGAAGATAACAGCTGGCTATAGCCACCATATTTCTCCCAAACTCATTTGGAATCTATGGACAGTCACTGTTCATAGATTCCCTATAAAATAAAGTTTACAGCCCCTCCAGCATTCGGGAGATTCCACAGAACAATTATGACGATGCTTCTGGGCCCAACAAAACTTATTTTAAGGATCAATAAAACGGTCATTGCTTTTTCTTTACGAAGAGGATAAATCTGCTTCACCTCAATCAATACTGGAAAACTGTATTATCGTCACTAGCGCCACAGACTCAGCATTCTGATAAAGGACTTGGGACACTGGGTGTATTGGGGAATCGACACTGAGAAATGTATAGCATGACAAATAACATTTTACGTGCAATAATCTCTGTTTTACTGTGTGTTCTCATTGCTACAGCAGATGACAACACATTTCATTCCTACCTGTTTTTCCCACTATTTCAGTCGTTTGTACATATACAGGCAAGAAAGGGGAGAATAGTATGTTAGAGCTGATACCACACAGCGGTTTAGTTTATTTTTATAATTGGAGTAGATTTGTTTTCAAGCAAACAAAGTCAATTGGTTTGTATTATAAGTTTATTCAATACATTATCATTTCTATAATAAGAATTAATCCAGGTTCCTTTATAGGGAAATGCTCCATATAAAGGTATTAAAAACTTGATACGGTGACTCCTTTTGTAAGGAGATGTTTATTAGGCAATCTACCAGCGATTTCCATGAAGAATCTTAAAAACTAAAGATTTTCCAATTATCAGTTAATATTTACAGCTGTATTTTTTTTTTCTTATTTGTCTGATCAATTCAAAAGGGGAGAAAACTGTTTATAGCTGTTACAATGTAACTGATAACTGGACTTAACTTGTTTTGGGAACTGTCATTCAAGTCAAATCAGGACTTTTGATTATGCAAAAAATAACAGAAGAAAAAATACTACCTTTATTTCTCTATATAATCCCGTTTCATTAATGCACTTTCACTAGTCACATCAAGTTTTGTCAATACGCTGGAGCTGTGATTGGACTGCCTGCTTTAATGGCCCTTTTCTTTAATGAAAAAAAAATGATCCGGGAATGATTACCAAAGGCATTCTGTTTTTGAAGAAAAATACAGTTACTAGACTGGGAGTTAACGCCTTATCCCACTTACTGTACAGTCCTGACCTCTCCAAGCAATTTCCACCTGCTTGGGCCATTAAAGTAGTTCCTATAAGTTACTGGGAGTTCCTGAAGCAGGCAGTCCGATCATGGCCATGGCATGCAGAGAACGTTTTCTATCCATGCAAATGGAACATTGGGATAAGTGTAGTGTAACAGGGAATTATAAAGAGAAATTACTGTAATTTTCCCGCTCTTAACTGTGTTCTGTGATTCTGAACAAGTCCCAGTTTGACTTGAACGCCCCACATATAAAAGCATCCCGAGATAATGGCATTTTTAACGAAGGAAGACTGGTAATTGCTGTCAAATTATAAGGAATGAAACACTTCGGGACATACTGTTGTTGGAAAATAATCAACTCCTTTTTGCAGCAGCTGCATTCATTATTTTCCTATAACAAGATGTCTGCTATATTTTGTTCGTTACAGTAGATTATAACAGAGCACGATCTTAGCATCAGCGTATGTGTACTGTCACTAAACACAAAATAGTGTACATTCACTTGTACAATTTGTAAATGTGACATATACTTTAGAAACGCTTACATAATGATTTATTTCAGATTTGTAGATCTATTCCCATCTGATTAGAATGATAAATGAGGGAGTTTTATTTAGAAATGGTACAGAGTATGGGAAGATAATCTCTCTAACAAAATAACTCCATCTTGTTTCGTGTCTACATTAAAAAGCTGAAGTCTCAGTTGCCTTAAAAGACAGACGATCATCATGGCCACCAGCCAAAAAAAACAAACACTGGTCTTGAGAGATATTCCTGAGACTTTGACAGCATGTGCCTGGAATTCTAAGATAATTCTGTGTCGACAGACTGTGTGTATGTGTGTGTGCCGTGATCTTATTGTCCCTCTTACCGAAGCACTTGTGTTAACAACGACATGTGTTTCAATCATCCATCTATGGTTCTATATCTAAGTAAAAAAAATGCTCATTTATATGGTCTGTGTGCATGTGCATAAAAAAGTTGACTGAGGTGGCGATGTAGCACACAGCTGAGGTCCTAGCTGAGAGACAAATCAAAGGTTTAAAAACCAGTCTCATCACATGACCTCACCAAGCAAGGTCTGGTTCCTAGAACACAGCCTATATAAATATGGAAACAGTCCAAAGTCTGCGCGCCTTCTGGCTGGTCAGGAAATGTTTGTGCGCTGGATTCAACAGGGCATGATTTCAGCTAGGAGTCAAAGGTTAAGGGTAAAAGGCGAAAATCTTACATCACTGCATTTCTCTGTGTTCCTCTTCCAGTGCTTTTTCTCCGTTTTCTTGGCTGCAGTGGAGTGGAGCACAGCATGGCTCTTCACCCTCGGATTGAGGGCAAGGATATTCTACACACACAAAAAAGACGAGGAAGGTTATTAGAGAAGGTTTGCAAAATAGCAATCATTGTACAAATTCGGCATTTATGCAAAAGCGGCTAAAATATAAAAATGGCTTTAACTTTTAAATATTTTTAAAGGCTGAATTCTGCACTCGGAGCTGCAAACATACAGGAGTCACACAGTTCAAGGTCTCACAGCGCTGTACAGCCAAATCCAAATGTTTTCCTTTTCAAACTCCGTTCACTCTGGGCAGAACTGAAAGAATTGGCCTTCACAGTGACCTTGATATCTTCACTTATCCAAAATTTTATTCAAAATATGGCCTGCAGGTGCTCCCGCTTCATTAATCACAGTCCTTTTCCTCATCACTAGGAGACTATAGCAAGCAATTTCCTATCCTATTCAAACATACACTCGCTAGCCACTTTATTAGGCTCACATGTACACCGTCACATTTGTGTAATTATGCAATCAGCGGCACAATGCATAAAACGAAAAAACAAAAACCAAGCAATGCAGGGAGACGCAGTTTAGCCACCGGAAATGCCTTGTTGAGTAGGAGAATGACGAGACCGCTTAGAGCTGTACGGTAACTCAAAAAATAATGCTTTGCAACCAGGGTGAGCAGGAATGCATCTTGAAATATACAAAACATCAAACCTTGAGGCAGATGCCCTACAACAGCAGAAGACCATATCAGGTTCCGTTCCTTTTAGCCAAAAACATTCATTTGAGGCTACAGTGCGCACAGTCTCAACAAAACTGAACTGCCAAAGATCGTCACCTGCTTATCTTGCTCTAATTTATTTATTATAATAATTACAAAAAAATCTTCCAGACTTTAACATATGCTTTATTTTTACTTTAAAGCAAAGAAAAAAACTTAACTAAGGCAGAAGACTCAGTTCTAGTGGTGTTACGCATCCTTACAGTACAGTAAAATGATGAGAGCAATGAATTTTTTTTTTTTGTATCAGGAGGGAAATTTTTGAGAGCTTATTGTAAGTTCCAGTCGCAGCCCTCAGGTTCTAATGAGTCTCTTTTCTGGGTTAGAGCGTACCTCGGGCGACCCCCTACCTACCAGACCTGTCTTTGGCCACGCCCAAAGAGACACCGTGTTATCATAATGCACATTCTATCGTCTTGACAGCAAACAGCTAAGACACGTAACCCTCCATTATAATCAGGCATGCCCTCCACTTGCTGTCCAGACCAAGTGCTCATAAGACATGCATCTATAATCATGTCACTTGTCACTGTATTAACTGCAGAGTCCACACAAACACAAATTGCTGTACAAAGAGAGGCAATCACACAAGAGTGCAGCTGAGAGTACGAAAAAGACAGAGAGACGCTTTACACAGGAACGTATGTGTCTCTAAAGATCATTGGTATATGTGTGCAAGACCATACATGATTACAGATGCAGTGGATCTTTCTACACTGCTCTTTAGGCATGTTTCTATAAGCCATGGTAATTTACATTTTGTGCAGTTCTGCAATTCTGTGTTTATTCTGCATATCCCCACTGATGTTCACTGTATCGAAATAAATGCACTGTTCCCCGTGAGCACTCAGCAAAGCTATACATTATCTTTTAGATTCTGTTTTCCATCTTTTCTTTCGATTTTACCCCCTGCCCAAGCCGGCCACCGGCAACCAACCTCAATTAGTGTCCCGCAGGCAATGTGACAACACATAAAGCTTTGTCTTTTCATATTTTCACAGTAGGCTGGATGAAAGCCCATTTCGAATTGAGGTATGTGGCGTTGAAAAGGCCAGGTAGATGTTCTCTAACCTGCCTCTCTCCTGCAGCGCGCCGGCCACCTACATCTCATGCTAAATGAAATGTCCTGCTTTACGCAATGCCAGACATCATCCTATTAATTCTTTAATTTCACACCTAATAAAATGTAGTTAAAGCGCCGCGTGAACTACATATTGAAACAATAAAAATACAGGTTTTATTGCGTGTTATGGACTACATTACCTATCCATTTTCATATAATGCGGTGTGGATAAGCCAATATATTCTTTGGGCAGATCCTTTAGGTAAACTGGAAAAGGTAATGGCATGGTTGTTCAGAAAAGTGGAATAAGACACTCTTGGGTTCCACTGACTATAATCAGTCTACAGCTGCAGGAGACAACACACACATACACAAATAATAAAATGGACAATGCTGTATAAAATAGCATGTGTGTTTGCTTTTATCATGTTTGGAACATAAATTGGTGTAAATCTAAGTCATAGGTTAACTACAAATACACAAAAAAATAAGTCATTTCTGGCCTTCTTCAAGTGGTATATGTGTTACAACTCATTAATATGTAAAAGCGAATAAAAATAATGAACCATGTTTGTTTTTTTTTGTTGTTTTTTTTACATATAATGTTTTGCTCGGGTACTGTCTAAGTTCCAGCTTGGTAACAATCTCTTAAAAAGCTAAACATCATCATACATATTGTACTATTATAATATATATTTTTGGCATCTCTGGTCACTTATTAAAGTGTATCGGGTCCCATGGGAATTCGCATCATTCACTCCCCAGTTAGTAAATTACATGTCGTGCAGAGAAAGATTAAGGGTGTGTTCTCTGTACTCTCTGTAGCAGTTGTTCCTGGAAGAATCTTGTGGTGCACTCTCAATGGATGATATTTGTAGATGAAATTGCACAAATGTAAACTTCTGCTTTTTTACAGTGTAGCTAGTATACAAGACATCTCATAACAATGATCAGTAGCTAATGGGATTTAATTAGGGGTGTAATGGTACGCAAATGTCACAGTTCAATACGTGCCTCGGTTTTGAAGTCACTGTTCTTTTTCGGTACAGTGATGCGAAAAAAAAGACATGAAATTGCATTTATTATGAATTTACTTTCAAATATATATAAATATGTAAATGTGGCCATATTTTGCCAAACCCACAAGGAATGCAGATAAAGGCAAAAGCTTTCTTAAAAAACATACTTATGTCTAGGTATCTAGATGCACGTTGAGTAACAGCACTCACTCACTCATCGTCTATACCGCTTTGTCCTGTATTCAGGGTCACGGGGGGGGGGTCTATCCCAGGAGACTTAGGACACGAGGCAGGGTACACCCTGGACAGGATGCCAATCCATCGCAGGGTTCACACACTAACACTCTCACTCACACTCTATCTTTTACAATTTCAGGTTCCTGATGGAGTAACATCGATTCATCATGGCATCAGAAATAAACCAAATAAAACTTCTTATTTTTAATTAAATACAGTTTTATTGTATATACAAGTGTTAGCTTAAGATCAAAATACTAGACATTTTCATTTGTTTTAAGTAAAACACAAACTGCTGTTTGAGAAAGAATACATACATCACTGACCCAAGTTAGCTGCCTAGCATGCTGCTAACATAAAGGCATCCAGTTTTGCACTTTATCTGATGAACTCGGCAAAGCCGATTAGTGCTTAAGATGAATTGCAGCATTATATTTTATATAAAGGTGATTTTCTCCCTAATTTAGTCGTGTCCAATTCCTCCCCGTCACTAGGGGGCTCCTACATTAAGGCTACTGCTACCACTCAGTCGGGAGGGCCGAAGACTATCACACGTTTCCTCCGAACCAAGTGACGCCAGCCGACCGCATCTTTTCGAACCGCTCGCTCACGAACCGTTGGGGGCGGCGTAACACACTCGGAGGACAGCGCTATCCGCTCCTTCCGCTTTCGTGAGCTCACAGACGCCCCTGATTGGCTGTAGAGCCGTGATTAATGCGGGAGCACTAAGTACGTCTCATCCCACCCCTCCGAGAGAGCTCGGCCAATCAGCTCTCTCTAGGCCTCCGGCATTGAGAGGTTACAGCATCACCCGGGAATCGAACTAGCGATCTCCGGATGATAGGGCGTGCACTTTGCAGAGTTTTTCCTTTGTATTGGTGTAAACTTTTAAACAGCATTCAGGAATGTTTTAATTAAAAAAAAATTATATACATGTACAATGTACATCTTGAACCTCATATTAAAACATTAATTAGAATGAACTGACTTAAGGGAGAAAATCCTCCATCACTAGTTAAAACTGGATTGTATTCACTTGAATAAAGCATGCAGTGAACAGAACGTCCTGTACCGATGTGTGTACCGCTATACGCCTAGTTTTAATAAACTGCCTAGAAAATATGAGAATCTGAGACGTAAAGAAATGGTTCGCCATGTTACAAAACACTGCACTCTCTTTCATCCAGACAGTGGATGCTTTTTTCTTTTATCATATTCTTTTTGTCCATATGATACATGCAGTCTTAAACAGCTAGACTTATTGGTGCTAACAACCGGCTACACTCTGGGATGCCAGTCCATCACATTTCACCATGAACACACACATGAACTCAAACATTCACTCTTAGAAACAATCTTTAAGAAACTCACACAACAAGCGGATATGCAAACCTCTGGAACTGTGAAGCCTCAACTCTATGTGTCATGCTATCTTGCCGCAGTGTGTCTATTTATTCATATTCTACTTCACTTATTAATATTGTATCATACAACGTTTGCATTCAGTCACAATATTAATTATCATTTAGGACAATCCCAGTACTATGCACATTACTATCACACTATTGAGGAACGCCACAGTGTCGCTTAGGCCAAAGCTCTTCAGCAGTAAACCGTAATGTGCACATCGTCTGAGCCGCACAAGAATCTTTTAATACGTAATGTAGGTAAGAAAACTAGAATTGCTCTCATCCTTTATATGACCTTTATGGCTTATTATTACCTGGCTTATTTGTCTTATTGGTTTTCAGCTGCATAGCTGTCAGCAGTTAGTGAAGAATAGTGCAAAAACGCTCCACTTATATATTCTGGTCACAACAGAAACAAAAAGCCAACAGATGCTGACCTGGCTGCTATGAGATATTAAGCACGTCTTTCTCTAAACGTTTTCTGTAAATCCTGTGTATAGCGGAGGATTTAAGTGAACACATTTTGTAGAATCACCTTTGTTTTTCTGGCTCCCCGAGAGCCTTGCATTCAGCCCGGTATTGACCCACTCTCCTCAAGTGGAAAATGTACAAGAGAAACAGATTCATGTTGCAACCAGGTTAAAGGAAGCACTAATGATGTTTGACAGAGCTTAATCTGTCTTTGCTACAGCATGCTTTAAATCAGGAGAAGAATAACACGCCGTAATGTCACAAGACTGCTATATACAGTTCCTCTTAATAAAAAAATAAAAAATAAAAAAAAGGAAAGGAAAAGAAAAGAAAAGAAAAAAGAAGGAGCTAAACACTATGATTCAGTTATGAATAATCTGTGGATGTGATGTGCGCTGAGATCCTGAGAATGTGATGAATATGATAATTTGCTTAAAATGTGCTAATAAGAAAATGAAGGTATATGGCTTATTTAATGAGCATGTCGCGCTGTCAGACATTATGCATGGTCAGCGATGAGATCGATACGTCACACAGGACAGGGTGTACATCCATACGCTTTAATCAATACTGCATGTTCTGGAGGGTGTTAGTGTTATTTCACTGGCTGTGCACCTGAACAGAGAACAACGCTTGTAGTATAAAATCGTACGGCGCGCGTTCATTGCTCTCACTGCTCTCGGTGTTGGCCTTTCTCTTACACAAACATGCAGACTTTCCTTTCCCCAGGTGCTCTCTCTGCTGCATGGCAGTTAATAAATGTCAGAAACATGCACTGTCTACAACGAGCATAGATTTTTTTTTCCCCCCCAGTTATTGAGAACTCTTTGACGATTCCTAGCAGAGACTTTTGTGTGTGATCAAACATTATTTAAAACACAAAACAGCCCGATCTCCCTGCTGTTTGCGTGACCTTTTTGGTCGGACTAGGCCGCATCAGCACTGGGGATGCGGGTGCTTTGCACAGGGACCATCTGTGTGTGCTGGATGGTTCCATGGGGAGTGGCAGCGTCTTGCTCCATCACTCTTCAGTGATCACCCAGGCCCGAGCAGATGGGAGATCAATAAGCGCCTAGGCCCTAGCCAAGGCATGCAAACCCGAGCCCCTCTGAGGAAATCAGATAGGGAGGAAGTGTATGATGGACAGAAGGAAATGGCAAATCAAATTTAGCTGCTAGTGGTAATTAATGGGAGGAAGAAGCAAGTGGAGAGTCCAGACGCAGGCAGCACCAAGCAGCGTCGTAAGAAATAGCCGGCACAATGTAAACTACGTACATAAAGCTGTTACATGCGTAGCAAACCATCGAACCAGCAGCCTGATAACTTGACAACATGCTAATATCAACTAGGTCCACCGCAGATGTCCAATGTAGCATCCTTTCAATTTTCGAGACGGGAACACAAGCTTGAAACATTCATATGGCTATTAGCAAAGCAGTTGGGCTTGCCCTTTCTCTGTCTAATCAATAGCAGCACCATATTGTGCAATAAATTACCTTGACCTTCCTCATCCCCTCAACCAGACAGACCCTCAACAACTTGGTATGCACGAGGCCTCCACGCACTTAACATGCGAAACGAGTGTGTAGCTAAAACTTAACTCTTTCCTGCATTAATCCGCCGCTTAAGAAAGGAAATTATTTACGGCTCAGAGGTGAGGAATAGTTAAACATGCGCTGGCAATCTGCGCACTCCGTCTTCTGCAGGGATCAATAGAGGAATTTCCACATATCGATCGTCTGTTAGTGAAATAAAGCGTTGGCCCGCAGGTCAGCGGTATTAAATATAGGCGCTGAATATCAGTCAGTCGGTTTATGATTAGAAACTCAACCACACGATACAAGACACACAGGTAAACTGACAAAAAATAGAATCTGACTCTATATCGCATCAGAGCACAGGATACTATACGAAGATAAGCCTTCATATGAAATTATCACGTGCCTGCCATTAATGTTGCTTTAATACACTGCTAGGTGAATTCTCACTATAAGTCTACGTTTTCCAATAAATCGATTTGTTTTGTTTTAATTTCCCTTTTTTGGACAAGTAGTGCTCTCGTCTCTATTCAGTTCTTTATTTATCTTATCATTTAATGAAGCCACTGCTAGGACACTCATTGTAGGGAATGTTGGGATTACTATGGTGGCCGAAAATCTAAATTAAAACATATAAATAAAAAAAACAATTATAGCCAAGCCAAAAACATCAGCACTCCATTCAAATGAACTGAAAACTGAATGAATTGTTGCTGAACATCGGAAGCATGTTTTTGACTACATCGTGTCTGTGAGAGAATAAGAGAATGCAGAGGAAATATGAGCCTAAAGGAATCAACTGATGCTTTTATTCATGCTAAGGACATTCTTATTACGTTGTCTGAGACATCCGGTAAAAGTTGCACAGCATTAATATGAGTATACCGATGCTGAAAACTCACCAGGTCATTCAGAAAAGCATTATTGCTTCTAATAATACTGTAATTGACTTTAAATTATTATGAGAATATGATGTTTAATAAGGATTAGTATGTATCAGGGTCGGGCAGTAATAAGGTTCCTCAGTATTTAAAAACAGCGATGGCATCCCTTAAACTACTATCATAAAAAAATCTGATGTGTAATGTGCGTTTTTTTTATTTATTTATTTTAAAAAAGGGTCACACAGTCAGAAAATCCTGCAAAAACAAACAGTGGGATTTAGAAATCGCTCTTTGTAGACATTGGATCAAAAGCCATTAATATTTTAAGGAACATTTTTCGATTTATTAATGACAAACGCACAGGCGTGCATGCGTGCATGAAGGTGAATAGTCTTAGAATTGTGCATGCGAGTGTGTAACAGTGAGTGAAGCTATCATCCGGAGGTTCAGTGCAATCTGGTCAGTTAGAAATCTGAGTGTAGCATATATGTCGTAGACTTGAGTGTTTAGGCCTCTCTGTACATTCAGTAAGTAAAAATGTGAATGCTAAAAAAAAAAAAAAAACGCCACTCCTCAGACTCCTACACAAGCATAGCAGGTTATCTTTGTGAAAAGGGATAATCTGAAATTAACATGGGCGTAGTGCTGCCGGAGCGCATCTACAGAAGAGGATTAAGCCCACCATAAAAATTGATATACTTTCTGATTTTTTTCCCACTCGGAATTTGGACTTTAATCTCAGAATTCTGACTTTAATCTAAAATAAAAAACCTTTAAAGGTTTACAGTAAAGTCAGAATCCTGAAAAAAAGTCAGAAAGTAAATCATTTTTCTTGGTGGGATTAATCCTCTTCTGTAGATGCGCACCACGCCCATGTACAATTTCATTTTTCAAAACTTTATTAACTGAAATAACTTTTTTATGGTGGCCCTAATTCTCTTCCATACGCACTGGAACGACACTCTATTTCATATAGAAATAATATCTGCATAATCTGGGTGAAATTCATACAAATTTTTCAAAGAGATTTGATTTGATTTTTCAAAGAGATTAGATTTGATTAATTAATTATTGATAGTTTAAGAAAATATTAAAACAAGAACAGGACTGCGTGCAGGAACACATCCATAATACCGTATACCAGGTTATAATTTGGAAGGGTATAAAAGTATGAAAAATGGGTTACTGCCCAACCCACGCATGTTTCTAATATTTTTGCACAGTAAGTTATAGTATATGTCATGGGTTAGTCACTTGGTTGTATAGAAACTGGATTTGCACACCCAATGTAATGCACAAACAAACAAATTCGGATTAACATAACCTCATCAAGACATCAGTAATTTCTATTCATCTCAAGCTAAAACCTGACTCGAAACAGATCTTTCAAACATTTATTACTGCTTCTATTAAACCTGATTGAGCGAAACATTAGGCACAAATTTTCAGCTTTAAATTATTATTTTGAATTCTATCCTTAATAATCTTAAAATTGTTTTAGTGCAATCTTATAATAAGAACTACAGTATGTAATACATTCATCTACATTTAAGGTATTGATATTATCCTGTGTGTCCTTACAAACCATCTATTCAAAGCAATGTCAGTGCTAAATATACAGTTAATCATCAGATCAGTACCATATGGGCAGTAGTGCATAATTGATCACAATTTTAATGACGTTAAATGGATTTAATTATGCGCTAATTATGTACTTGCCGTTCTCATGAATGGTTAACAATATAAAAAACAGTATAAGATACAGAGGAAGCATCATATGTTATTATTGAGATAGATACAGAGGATACAGAGGAAGCATCATATGTTATTATTCTCTCCCCACTCCATTATTCTCCCTACTAATTGTCATGATCTTGTATTTGTCTGTTTTTGTGTTTTGTGCTTCAAAAGGAATCTTATGTTGAAACTTCAGTTCCCATCATGCACTTCACACATTGTCCTAACTGTATGCACTTGTGTTGTATAATTAGTCTGTCTATATATAGTGCTTGTCTTAGATGGTTTTTGCCTTGCGTTTGTTGAGTTTGCTGTTTTGTTTCCAGTTCATATATTATGCTGGTGGTCATTATAATTAACATTTCTTCCTAACCATAATTACAGTTTTCATGCTCATATTTGCTCATGGTTTGTTTAAACTCTATTCTAATAAACAGTCATCTGCTTTGCATCCTGCCTCTCCTCCATAGGTGACACTAATCAGTGCAGGAAAAATCTAAGAAAACTAAGGCCATATAAATAGCATATGGCACAGGATAAGGTGGATGAATAATAATTAGCATGAATAGTTGTACTAAAGCGCTGACATATCCGCACAATGTGCAAAAATCAATTTGTTATGGCAAAATTGTCAGTGTTGTCTCTAGTGGCATCATAATGAGGTGTTAACATGAAAGGGTTAACAAAAGGGAAAAAAAGGAAGACTCTAACCATCTGCTGTTCCTCTTTAGAGCCATGCAGAAGGAGTTTAGGAAAACCAGTTACATCATATGCATCAGTTGTGATCTATTTCCTGGTATCAGTGAGCTCACTAGACAGTATTTTCAGGCTAAAATTGCAGCCCATAGGACTGTGACCCCTCCCCACTGCCAGCAGCCACTCACAGAAGAACGCTGGAACAAACCAGACACTCTGTAAGCCAGTTTGATTTGGTCCTGGCCAATGTGCCGAAGCCTCATTATTTGGCCTTTGAAATGGTCCCTAGCCATGTTGAGCCTTGAAAAACAATTAGCACAGAAGCAGAAGGTAAATGAACTGTAAAGAAATCATGGCTTGATGACCAAGGCTTTATTTGCTCTCCTTGGAGCAGAGAGAGAGAGAGAGAGAGAGAGAGAGAGAGAGAGAGAGAGAGAGAGAGCGAATATGGAACAGAAACAGGCTCAATTTGCAAGACATGCCATGGGTGTGTAACCAAGCAGGCTGAAGTGAAGCTCCCTAGGCTAGGAAATTCATTGACTGAGTTTGCCAATTGAGATTGCATAAAACAAAAGAGTCTTGTGATCAGCTGAGTGTATGCCAGGTCCTGTGAGATTAGATGATGACTAGGCAATGCACTCTGCTGTGGACTAGTAGCCAGTGAGTCTGCACTGGCTCCATGACCCTGTCTCCTCACATGCTTTCATTTATCAGCAAACGTGACTCTGTGACAGGGCAGCGGCTCATCTCAGCAGCTCTAAATGATTAAAAGAGCATTCTAACTGAACTCTGCCAAGGGTGCATTCACGCTTCTACCACCTTTCTGTGCCATGTCATGTGTTGCCCTGCACACCAATAGCCAGGTGGAGCGAATAGTCATTATGGCAATCTGGCACCAGGTCCAGCTCCATATCAGATAGATTTAGCGAACATCGGCTGAAAATCACCAAGCCATGTATTAATTATGCACTTGAGATCATGACCAGACCTTGTGTATGTATTCTCAATTTAAGAGTTAACTATTCCTAACATTGGTTTTATACTAAACAGTTACAACAGTCTTTTAGGAATATTATTAGTCACACTGTACGAGATGATCCCAATAAAATCTTTGCTGAGTTTTAGAACAGTCTATAACAGCGATAATGTTTTCTCCATGTCACATTATATGATAAAGTGGTGGACCTGCTCTAAAAACAAATGGCCATGTTCTACTTACGTCATTATTCAGAATGATCGGGCTTGTGGAGAAAACAGGGTTGTTGCAAAAAAGCAAGGGAGATGGGTTTTGAGCCATTCAATAACATAGAATGCTGATTCTTCAAAATGAGCTCATATGCATTTTTTCAATCCGTTAGCATGTGTATAGTATATGCACTGTATATTTTATTGTCCTATTATTGTGCAGTTAAGTACAATAAATAATGAAAATATTTATTGTATGTTGCTCTTTGTACAGCATTTTGGTCAATGAACATTGTTTAAATGTGAGTTTTGAATAAAATGTATTTACTAACTACCATGTGTGGTAGCTTTCTAACTCACTGTACTAAAATCTAGGCATGTAGGCTATTAATAGTAGTTAATGAGGAAATTAATATTTATAAATGAATTCAATGTTTACATTCCACCAATCGCACTACAGTTTTAACAGGTCTCCTGAGAGTTTCATGTCATCCTACTCTGTCCTCCTATTAATGGCTTTTAGAGGAGCGTCGTCACATGAGGTCTTATTATGAGACTAAACTTTGTCGTCTTATTGACGACGCTCAAAATGGCATTAAACTGGCCGCGGGTTATCGAAGTACATACACTCTCTAAGCATACTAATATCAAATCACAGATTGTTTTATGTTCATGACAGCAAAATGGGTCCAATAGCCGGTTTAATGCACATATACAACAAATAAAATATGTAATAAATATCCATTTCAAACTAGATCAATATGATGACCGAAATACAGCTTGTGAACCCCATATGAGAAATAAAAAACAGCTATGGCATACTTTGTGTTATTATCAGCGACAGGAAAACCATCTGAGTGGGCAAAAAAATTTCCTTACTATTACATCTGATTTTATTCTAGAGCAATCTGCTGTCACTGTTCTAGCCATCCACTGTGAAAACAGCCTTGGAGTGGCACTGGGGTCTGCCAGAGGAGTTGTACCTCTTTGTTTAAATGCTGTATTGCTGTGGGTTTTTTAATGAACTCTAATGGCGATCCAGGAGGATTTTAATTAATCTACACACACACAAACACACAAAAGGGCCCCACATTTAGCGCTTTCAGTAGTGCGGGTGGATATTAAAATAAGACATCTGACAGGACTGCAGAAAAATGGAGGCTTTAATTGCTCCAGAGATGGCAATTATTATGAGATTTAGAAAGCCATTTTCAATGGCAGACAGGAGTCATTTAGTCCCAGTCTTAAGTGCAGTGGGGAGCCGAAGGTCACGTCACTGTTGTCATTACTCCCTGAATAAAGATGCTAATGAAAGGCTTGACTTACTTCCCTCTGCTCTCCATAAAGGTTGCATTAGAGCCCCCCAGCATGAAGCCAGGGCCATCTTTACTCATATTAACCTGCAGAAAGCCTTGCTGTGTGGACAAGTGATAAACACTTCCCACTATCTCCAGTGAAACCAACACCATTACACTTCCTAATGAACCTAACTGTAAAGGTGAAAAACCATGTGCAATTGGTTTAAATGGCACACATATAATTGCATTTATAAGGGCAGAGTTTCACTGTTGGCTGTTTAAGAAGGTGCTGAGGCTCATTGTTAAAGATCAGAAAATTGTACTGGTTTCAAGTGAAAAGCGATGTTTAATATTCACATTATTCTAATTTGGTTCTGACAATGGTGACAAAAAAACAAATGAAATAAATCTAATATTGACTTAACTATTTAATTGTCCGCATCTAGGTTGTGATGTTACTAAGCCATAGCCAATCGTGTCTTTATCAATAAATAACCTTGCTGGATCCAACCTGCCATGAAAATTGACCGAAAAACATTCAAGGGTCTATAATCTATGATCAAGACCAAAGATCTGGGTTTACTGCCTTACATACATTTCCAACATGAAAGGTTATAAAAGGACTCATGCCATCTTTTACCGAGTTATGGGACAGAAAGGAGAACATAATGTATCTAGCACCACAACAAAATAATTATATATTATATAAACCTGCAAGAGACGCTGTATATCTTATGTAGTACCTAACAACATGTGTTGCAGTCACACTACCTTTGATACATAGAATCCAATTCAGGTTTTCTTCAACCTAAAGTAAATTTAAAAAGTATAGCGCACCACATATTGTTCATTACATTTAAATTATGTACTGACTTCAAAATAAATAATGAAGATATTATAGTAATATCACTAAAATCCATATACCCTCCTAAACAAACAAATCTTATAAGGAAATAAAACTCTGTGGAGGTATATTTCTAAACTATCATTTGTGATTTGTGTGTCTGTGAAACCCCAGCTAAAGTCATTTTTGTGATTCACTGTTTTCTATGTAAAATGATATGTAGGATGATTTTCCACAGAAAGTAGTGAATCACAATTTTTTTTTTACTTTAGCTGAGGTTTTGCAGACTGGTTCACATTTCAAACATATGGCATAGCCAGATACACGAAACACAACCTCCAATAAACAGAATTTAGACTTAGGAACTTAAAATTAGGTTGTTCTGTCACAATTAATGTATGTAAAGCCCTGCAGTTACTGAGCGCAGTAATTGCTTCATCATGGATACCGTAAAAAATAATTTTTAAATCAATTCAGTGGTTAAAATAATAGGACAATTATAAAGTCTCGTGATGTGACCTTGCTTTCTTTTGACTAGCTTTTTTTCAAAATTGCACCAGTACATCTGCGGTTACTAAAAAAGACAAAAAAAACTGTTAGCATAAATCTGTCTAAAGCAAATGTTACAAAAGCCTCATATGTTGAACTATAGGTCTATGACCTCAAGAGGTAAGTAAGATAACCTGACCATAAGTCCAAGAATATTTAACTGATAATATGGTGTTTCAACAAACCAAACTTGGGTTCATTTGAATTTCAAATCAACAGATCAATTCCATCCTTGGAATTCCATTCCATAATGTTTAATAACCTGAAGGTTTGGAGCACATGAAGTGTAAATAAAAGATATACAAAAATGTATCTAGTTTCACCAGAGGTCTTGTGGACTCATGCACCCAGGGGAACCTACACAATATTGGGCTTAATGCTTTGTTGAAAGCTATTTTTCTTTAATTTTCTGATAAACTGTGTCTGTCTTTTTTCTTTTTTTTTTGGCGGTTTTATTGGGAGTTCTATTTCCACACTGCTGTCCAAACACTAAACCTGTGCTTTTATTCTGCCAATATATTTCACCAGTTTTACCTACCATAATGTGCACTCCTTGTGATGACCCACCAAGTTAGCTAACTTCCGCTGATGAAAAATTTATGTCATGCAGACAAGATCTAAGCTCACTGGATGCCAAAGACATAAACTTGATATGTATTCATTTTATTGACCATCTTAAAAATGTCTTTTGCCAGACACATGTAAATCAGCCTTGGGAAACCTGCTCTATTTGCCAGGGTCACTTTCAGCAGTCTTGTATAAAGTACTTGTAAGCAGTACTGTATTTGAGCAGAAGTAGATGTATCTTACCAAAAATGACTTTGGTAGGAGGTTGGCAAAAGACAGGCATTACATCACCAACTCAAATTGGTGCAATAACAAATAATGGAGGTGCTTTGGACAAATGTACAGGAGTAAAAGTACACTTTTTATAACAGAAATGTATTGAAGTAAAAGTAAAAGTTGACAGAAATATAAATAATGAAGTAAACTACAGATATGTTACATTTCTAATTAAGTACAATAACAAAGAAAATTTACTTCTTTACAATACACCACTGCTTTACGGGCCTTTGGCTGAAGAAGCCCTGGAGAGTAGAGCACAAGTTTTAGGAAACCAAGACACCAACTAGAAACCAACACAACCAAAAACACCAGCCATTTGACAACCTTCTGTCTGATCTGTGTGAGCTCTAAATGAACATTGTCACAGTCCAAGGTCCCAAGGTTAACTCATGGGTCATGATTTCCTCATCAGCACCAACACTTCTAACACTAAAGAGTCCTATGAAGCCTGGAAGCGACAAAGTACTGGACCTGCCAGTGGATAGTTTTACAGCGGAAAACAACTACATTAAACCCATATTTCCAAGGTGGAAAAAATATGGACTGTTGCAATATTACAAATGTCACAGTGCTACAATTTTCAGTACTGCCATCATTTCTCAAATAAGCAGCCTGTGTCAGGTCAATGGATCTACATGATACATTTCTCCATTGCTCCAGAGCACAAATGCCCTTTGGGGATTTACCATCCAATGGACACAAAATCCAATTCAATGCCCTACCCTTCGATCTAGCAATATGAGAGTGTTTGAGATGCTTGCAGTCTGACCTGGCCAGAGGTAGACAAAGACACTGCCATAATTGAATGAGCAGTTCCTAGGTGGATCCACCAATAAGGTCACCTGGGACACATCCACCATCTTCACACACCTTAAGGTTCTCTATCCAACAATAAACGCTAAAAAAAAAAAACTCAGTAAACCTCAAGAACATCACAATGTATTGGTTTTAAGCAGGAATCATTGATAATACTAGCCACCCTGTCATTGTACCATATGACAGAATGTACCATGTGGTACCAGATCTTGCAAAATATGCTAGAACTGTTCACTACAGCTGCAGCAGTATTCTCTATAGGCCCATTGCAATTAAGACATATCAGAAATGGGTTATCAACCTGCAACTAAACACCAAATATCATAGACTGAGATGCAGCCACATTTCAACAAGAACAGCATAAACACTAACTCGCTCGAGGGATGAGGCTGAAGGGGCAGGGTGATGCCACGGCTCACAGAATGCATAAGCACATGCACAAAAAAGTTATTCAGGTAATTCTCGCTGCCCTTAGTGCTTATCTAGAGTCCACAGAAGCACACTTTCAACATAACTACTGAGTTGCATCTTGCAATGTAGTCTCCATATTTCTCCTTTCAGTTTTTTTAAAGAGCGAATTACTTTCACCCCTGCAGTTTACAGACGCTCTGAAATCTCTTCAGTGGTTTTGCGTTTTCCTTCATAGCTCTAATGAGTTTTATGTCAACAGCTGCTGTGGTCTTCTCTGGAATGCATACACCTTCAAAGGATTCATCATTTTATTAAGATAATCCATGTTGAATATTTTTCATTTTTCTCCAGTGGCTATAACTAATCCCATTTGATCAGTATTTTTTCATCTGTTCACTCAAAATGGAAATGTCATTATGTAATCTATATTATATTACAATTATCTAATATCTAATAGGACAGCCTTTCCTATAATTAAAAATATGATAACAAGATAATAATAATAGAATAAGAAATAAATGCTTTATTTCAGTTCCATACCAGTGTGTATCTTTTTTTTTTCTTCTTTTTTTTATGCTGGGCAAGGTGCTAAAAAATTCATTCAAGGACCACAACCTCAGCTAGTAAATATTGGCTTCACAAAATCTTCAATGCTGTTTAAAAAAAGAAATGTTTTTCATCAAACATAAAACCTGACTGAAGGAATATTAGTTAAAAAAAAACATAAGTCAAAGTACCATGTGCGTATCATTCGGAAGTTCTACGCTGGCCTTGTAGGTTAATCATAAACCTTCTCAGCAATAGTTGCTGACGCAGACTTTACAGTGACATGCAATGCACCATGGGCTTGAATTCGGTCCAGCTTACAGTCGTTAATTAAATTACAGGGTATTTCTTGCCAAGATATTGGTGTGCTCCTGTAATGCAGAATGGTGTGTGCTGACTTACAGGCAAGGGTTGGATTTTCCCATCTACTTTTAAAAGTCTCAGTAGGCAAAGCAAGAAGCACATGAATCACATGACTCAAGAGGTCTACAGGGCAAATAGTTCTAGACTGCAAGAATGCATTAGTTTACAGTAACTGAATAACACCAAGCATGGCGAATAAAATAATAAATATTTTTGTTATTATTGTATTTAAAATGGCTTTTTAAAAAATATAAATCGTCTTTTTATAACATAATATAATATAAGAGGGTAGCAGAATAATAAAAAATAAATATGAAACTTAAAATACTGAGTAAAAAGGGCTTTATTAAAAGATGAGAGAGCTGCCTGGGCTAAGAATAATTTCAGATTTATTACGAACCGCTGCGTTGCTTATAAACACCCACAAAGATCACAAAAAAAAAGGTTTTATTAAAACATTTTTTTAAACATATGTTGCATCACAGATCTTTCTGTCTAAGGTAACACATGCATGAGAAGAACTGCAAACAACCTGGGACAGTTACATTCTTACACATACAGTAGCTGTGTCACCAACTTTTGCCCAACTTTTTGTAGTAGTTTTTGTTGTTGTTTGTGAATAGCCACAATGCAAAGCGAGTTCCGAGCACCGCGTTTGGTTTTTAAGCGATAAATATGAAGCATGATAAACGAAACAGAAGAATCCCTGTGTTTATGCAGAAGAAGAAGGGAGACAGGTATTACTGCAGCACGTCAGGAATGGTGCGAGTAACTAAAGCACGGCGGTAACACGCTACGTTTCTCTCAGGCGTACAAACTGCGTGTGGAAGAGAAGAAAAAAAATAAACATGGCGAAATGTTTTCAAGCAATGAGCAGAGAGGAGGAGTGTTTCTACCTCGATATCCGGCACGTCCTTGCTCAGCATTCTAGCCATTTTTTTTTTCTTTCGCAGAATTAAAACAGTTCAGACAACATAAAACAAACAAACAACAACAAAAAAAAGCAGGAATATTAAAGTGCAGCGGTGAAGTCCGGCGAGCTGCGCGGCGTTGTTGAAGCGTGTGTAGCCGCCCGAGCAGCGAGGAGACTCGACTCCACTTCCCTCCACTCACCGCTACCGCTTCTTTCTCCACTCACTTTCCCGGCGCCGTCCTTTTGTGGTTCGGAGAGCCTGGAAACGAGCCAAAACTAGCACGAATTCCCTGTTAAATCATCCGAATAACGGGCAAAGGTTCCCAGAGGCACCACAGGGGAAAAGTCCTGCAGTAGTCCCGTGTGGGACCGGGGAAAGTTCAGCAGCAAACTTTGCACTGTTGTTACGCAGGGCGGTGATGCGTGTGAACACTGACAGCTCCAGATCCTCGGCATGACTGACAGTGCTACCATAACCATACGTGCGAGGGTCATTTTTACAGAGAGGGGGGAAAAAAAAAAAAATAAAAAACTGGCACTGTAATAGCGAAATGTGCAGAAAATCTAAACTACCCTGTCTGCTCGCACCAGCTGGGCAGGGTCATCCTGTTAAAACATTCTCTAGAATATTCCATTGTTAGATGTTGGATGGAAATGTAATTTTATGCAAACCTCTTTCATGCAGTTGTATTTTGCATAAATGCCCTGCATAAACGTGTGCTTGTTATTCTAGGTCTTGATTTTATTTGTATGGAGGTGAGTTTATTCATCCCTTTAAGCCAAAATTACTGATAATTGCATTAAAGTTTCCATCTATCAATAACATATGTATCTGTCGATCTGTCTATGTTATATTTTGTATATTATTATTATTATTATTATTATTATTATTATTATTTGTTCTCAACAGTCGTTGGAATCCAGTTGGTTGGTTACATTATCACCTCATTCTCCCTCATCTTTCTGGCCACTTAAAAAGTCAAAACCTTCCCTGATCCTGTCTTGACTTGTTCTGTGTCTTAAACTCTCTGTCTGCTTTATCCGTTACTTCCACATACTTTTTGTCATCCTTAAAAACAACATTAAATGCTTCCTTCTCTTATCAGTGACTTCCCATACTATCAGTCCATTTATCTGTGTAATAGTTGGTTGCAGTGACCTTTGACTCTATGCCACTGTTATAGGGGACCTCACTTCTGGCAATCCACAGGTGCACATACACACACCTACCCACCCAATTACACAGGGCAGTTTGGAAATCCCAGTCGGCCTGTAACGCATGTCTACGGATTATGAGATTAAACCAGAGTACCTGGAGGAAACCCACAAAGTACAAGGAGAATATGCATGCACACAGACCAGAAGATTCAAGTATCAAGCCCCCAGTCCTGATGGTATGATGCGACAGTATTAACCACTAAGCCTACATGTTGTGTAGTTATATTTGATATTAATTTTTTTATCTGAAAAAAAAAAGAATAAATATTCACACACACACACACACACGGCATGGTGGCTTAGTAGTTTGCACAATGGCAACAGTTGCAAGGGGAAAAAAACTCCCTGAGACATTAGCGGAGCCCATCACCTACTGGAAGGTGGTGGATAGTGGGCCTATAAATCATTAGACTATTCTTCCACAATTTTGGACTATAAACATGTTTGATGTGGTATGACACAACCTTTTCTTTTACAATATCTTTAGAATTTGCCCATGTTGACACTTGTTTAGTTTTTTCTTTTAACACTATAAGTCTTTTAAGAATGTTTCCCCCTATCTGAAGCACTTCACCTAAAATGATGCAGGAAAATACATAGATAAAAAGATGACACACAAAAAAACAGCTTTATTTTCACTGTTAAATGCTTATACAAAAATCACATAAATTAATATACTAAATCTAATTAAGAATCTAGTTTAAATCTAATAAGATTTATTCTAAAACAAAATAATGGAGTCATGTCTCAAAAAAAATCCTTGTTGTTATTAAGGCTTATTCTTCATGATTACTCTAGAGGCTGAAATGTACTGTAAAGTCTACAGTATCAAGACCGTATGATTTTATACCAAACTAATGTACTAATTAATAATGACTTCTTTCATACTTTACTTTGTATAGTGAAGCACAATGGCACAGCAGTTACCCCCCCCTCCCCCCCTTGTCTAGAATTTCACAACTAAGCTGCACCCGCCCTGAGATAACGGACTGTTATAATTGACTGTGTTAATTGACTGTTCATGTGGTCAGACCCAGGTAGCTGTTGATTTCCCAAGGCGTGGATAAAATTTCTATCTTTGAAGTTACCAGTGAGTGACTTGCTATTTGAGATACCACTGTCATTCTTTTTGAAAGGTTAAAGCTCCTGTCATATTATTTTCATGCATTAAAAATAAGTTGATATTTTGTCAAGTTACTGTCAGCTATTCAGAAATGTATACTTTTATTCTGTTGATGCAGCATAAATGTAGCACTGAAGTTATGTAAATGGGTGTGCAGTCCACACCTTGAGGCAGTACACCCATTTACATAACTCTGGGGCTACAAGAGCCGTGATGTACAGTGGGTAATATCACTCATGGCTAATTTGTTATTCAGCAAAGAGAAGTCAAAAATTTCTAACCACTACCCAAAGTTGGCAATGACCCAGTGAGTATTTTGTTCTCTAATCTCTTATTTTTATTAAACTGTATTCTTTGTTTCTGTTCTAAAACCATGACTGCTAACATACAGTATAAAAATTTTAATGATATTCAACAGACTTTTAAATATGACACTGATTACTCTCCGTGTCTCTCTTTAAGAGGATTGTATTGTGCATATTGTATATCAATAAAAACTTCTCATCATATTATAAGTATTACAATAAATTCATAAATATGAGAGTCTGTGTTTCTTTATAGCTGCGTTCTGTACATCTTTACTAATATAAGTGTCATAATTTTTTTTAAAGCTATAAATATTTAGTAATATTTAGAATTAGCTAAAGGTCTTTTTATTTAAATCATCGTAGACATGTCTTTCTTCATTAATATAAAGTATTAAAAGAACATATAATACTATACATATAGAGAGAAAAATATAATGATCTTGCTTTCTGCTATATTTATATATTTAAAAAATAAACAGGAATGTAAACATTATGAAAATGATTCACTAATTTGTTAAGCTTTATTGCATTGGTACACAACTGTCAAGAATAGTGTTTCTAACCATGTGATGGCATGACATTTCATTTAAAACCATTACTTGTGAATAAGCAGTATGAGACCGGTTCTTTTTTTTTTTTGCATGTGTTCAGAACAATCACCAGCTTAATGTCGTTATTCCCTTTTTAAGATTGCTTGTCACTGAGTCAGTGAAGTTCTCTGCATATTTTTAAATAATTTCTCATTATTGCTTGGAAATGGGAACATTTTTAATCAGGTCATACAAATTTCATTACACTGCACATTTCACGACTTCATCAAACTAATTGAGTCCTTTAGTCCCTTTTGTAATAGTCTATATCATAAAATTCTGTCCCTGAAAGTGACATGTGCAGGAAGTACCCATCTATCCTCTGAACAGTATATTCACCTTGTTGACAGTGAAAACAGAGACTGCATTTGAATTTCTGAGAAATGAATTAGGCAATTTTTCTTGAAAAATCATCAGACTTTCAGCATCGAGAAAATCATTTCAGCACTGAAAAATATCAGCTGTTTATGCTGAGGCTTTGTCCTTATTTTTATTCGAATCTTTATACACGATTATTTGGCATCTATCATTATTTTAGTTCAAGGAACAGGCACAAATAATGTTGTATTTTTAAAACAAAAAATCTTTTTCTATTTACACTTACAGTTTTTATAAGCATGCAATTAATAACAATTTTGTCCGCAGTGAACCAAATAAGTAACTAGGATCTAAAGACTTCATTAAACTATACAGTGTTTCTTTATATTGATATTTATTTGTTATATATTGAATACTGGACTTCCAAGTATTTGGCTTGGATTTGATTCGAGTATTAGACAGCACTGTTTCACTGAACCTCAAAATAATCTAACACTGACTATCGTTGTTTAATTAAGCACCTTACTTTTTCGTGGCATGGAGTTTCAACGTTCCATGTTCTGGAAACCAAAGTAGAGACGTTGGTCCATATTGACATGCTAGCATCAACCCGTAGCTGCAGATTTGTCAGCCGGATTTTACAATGCACTTCATTCTGAAGATGATTCATTGGCTTGATATCTGGTGACTGTGGAGGCCATTTGAGTACAGTAAACTCATTGTCATGTTCAAGAAACCAGATGGAGATGATATTAGCTTTGAGACATGCCGTGTTATCCTTTGGTCATAAAGGGATGTACTTTATGGTTTGGATGCTTAGGTAAGCTGTGGCATTTAAACAATTGCTTCCAGTGTGGTGTTGTGCTGCTGTGGTCCGTCTGCTTTAAGGTTTGACGTATGCTCAGCATGCCTCGGTTGTAAAGAAATGTTTTTGAGTTACCGTTGCTATCAGTCTATCAGCTCAAACCGGTCTGGTCATTCTCCTCTGACCTCTGGCATCAACAAGGCTTTTTCACCCAGAGAAAATCTCAGTAGATCACCATTTTTTTTATCTGGCACCAACATGCATGACTGTTTAAAGTCATTTAAATTATCTTTGTTCTCCATTCTGATGTTTGGTTTCAACTTCAGCAGATTGTCCTGACAATGTCTCCATGCATAAATGCATTAAGCTGCTGCCTGCCGTGTGATTGGCTGATTTTATATACATGTGTACAGATACTGTAGATGGAAAAATAAATAGGTATCTATGTGGTTGCAATTTCATAATGGAAGAATTGTGGGACAAATTGTTAAGCTAACTTAATCTAAATTAGGCAGTGGTCTTGAATGACTCTGCCCCATTCCCCCATTTATGTGTGATGATTCCTCCCAGAAGTGTCCATTTTAAAACTAATAAGCCTGAACATTTTTCCTATCAATAATGGATGACATTTACGGGTAGGCTATGGGCGGAAATTCGCCCTGGGATGCGGCTGCTTCCCTTCACTTTATTTGGCTGTGTGACAGGATCCATAACCCGCCCTGAGTCCCATCAAATGATGGCAGATGAAGTGTCATCTTCCCTCTCGATGCTTTTGAGAAGTTTCACCTCTGCAGGGAACTGTCATCAACCTCTCTCTCTCTCTCTCTCTCTCTCTCTCTCTCTTTCATTACCTCCCACCATCAAGTTACTGATACAATCAGAGGCTGGTTGCACTGGCATATCCTCAGCAGGTGAGCTGGTTACCTTCGTGTCCGTTTACACTGAAGACCTCTGTGCTCCTGCTCACCTGGGCAGCATCTTCTCCATGTTTGTCTGTGTGTTGGTGTGTGTTAAGAGGTGCCATTTATTTGTTTGCTTTTTCCTGGCAAAAACAAGGCAGTTTTTTTTCTTTCCATAAAGAATGACCTTTGAAACAACATGTTTAATATGAATATAAATTAGTTTATTTAAGAAATAACCTTTAAGAAGTATTATAGTCTCATCTAAACCCGTCCCAGGCAGGAATCACATTCTGTCTTAATCTGGAGTTAATCTGGATGAACCCATGAAAAGCTTTAAATGCATTCATCATAATTATGATATTTATGCAGCATGATAATGTATACCAGATACATTTTATATATATATATACTTTTCTTGATATTCCTTGATAGCTTGATATGTATACCTTATGCTCATGTCCTACACATTTGTGAGTCATGTCCTAAGCAACATGCCGAGAGCATTCAACAATTATATGCAATGCTGAAAATATATATTAACACTTATATTTGTAAAGCAATTATTATTTTCCCCTCCCTTATCTGTTCCACTTTATGGGATAATTGAGCTGTAATCTAATTGGTCCAGTGACCCTTTACATAATTAAATGTTATCAAAGCGATCTGTCGGCAAGTGGCAGCGAACAGATGTTGTGTTTCAGAGGAGTAATCAGTCATCGATTGCTGGCCTTCAGTCCATCACAATTACCTTGATTTGCGCAGTTCAGAGAGTGTGTCCCATCGTCCTGAGTGAGTCTGTGGCCCCCACGATCGATACTCACCTCCAGCAGCCCTCTGCTCTCTTTTGACTCATCTGTGTATTATCTCCGATGATCTGGGAGAGCACTTGCTCAGGTACACAGGCTGATCGGTGCCCACAGGCCACAGAATGCATCTTTCGCTCCGTCCTGCTCATGAGGAAGACGCATGGGCGACTCCAGTGGTGTATTTCTATTACTGTTGTTCTGTAGAAGCCTTTCTTTCTTCATGAGTGTCTCTCAAATCCCTAGACTGTCATAAATGCTTTATCCTTCAAGTTCAATGGCTTTCCATTTTGTACTCTGGACAATAGACGCTCGCTGCTAAAGAAATCAATAAGAGACAATGAAGAATTCATGCTAGCTGATATGATGTAATCTCTCATTGTTACCTGGATAATATCTAAAGGCTACGTGACTTCATCGCCCAGTGCTTCTTCGCGCCGTCTTTCTGTCTGCCGGCTCGTGTCTGTCAGCGAGGCGGTGCGGTGCGGTGCGGCTGTGTGGTGAGGCAGAATACGGTTCATCTGCTCTTTCTCATTGGTTTCGTCAGCGAAGCCTTGCAAGTGAAATAATTAGATCAAACAATAGGATTAGAGCTTATTGCAATATAAGAGGCTCCTGCAGCTGGGTCTGAGTTGCGCTACTGAAGAGTTGATCTCTCTAGATGACAGAATGGCACTTCATCAGTAATTTTGGTCGGAGCTCTATCTGCCCCCAGCAGGACACACGAACAAGAAACAAAAGGTGCAGGCGAGCTCAGATCTCTGTGAGGAAAATATGGGTGGATCCACTGTAACAACAGAGAATCCCAGATAATTTTTTTTTTAATTTAAGAATTGTTTTAAATTGTTTATAATATTGATTTTGTTGTTGTTGTTGTTTTTAAACATAACAAGCAGACTAATAAGCAATATTTTAATGTTAATAGTGTTTGTTTTTTTTTTGTTAATTTTTCACACAAAACAACGAGCATCTCCATGGCCTTGTGGCTGCAATACACACCAATAAGGTCAGACAGGATTTAACTGTGGGTTTAAATGTTTTATTTATAGACTCAAATATCATTACAGCAGTCCATCAGGGAGCCCACAGGCTGTTGGCAATAAAAATGGCATCTAATTAACAAAGAGCACAGTAATGGAAGCCTGTATTCAACACTCACAGCACATTTATATTTCACAAATTCGCTCCAGGCTATTTACTTTTCTTGCATTTTTACAGAATTCATGAATTTCTCATGTTCTTCCGTATTATTGTACAACGGCGAAATGCTTATTTTTGACTTTGGGACAGCCGGCTTCTTTGTAGTTCTGTTCTTTGTAGTACAACGTACACTCACTGCAACATACACTTAGAAACGGAATAACTCGATCAATTTGAAATAATCATTTATCAATTTTTATAGTCAGTAGGTATACAGTTTGCTGGTGGTAGGCTTGTTGAACAAATATATCAAAGAAATACGTTCACACAGACTCTCTCTCTCTCTCTCTCTCACACACACACACACACACACACACACACATCTATAGACACAGCATGCGCAGTTCAATTCCAGTTTTACACAGCAGCTTAAAAACTCTAGTGTTTGGAGTTGCAGGACATTCCTGCCAAGCAACCAGCGCTCTGGTGCAGAACAACAGATTAGCAGAGAGTGGAGAATCCTGCCTGCTACCATGATGAAACTTCATGGAAATAACCTGCAACATTTGCACTTTGGGTGGAGAAAACGCTTGCCCTTTCCTTCATCTAGCCACCTGCTTCGGCTCTCTTACTGCATTGTTGGAGGAAGGAAACCGAGCGCGTTTTCTCCCGATCCACCAGTCAGACCGTGTCCTCATACGACCCCCACATACTGTGTAGAAGAAATAAATCAGCGATTGCCAATATTTCTGGGAACCGAACCTCACTCGGTCCATTCATAGCTTCCTTGAATTTCTACTTGATTCCTTCTATACCACAGAGACCAAATAAACATTAATTATGAAGTAGCTCGGGCCGGCTTGGGCTGTTGCCAGTAAGATGGACAGTTCTTGCAAATATTCCAAAAAACGAAGTGTTATTCTTAACTGCAGGTCAGTGTGAAACTCATGCGTCAGCTGCCATAACTGCTAATTAATTCTGCCCGCAAACTAAGCTGTCGACAGTCTCCATCTGCCAGCGTTTAACCTGGGAAAGAGCGATGGGTCGTTTTGTCACGCTCTCATTATGACAAAGTGCTCACCTGTAATTTCGACTTTAAACAGAACAAGGGAAGATTGAGTTACTTTTATACCTCTGTGCTTGGTTTCGTTTTTTTATTCCTTTAGGATTTAAAAAAAAAAAAAGTGAAAAAAAAAATGACAAAGCACTCGATTCTGGCATTAAAGTAGTTCTGACAGTGATGTAGTGAGTAATGTGGTGCATGAGCAAATGATCAATATTGGGTAATTCAGCAGTTCTAAAGAAATTCACCTTCATATTTGTATTAATGATCCATTCTTCCCCAAGGTCTTTGTTTTTTTTTTTTTTAATTTTTATTAAGAACATGTTCAACAGCAACAGTTTCCAGTAACTCCGCCACACCCAGTATGATGATTATGATGATGATGATGATGATGATGATGATGATGATGATGACGATGATGCCAGCACCCAACATCAAGATTCGCCACTTTAACATCTTGGACTGAGAGAACATCATGCTCATGTATCATCCATAATGCAATACTAAATAAGCTTGTTCCAAATGGCTGCCTGCTGTCTACAGTCTGGATCGAGAACGGCTGAGCTGAGTCACAGCGTACTGGACTCAAATAGATAGATAGACAGGCATGGAGAGAGAGAGAGAGAGAGAGAGAGAGAGAGAGAGAGAGAGAGAGGTCCTCTTGGACCATAGTCACAGTGCTTCTCTCCACTCAGGAAGTTGACTGGGGAACTCCACTCCCCCCCTCTCTATGCTTTGCTACTACTGTACATACTGTAGAACATGAATTGCTGTTTGAAACAAGTGGCTACACTTCTGAGCCATATTAAATACACATGATTAGTGAGGGGGGAAAGAAAGCGCAAGGGAATGATACATATGAATTTAACAGAGGGTGAAACCATAGGTAGAAATTCTAAACCCCACCCAAATCCGCCTTCAAGTTCATACGGCAATTTGTGTAGATTAAATATATTCAGAAATCCTCCTGGGTTATTTTTGTGGCTCCTCCGTCTACCTGTGAATTGTCACAATATTTAAGATCAACAGAGACGACCCTGCTTATCATTTACAGTAAGAAGACAAAGCAACTATATTAACAGTGTTCGTAAAGGAAGAAGAGCGCTCAGAATTATATCGTTAGAGCAAGTGAAGATCATCCTAACTGTCTGCGTGTCTCTAATGTAATATTCGAATTCTGAAAATAAGATCCCTTTTCTCTCTCTTTCTCTCGCTCTCTCTCTCTCACTCGGCTCTTTCTTTCACCCTCAAAGCACCCCTCATGGTGCTACAATAGGAAGCATATTCTTCTGTTGCTCTTTGCACATGGAAAAGCCATTCACACATCAGCGAGCTTCTCCTCAGTGTCTTGAGCCTCAGTAGATAACAGGAGTCCGGGGCAAGCGTGTGGATGGCCCTGCTTTGCATTTCAATGACACACCAGAAAACATTGCTGGATTTGTCATTGTGGCCAACAAAGTGGAACAATCACGAGACAGTACACAACAACCTTAGTCTAATGTGATAAACAAATCCATTTCCAAACCGTTCCGGGTGAAAGTGCTTTCTAAAGATTAAGACGAATTAGAAACTGCTTAAAAGCAATCAAGTATAATTAAAGGTGTTTGCTGTTTTTTTTTTTTTTTTAATAATTACTCATTTAACAGCAAAAATGGCCCATTCATTGTTGTGTGGTTAGTTAAATTTTTAACACTGTTGCCGAACATTACAACACAACTGAATAAAATAACAAACGATATACTGTACTGTATATTAAGAATTAAAAACGCATATGATTTTTATCCCATACAGATTAATTTGACCTGTTATAGAAATGTGGCTTGGATATTTTCTCGCACTAAATCATGGGGAAGATTACGCATGAGAGCAACAAAGTTTTTCCAACTAATGAACGATTCTGCATTAAAATGCGATCAAGGACGTACATCCTATTTCATCACAATGAGCCTCATTTAGGGATGAAGTGAATTGGCAATAAAAGTGACCTGACTGTGCAATAAGATCTCTCTAAGCCCAGAGGCAGAACTGGAACCATTTTGTGCCGCTACTGATTATTCCTGATCAGTAACACTCAGAGAGAGAGAGAGAGAGAGAGAGAGAGAGAGAGAGAGAGAGAGAGACCCCACTTGCCCTGCAAATGTACATTTATTTCATGTCCCCATTTTGACAAAGATGCTCTGCAATAAGATTGAGCAACCTGTATTTTTGAAAGAGCTATACTTAAGAGCCTCAATCTGAAGCATGAGGGAGGGGCCCTGGGGGCCATCCAGCATTTAGGCTATCTGATTAATCATCTTGATTAATCTCTCTCTCTCTCTCTCTCTCTCTCTCTCTCTCTCACTCACTCTCGGAGGTGTTAGCTCAGGAGGCCAGGCCCTCATTAAGAGTGTGCATCCAGGGAGAGACGCCGGTTTACAGAGCAGTGTGAGCGGAGGAGATGAATGAAGAGCCTCATTCATGAATTATCACCTTCTCCACCTCAAACCAGACTTCCATGCTACACACACTCTCACACACACAGGTTTTTTTTTTTTTTTGTCCATGCGCATGCACACATGGACCATTCGAACCGATGGTGTAGTAATTATGAAAACAAATACATGGATATCATGTAATGACTTTGTGTTTGCATTTGAATTGATTTATTTTTAACAGTGAATTTCAGCTCAGCATTAAGCATCCTTCAGTCGCTTCTCTCAAGTCTATTGGGGATTTTCCAAGCTGAAATGGTTTTTACTCAAACCCCTTCTGGAGAAATATTAGTCACAAGAGTTTGTGAAGTGGGGTGAGATAAAGGAGTGAAGAGGAAGAGAGAGAGAGAGAGAGAGAGAGAGAGAGAGAGAGAGCAATCGCACCAGAATGGGATGAGTGGTGTCCATGGAGAGTTTGGAAGCAGTGGATCTGACTCCTCCATTCAATCTGTGCAATCTCCAATCCTAGGTAAATAAATTGCTTTTTAAATATATTGCTTTGGTACTATCTCTGAAGCACTGATGTGGATACATTTCATACACTGCTATTTAAATGAACCTTAGCTCCAGAAGGCAGAACATTCTTATTAAAAAATACCTCTGGGTCGGACCGGCCAAGCTAACCTGAAAGAAATCGAAATAAAGTGCACGAGGTCCTCTTATACAAACCTGACCAACACCTTGGAACACATAAGCTAAAAATAAGTAGCATGCACATAATTAATGTAATGGACTTTAATGTGTGGTATCAGCTCATAGAATCAGTATAATGATGATGTGCACCCATTCTAAGAGTCAATAAGCCTGAGGATATGAACTTAATGTCTGCCTGTGCCTTTGTGTTCTGCTGAGGGGAGGCAGCCGTCGGAAATGCAGCTCGCTAATGCAGCACATTTCCAATTGATTAATGCTGCAGATCTTATTTGCAGAAACCACATTATGTTCCTGAAGGAAGTTGAGGCAAGATAGGGAATCATTAGAGCTATACACATGGATATATATACTAGAACTCCCATAATATTATGTACTTAAAGGTGTTTAGGTTCTCCCCTTGTATGAGCTGAAAATGTAATGATCGAACTGTAGAGTCCTCAAATGGATTCCTATTAGTAAACACTGTGGCTAGATGATTCATGCTGTGTGTAGGTGAAAAAAGAAAAAATAATAAAAATAACAAAATGAGGACATATGAATGGGTAGGAGGTGATATGGAGCATTCAAGCAGCTCAATAGGATATGGAGATGAAGATCCTACTGTCCCATAATCGTTTCCTCTGATTATTCCTCTGAAAAACTCCATTAGGTAAATAGCATCCTAAACAAATAAGAATAGTTTACGTTAAGTTCAGGGGGAATTGATGACCCAATAACCTTTTTTCACACGGTTACAGTATTGTTAAGACATTTCACAACGGTCCATAATACATCTACAAATTATGATCATATCCACCTGACACCTACTGTACACCTCCTCCTCAAAAGAAACAAACAATCAAACAAAACACATGGCCATTTTTAAGCTCAGTACAAGATTCAGTTTTCGACCTATTTAGTTACATTTATTTTAATTAAATTAGGTCATATAATTACATAAATATATATGACATAATTTACATTTTTCATTATATCCATTATCCATAGCAGACATTTTTAATCATCAATGCATGCTATTCATGGCGACTCGTATGTGCTGCCTGGTCCTAACCTACGTGTGAAAGATGTGCACAGATAGGGTTTGTCAGAGAAATATATTCATGGAAACGTGCTTCTCTTAGCATGTGTTAGGCCAGAGCAGGCGAGCTTATGTAGGTGTTGGCTAGTGAGCTACGCTCTGGAGTGTAAATGGATTATTGCAGATGAAGCAGGCAGAAGAGCTTAGGCCACAGTTAAAATAAACAGGATAAACAGCGATAATCTGCCCAACTGTGATAAGAACATAGAAATCGGCATGCATATCATCTAAAGAAAATCTCTGCATCTTCAAATAAGCGAGGTGACATATAAGGCTGATATGCATTTAGAAATAATATAGCCATCAATGATTGATTAAAAAAATTAGCTGTTTTTTGGTTTATAAAGAAATTGGTGAAATTGATTGTATGATCGTAAAACCATTATTATTATTATTATTATGATTATTATTATTTCTAGTGCTACATTTGGTCTCTGAGTATTTATATTAAAAACAACATTTTTAAAACCTTCAACAAAATATACAAATGCATAAATTTGACTGAAATACAGCTTTATTTTTAAAAGCAGGAAAATATAAACATATAAATATAAAAGGCATTAAAGTACATTCTGTTTGAGGATCCTCGCGGTATATAAACACAGTATTCTATAAAGTACAGTCTGGCTGAGGTCATCTGAATAATGGCAGCAAAAAGAGGCCAAGTGCCTTCATTACACATCTCATTAAAGTTATTTATCAATTATATTAAATCAAACCTGAATCCATAACAATCAAAACGATCTTATTAAAACATTTTAATCATTATAAATTACATCATAACAGTATAATGCAGGTTCTTCACTAGAATATTTTTCATCTGAGAAAATTTGGATTCTTGCAATGAATGCCCAAATTATTAAGAATATAACCAGTAGCACAGATAATCAATAAAAGATGGATATTACAGTGGTTTAGGGGGAGGGGAATCTCTGCTCAGGGTTTTTTTTTTTTTTGTCTGTTGCTACAGCCTGCATGCTGCTATATCCTTTTACTTCGGGTGATGTGGAATATTAAGAATTATTTTCTAGTGTTATTTATTAAACACTGTATGCTTGGGATATTTATAGTCTGGGATTTTTTTTTTTTTTTTGTTACAGAGCTAGGATTCAAAAATGTATTATACCAGTAAGATATTACAGTCTCTATGGTTATTTTTATATAAAGATACATTTCATTATAAATATATTATGCACTTAATAACACTACCTTAAATGGCTTAATATTACAAAAGAGCACATAATAAGGCACTGCAGTGTGTTTTTTAAGCCAGAAAATGTAAAAAAAAAAAAAAAAGAAAGAAAGAAAATCACTCGTTTAGATAAATAAAGCCTTTTACAATTAATTAACATCCCCTCTTAAAACAAACCTATACTTATTCCAGGAAGCAAAAAATATAGTGAATCAGGCATATAATTTTTCAGTTGTGTGGGTACCCTAGTGGTAAAAGGCCATAACATGTACTTACAAGCTTTTCCTCCACTCTCTGTTCATTAAAGCACAGCCAAAAGAATGATAATTACAGGGTGATCAAGAGGAGAGCCACTGAATTGTTTTCTTTAGTCTGTCTGAAATGCTAATGTGTCATTTCAATGTACTTAATGATAATTAACAGTAAATTGGACTGTTTGCTGATTAAAAAAAAAAAATCTCCCTGTTAATACCCACATCCACATTTTATTTCTCTTGGAATAACAGAGCCTTGTTTTTTATTTATTTATTTATTTTATTTTATTTTATTTTATTTTTTAATGTGCAATTTAAAAATAAGAAAAATAATAAATTCCTGCCAAAAAGAGAGAATAATCTCATGTATATTTATAAGATTTAGCATGTCAAGTAGATCAAGTAGATCCTATTATGCTGCTTAAATGGATTTTCATGGGTGTTAGAGTTTAGAATGCACCATCATATGCGGTGACTGATACATATTCATGATATGTGTGCGGCTACATAGGAAGCAGAGCTCTAGTCAATCTAAGGCTGTGGTAATTGTTTATCTGCTGTGTGTTCCCTTCCACTCACTCTTCCTCCGAGCGCATAAATTGAGCTGTCGTTGGGTTTGGTGGACTTTTTTTTTTTTTTTTTTTTGGTGCTGCGGTAGGCTTGCATGTGGAAACCCCACACGCTAAATGTCATTTCTAAATCAATTTGCATGAAAAAAGCTGGAGTGGGAAGTGAAGAGTGTGTGGTCTTAAGGACAGATAATAAATGCTGTAGACTACGTGCATTTCCATCTACAGACCTACATACATCACCACTCTAGTCCTGCTAGTCCTTTAACCGATACACACTTTAGTGATAAGAACTAAAACAACAAAAAAAATTACTCAGAAAAATATATATATTCTGGGCAGAATGAACAGAGGTACAAACGGTGATTTAAAATATAAATATCTAAAAAAATTTTTTACATCAAACATATATTCAGCTGTTGAGGAATAAGGCTATACGGTGAACAAGCCCCATCTATAGAGATTCAACATCACAGATATCAAACACAAAACACAAGATCTCTCTGCTTGCTTGTTAAATGACCTGAGTGTGAGCTTTGGTATTGTGTGTGTCAGTGTGTGTGTGTGTGTGTGTGTGTGTGTGTGTGTGTGTGTGTGGTGAGCAGGTGAGCTCTCTGGCCTCTGTGCTCTCTCTCTCTAGTCCCCTGCCGTCACCGCCGACATGACTCTCCTCGACTACGCGTATTCTTAAGCAATAACAACGTGATCCGTATTATCCACCCAAGAATACCCGTCACCGAAGAGAGTCTTTCTAAGGAGAAAGCAATAGCGGAATCGCAAGCATTGTCCTCAGCCGTTTGGCAATCGCCAAGGCCTTTTCAAAACAACTGATTGAAGATGATATGCGGCACAAGGCAAGGCCCCATCAATGGTCTTTCTGCAAACAGAAATCGACATAGTGCATTTTTCAATCCATGCTTGAGAGTACACGTGTGGCAATAGCTTTGTCTTCCAACAGTGCGTGCCTGTCAGATGAAGAGTGTGTATTATATAGCAGCATTAGAGTGTGTGTGTGTGTGTGGGGGGGGGGGTTTGGTTGGGGGAGGTGATAGATTGCGCCGCCCCTCACCTATCTCTGTGTGGCACTTACCTGGACCGCTGAGGTTTTAAGCATCCGGCTCATGCCGTGTTCCTCCAGCACCAATGCACGAGCTGCTCCCCATCTCTATGTCTCACGCGAAATCCCACTGAATCTCTGCTGCTGGAAAATAGACAGAAGGAGGTTAGGGTTCAGTGGAGAGCTTGTGACCTTTCAAGCCTCCCTACACATTACTGTGTCCAGCCCTTCACACACGTGAACTCTGCCATCTATCTAAAACCAGAGAGGCGAGAGCCAGAGACAAATCGTCCACTGACACCATAAAGAGAATTCTGTACGGTAAAAGGAATTGTAATGAAGCGTTTCCACATCTAACCCCCTGAACACACTCACACACATCACACACTCACACACACACACACACACACACACACACACACACACACACACACAATGTGTATTCCTGTGAAATGTCATTTTATATTTCAATTCATTAAACAAATGCAAACCAAATAATTTAGGTGACAAATCCAGAAAAACAAAGATGATGTGTATAATGTAAGACACGGTATGATTTTTAAATCATTTTTTTCACCACAAATAATTCTGACATTTTCGTGTAAATTGGAGCGCTCATTTGATTACAGTATAGTGAAATTCTCCTTGTTTAATGTAATAGTTTTCCAACTTAAAGCTGGAGGTAAACATGATTGAGAATGCAGAGTATGTATGCACCATGTGAATGAAGAATATTTTCTTCACACATGAATATAAATTATTTACTCGAGTTAATTGATCTACGTTTTAATCAATATTACTGATTAAGCATTCGGGCAATGCTGCCCACATTTCAATCGTAATTCATACATTTCATTGTTTATTTTGTTGAGAGCTATCGAAAAACGAAAAAGTGTTCCGTTTTACGGTACGAAATAAATATTAAGATGATCTTTTTTTCCCTTAATATTTGGGAAAAAAATTGCAAAGCCCATTTACAATATAAAATTGTAAAACTAAAATAATATCTGCATTTTTAAGCGCAATATAAAATATCTTAACATCTAACTATGACCACACAATATTTTATTCTTCAAAATAATATTTATATATTGTGTTATATGATAAAAATTTATTTCAAAAGATATAATGTTCACAGTACTGCCACAGCCACGAGAACAGTATTTACGCCATTTTAACTAACGAAAGCAAAGACCACATGCAGGGACCTAAGAAGACAGAGGAAAGACAACAAACTTACCCTTACTACATCCCAGAAAAGAAAGATAAAAAAATGAAACAAGATGGATGGAGAAAATATATATAGAGAGAGAGAAAGGGAGAGAGAGAGAGCGAGAGAGCTGGACTGAAACACTGATCACAACAAAAGCAGCTCTGGAGCATCACGGTGCTGTAGCAGCCTGCTGCTCTCTTAGCCCAGTCACACAGCCCCCCAGCCCGCTTAACAACGGACGCACCTCTCAAACAAAACACACACACACACACACACACACAAAGCTGCCCTGATGCAGGGTAACACTCACCCAGCATTCCAGCCCCAGGGCGCTCTCTCTCTCTCTCTCTCTCTCTCGCTCTAAGACATCACACACTCTCTAACTCAACACAGCAGTCAGGGATTCTCCTCCCATCACCGACTGTGAGAATTAATCAATGCCCCTCCATGCAGATCTATTTCTGTTTATCTTCAAAGTTCCTCCAGGTGCATGCACATCTTTCCTTCCGACCAATGCTTTCCTTTCCTTTTCTTTTCTTTTTTTTTTCCTCCATTTTTTCTAAAACCCTAACCTATCTCCTTGCGGCCGGACATAACTCTGTATATTTAGGATGGAATTGAACAGTAGCCAGATTGCCAGGCGTACACAAACGCACACAAAAAAAGAGAGAGATTATTTTTTTCAGCCTAGCATTGAGCATCTCTGAATGAATCTGTATTCTATGCCTCACCTCCACTTCTCTGCCTCTCTCCACGAGAGCTCAGTGGTGCCCTATTCCACCCCACATAATAAACACACACACGCACACACACACACGTACACACACACACACACACACTTCTGGCTGGACCCTTTACTGATTGCAATTTAATTGCAAAGAGCCCATGAATATGGTAATATGGCACAATACGTTTGACAAGAGGGCTCTAGATGGGGCAGCGCACAAATATGAATCAAGACTACACACGTAGACACGCACAAAAAGACAGAAATAAAAAATAGAATCAGAAATATATTAAATTTAAAAAAAAAGGGGGGGGGTGGGGATCCATTTGTGTGCCATAATGCAAACACAAATATTCTTAGATAGGATGCTATATATATATACCAAAAAAAAAAAAAAAAAAAAATATATATATATATATATATATATATATATATATATATATATATATATATAGATAGATAGATATATAATTTCTTTTTGGTACTGAAAATGGAGAAGACATGGAGATGTCCACACGTGTGGAAGTCACTTACCCTCCCAGCCCTCAGGTCCAGCCAGCGTTTGTCTCCTGCAAAGCGTCTGCTGTGTGTGAGATTTCTGCCTGTGATACGGTCAGGATAGCAGAGCACCAGCTCTCCGCAGTGCCTCCGATACAGTTAGAGAGCCACAAAGAGAGAGAGAGAAAGAGAGAGAGGAGAGAGGCGATGAGGCAGCGAGGCAGTCCCAGGGTGTACAGGTGGATGAGGCGGATGCGGATGCTGCATCCTCACCGGGATGCTCGATAAAGAGGATCAAAAGCCCACTTCTCACTCCTGAGCCAGTTGTTGCTTGACACAGCGGATGAACTTACAGCACAGAAGAGAGCAAGGTAGAGGGAGCGCAGGAGAGACACTGAGAGAGAGAGAGAGAGCAAGAGACCATGACAGAGAAAGGAGAGTGTGTGCGTGTTTGTCGTGTGTGAGAGAGGGAGATAGAGAGGGGAGTGAGGGAGACAGAGGAAGGGGGGGAGAGAGAGAGAGAGAGGAGGGTCTGAGTGAGTGACTGACGGAAGGAGAGGGAAAGAGAGAAAAAAATCTATCCAGTGTCGGTCCACAGCCTTGTAGTTTTTTTTTTTTAAATACTGCCATCTTTCTCTCTCTCTCTCTCTCTCTCTCTCTCTCTCTCTCTCTCTCACCCCTCCTAGCTCAGAGGAAAGGAGAAAATAATTAGATTTGAGCCACACACACTTCCCAAGTGCACTGACTTGTGGATCCGAGACTTCTAATGGTGGATTAATTGAGGGAGATCTGAGGTGCTACATGCTCCACAGGCTACCAGTCCTGACTTCCCAAATGGAGCATGACCCCCAGACCCCCCCCC
>JAAGKR010000238.1:0-118753 GCA_011419295.1 Clarias macrocephalus | reverse complement strand
ATGTACCCGTCAGGTCTTTCTCTGGGCCTACACTCCCCCTCCTCTTCCTCTCCTTCTTTCTGGCTTAGCAGGCTTTCCTGCAGCAAGGTGACACCGCTCTGAAGAGCCTTCTTCTCAACAATGCATCACTCTTCAATGGGTTAATATCTAAAAAGCAAACTGTCTCTATCAACCCTGACCTTGACCCTTTTGCACCAGGAGCATGGCATCGCGCTTGCTTGCTTGCTTGCGTGTGTGTGTGTGTGTGTGTGTGTGTGTGTGTGTGTGTGTGTGTGTGTGTGTGTGTGTGTGTGTGTGTGCGTGTGTGTGTGTGTTTGTGTGTGCGTGCATGTGTGCGTCTGTGTGCACGGTGCTAAATTATACCGCAATGTGTGTTTTTGTATATGTGTGGGCGAGTGTGGGCGAGTAGAAGTTTCAAACGTGACAAAATCCTAAATGCCACAATCTCAAGAGCTGAACCAGCTTCGAAATTAGATACCACCACCACAACAGAAATATCATGCACACTGGTAAATGCATGAAATCTTTCAAAATCATTTTTTAAAAAAAATTCCTATGGAGTAGTGGACCATTTTTGCCCTGTCCTTGCTTTGTGATTCGATCATTTCATAAAGTCATGGCACATGGAAATGTGCCTGAATTAGGCTGGACAGAAAAGATGCTCTTATTTTAACTTGCCTCTGCACTGGTTCACTGTGCAACCTGGAGAAACAGGTTTACATGCATACAAATGGGTAAAAGTTTAGGGAAGTCGTGTGTGGAAAAAGCTGCTGCATAATGTTAACTTATTTGGCTTGATTTCCTTCCAAAAAAGAAGTTTATTACCAGCCAGTTTGCTTGTCTGTTTATATTTTCTGGATGTTTACTTCCTCCTTTCTGCATCGCTTGCTTGCATGTGATTATTTTTGGCACATTTACTCAAGTTTACTCTTGAATGATCAGATATTTATGCAGTTGAAGGAGACCGAGTTGAAGCGTGGCCAGTTCAGTGACACACGAAGTGTTGAAGTGTTCTGCTGGTTTCTGTGACACATGACACTGGACAAGTGGGCTGAGAGTGACAGAATCACACTTATACAGACTTCGGCAAGGCGGCCATCTGCTTTCAGCGATGCACTACCATCACGCAAACACACACACATCCCCAGCATTATACTGTACTACAATTAAATAGTCACGTATCAATACTTGACATTTGACATCCATCCTTGGTTTTGCACATTACAATGAGCGCTAGGAAAAATGTGCTGGGAAAATGCTCACTTTATTAGCTAACCCACTGAGCACTTAAATCCAATGTGCATGTACAGTACCATGTATCTCCTAGATAAAAAAAATTACAAAAAAATGGTTGCTAACATCATGCATTTATGTATATCAAAGTACTCAAGTGCATTAAAATAAACTAACGAAAAAACTTCTTTTTAAACAGAGTTTCAAATGTACAACATTTTATGTGCATCCACAACAAGCGATCAGTTAGCATTTTTGCTATGAGCTTTGACACCAGACACAAGTTTGGTTTTATTTTCTACATTCTAGAACAATACCGCATTTTTTTTTTCTTCAAAACTATAAAATAACATATATGGCATTACATAATTAAGTAACAACAACAGCAACAGTCAGGTGTTAATTTAAGACATGAAGGTCGGCTGTTAGATAAACCCATCTAGCCCCAAGATGAATCCGGCTCTCATGTAGACCATCCCAGACAAGCAAGACCAAACCTTAGTGGACCTTAGTGTGCAGCATAGAAGTTCATTTAGAGTTACCAGCCTCAAAAATCACCCACTGACGGCACCTCATATTAGAGTCGGTATGAAGGTTTACAGAGTTCACATACTGTAGCAGACACATCTCAGTATCAACTGTTCAAAGTTCAAAGGAAATTATTGCATATTTTGGATGCCATTAGTTTACATTGTAGAAAGAAATAAAAATCAGGAAAAACCCCTGAATTGAATTAGGTGTCATACTTTTGATTGTATCTTTTTTAACATAGTTTATAATAGTTTCAGGGACTTCCTGAAGTATTTTGCTTCTTTTTTTTTTTGGCAAATTTTTGGCTCTCATTTTCAGTCTAGTCCCCGTACCAGACCAGTTTCGGAGGAATGTTTTTTTTTGTTTGTTTGTTTTTTGTCGTGCCACCCACTGACCTGTGAATCATTCAAGTATATGAATAAGGCAGGAACCAGTGAGACGCAGGTGCAGATGATGAAGACAGATGATCAAGTTGGTTAAGATCAAGACATGATCTGATTATGGTTAATTTATTGTGTTATTTTACCTGTGTGAGGTAGTAGTAGGGTCCTGATTTAGTTTTGTTCGTATTTCCACATACCTGTGATTATTTAATGGTCCCATATTTAACTATGTCTCCAAGTTAACAATCGTCTGAGAGTGTACCTGTTAATGCTGAAACTCCCCTCTGTTTTATTCCTGGTTCAGGGTCTATGTAAATGAGCTACTGCTGAACCCTGCCCCGCCTCAGAGCAGCACAGATGAGAAACAAGCCAGGAAAGGGTATCTTCCTATATGAAGTCACACTAGGGGGAAAATCTAATTGGTTTGTTTAAGCCCTGGCCGATACAAAATTGGAAAAAGAAGAAACAGTGGGAAATGATTTGTACATGCACACTGGAGACCCATCTGGATATCTAGAAATGCCTAAAAAGTGAATTTTGTAAGTAATCCGAGTAATAAAAATCACACCACTGTCAGCCAGATTGCTCCAGTATGTTTAATGCAGCAGGCAGAGGGATTTAGAATGAATAATGTGTACTGCAGTTACAGAATTGAGGTTTTGCATCTGTAGACATAACTGCATAGCAAGTGAAAATTTCTGGTTGCAAATCAACAAGGCATTTTTGTTTCCTGCAATAAACAAACAAAACAACAACAAAAAAAATATATATATATATATATATATACACTAAATGTAACAGACACAAAATCTTCTTGTTCCACACATGAGGCTGATGATTTGTCTATAATAACAATTAGCTAAAATATAGATTTTCGTCTGGGGGTTAATCCTTTTCTTATCTGCTACATTGGCAAACCAGCATTTGTAGTTTGGGCTCACTTACCTCGAGTAAGCAGTCCTGATTGTTATAGTGATGTGTTTGCGCTGTGGCTTTTCGAGGGTTACAGAAGGGTGATTTGGGTTTATGAGTAGGCAGTTAATTGATGCAGAGAAGCCGTGTGGTGAGGGCTGTATGACGACTCTTACCAGAAGCCAGTCGTGAATCACTCAGGGGTGGCAGAAACATGGCACTCAGGAGATTTACACTCAGATCACCATCACTTACAGGAGCCCCAGTGACGAACCACGCTGATTTGTCTGCTATCTCTCCCACACGATCTCTGTGTCTCACTCTTCCTCTCAATGCTCTTACTCATGATTCCTCTTTCAGATGTACAGTATCTTTGTTTCATACACTTTTAAGTCATTTGAAATCTCATGGAATTTTCAACACATTAAAGGAGGCGATGGCTTTATTGACTTCGTTCTTCTTGAGCAAGCTTCTGCTGGAACTTCTCCTACTTTGTCATTTGGTTTCTCTGCTAGGAGTGACCCAGATGTTTCTGAATAGATTGGATTTCCTTGTTCTTTTCGCAGGCCCTGAAGGACTTGTCTGTGCACCCAGTGGATTCACCTTTTCACCACAGCCCACTGAACAGAGATGGATACAGGGCAAGTGCAAGGCTAAGGGTGGTGACCCTTTCGACTGTGGGGAAATAGACTTGTTCAGGTTCAGGATTACTACATCATTTTTTTGCACAGCTTCAGGATGAGTTTGATGCAGAGGTAGTGGTCCAGTCACTAGAGAGGTTTTAAGATTTTTTTCCTCCTCCATAAAAGATTATGGGGTTTCGGCAGGTTGGGTTTTATTGTATTCTTCCTAAAGATAAGTAACTATATGCTTCTAAACGTGAACATGTCCAATTTGCTTTATATATGAGACTGATAATGATCTTTTTTTGCTGTTACCTATAACCTGTAAAAACCGTCCAAAATGTCAATACCTTGAGAGTCTTAGGTTCTATATGACTTTTTTTTTTTTTAATGTTGCAGGTATATTTATATACCACTTATTACATAAGACAAAGTAAAATAAAATGAGATAATATAAATGTGCTTCATGTTGACAGTTAAAAGGTTTTAACCATTTCAGTCACATTTAAGGTGACTTAATTTATATTGCTAAATACATACTTTGTAAATAAAATGGAAAAATGATTTACTATGTTATAAAGTGATTGATGAGTTTTAAACAACATGTACATTTAGCTACTCCTCCCAGACTACACAATGCCTGCTGTTTAAAACTATTGTGCAGAAAATGTACATTTAGCTAATGCAATACTGAGCCTGCAATCTTAGATATTAACATGTGGGAAATTAACAAATCATCCTGCTGTGCTGTGTTGGTATATATATATTAATATCTCCTCTGCAGCAGAGATAAGTTTTGGTCTTGCTTTCATGGGATGGTCTTCATGAGAGCCAGTTTCATCATGGTGCTTGATGGGTTTTGCAAATGCACTTGACAATACTCATATTTACAAGAACTCCTTCAGAACATATGTGCCTCGTGTCTTAAAATAACACCTGACTGTTGCTGCTACTTAATTAGTTAATGCCATATATTTTCTTTTAATATTTTCGGAAAAATCTTGTATTATTCTACAATTTTGATATAAATAAATCCCAATTTTTAATTGGAACTACATACTGATTTTATTGGTTACTTACAACCCTTTTGGCTGTATACAGTAAGTCCATTTCTATTAATAATTAAGTACTCAGTGTATCTGTGTATGATTTTTTTTCAGCAACCATCCTGCAGCTGTACATAACTTTCCTCTCTGCTATGCCACGGCATATGGCACTGTTTGGAGGGACCGAAGTCAGCCCAACTGGTACTGAAGGAGTCGACTGCAGCTCTTCACTTGCAGGCCCTGATCACTGCCAGTGATTGATCCCCTTGTTTTTATCAGCTCTAATTAAACATTTAGAGCCACAGGCTCCCTGTTGCTCAATGTAATTTCCTCTAAATTCAAAAGTCTTGCAGCCCGAGAAATCTTTATTATTGGCAATGAACCCAGTGCGATAATGAGCAAATAGGATGAAACACCCATTTTAGCAGCCCCCTGTCTCCATTTTTTGCAGAGGAGGGGAAAACGTGGAGAAAGAGCAGGAGGAGATGGGGGAAGACAGGGACGCATCAACGGCAGCAGCTCATTACCCAAAGATAAGGACATGTTCACGATCATGCATGCATTCAGGGAGAAGAGTGGGAATTTACAAATAGGAGAAAAGAATAGTATTTTGCTGATTAGAAACTGGACAATGGAGTAACATACATTATGAATCTATCAAGATAAATTTCGTTCCTTTCTGATGTATAAAACAATGCGTGTATCTGTGTCTCTTTAGTGCCCCACATATTCAAACATGTATCTGTTTTGAAATAATCTGAAAAAAAAAAATAGAAATTCATCCTTTGCATTCATTTGGAACACATCATCTGTTCATTGCTAATACGATATTTATATTTGGTTACATCCCTAATGTCTTTACTATTACTAGTAAAATATTATCAGGGACAAAATAAACTTTTGAGTTGTTTTTAGATTAGGTCCAATCTTTTTCTATGCTTTGGGAAAAGGTCCTTTGCTTTATTTCAGGGGTACTTTGTGCTGTAAACACTAAATACTAAAACATTAATACTAGAGATTGATGAGCTCTATAACCAGTAAATAAAAATATACAGTATATTCAATTCAATGGACTAAAGGATGCATTAAACAAAGCCAATTCAATCATTTTAACTGTGAACTTGAACAGCCTCTCATTCACTTTATTTTTTGACCTAAAATGTCCACCACATCAGTATCTTTACTGCCGTCACTCACCTTCCCCTATTTTCTTTCTCTTCTTGCCTGTATTTACTCAATCTCATAACACTGATCCTGTACAGGGAAGGCCTGAAGCCTATCGCAGGGCATTGAATGCACAAGGCAGGATACACCCTGGATGGGCTGCCAATTCATTACACGGCACAAGCATGCACACTCTCACACACTCACACACACACACTACAAGCCATTTGGAATTCCCAATTAGCCTAATCTGCATATCTTTGGACTGTGAGACAAAACTAGAGTAGGAAACCCACCAGGCACAGGGAAAACATGCAAATTCCAAGCAAACAGAATTTCAATTTTCCAGAGGTTGTGGAACTGATGGAAAATTGTATAGTGATGAACACAATCTTTTACAATCCACATTTATATGATTATTCCAAAAATACTGTACTAAAGCAATTGACAGGAGTGGCGTATTAAATAAAAAAAATGTATTGTAAGGTGTTGGGTCACCATGCACCAACATAACAGTTTTAATTTACATTAGCATAGATATTACAAGTCAGTTGCACAGTACCGTTGGGGAAAAGCACCATTTGTCTAAAATATATTCCCTCAGTTGATATTCCATGACATTCCATTGTAATGATGATGGTGGTGGAAAATACTGTCTAACAAAATGGTCCAAAATCTCACAAAGATGTTCCACTGGGTTGAGATCTGGTGACTGTGAGCCCTCATGCCATGAACCATTGATGGACGATCAGGATAAAAATATTTCATCTAAGGGTTTGGTGATCAGGTGATCAGTCAGGAGAGCTTTCTTCTGATTTATACACTGGTTTACCCATGATCCTCCAAATTTAAGAATTTTTTTTTGTTGCCCAGGAATCATGTGAGCAAAGACAGGACATTCAGGTGAAACTAAGGAGAAGACTTATAAAAATTTGTTTCGAAGTCACATACAAATGTGACTTCATGGTACAAAATAAGGTTTCATGTATTCTTGCTGGAGATATTTGTAAAGAAAAATAAACCATTTGTTTAAGTAAAAGAAAATCAACCAAACGTGTTGATTTACTAATACAATGATTTTTCTTTTACTGTATGATTAAAACCACGTTTGTGCTCTTGTGTATAGTTAGCTCTATACTGGGAGCATACTCTGCATGCTGATGACTGATGTGACAGTGTTTACTCTACCCTGTATTACAGACAAGGCAAGCTGGATTAGAGCAGCAGCAGCCTCCCCCAGGTCCTAGCACCCTACAAACTCATAAAATCATGAATTTGGAGATATGGTTGAATAATGGATAAATGAGAAAAACTATTGATGATTTAATCGAATAAAGTACATTTTAAGGGGTGGGGCTTGGGAGTGGCTTATTGACGGCCCTGTGCAAATATATAATTGTCCACATGTCCACAAATCTGAAGCCACAGGAGAACCTTCCATGTCCCCTCCATGCTTATGTATTAACAACATTAAAGCCAATCTGATGTTTCAGTGCAGGGAAAGCATTACTCTTTTAAGAAGCACATGGCACTATCTGTCTCCATCTCACTCAGTGTGGGGCCTAATGGCTCTGATTGTTCTCCAAATTCAATTTAGACAGGATATTACCGTTACATGAGCTCTCCTTAACAATGCCATTTCCCTTGCTTACACAGAACATTACCCAGCAAGGCTTGGTTCCTCAATGCTAAAACCAAAAAATGTCTCCGCAATCTTACAGCTCTGTGAACAATGGTGACATGATTGGCAATTTCAAAGTGTATTTAACAGACTTAATTGAAATCCTACGGCAGAGAACGCTAGATGTATTTGGCTATAAGCTGCCCAACATTCAGCATAGTGGCGCATGGGATGAAATCAATCAGGAAAACAATTGTACCACGCGATTTGCGATGATCATCACACACACACACACACACACACACACTGGCTAGCAAACGCAAACAGCGCTGCTCTAGTCATTTCAGCATGTTCTTTCCTGTCACCATGAAGATGTAAACCCATAGGTAAATATTGTCATCTCTCGAATCAAATGAGTACGATGCTTAATGAAGGGAGATGATATTTGTCAGTAGTCTGGTTCCCCGTGGTGTTGTGAGCTTTCTTATAATGGTCACAGTGCATTGCGTGGACGAGGCTGGGGAAGTTGCGCAGGCCAGTCCGGCTGATTATTTTAACAAATAGCATTGCTATTCAAGTCAACAGAAAGGTTTCCAGTGACAGCTCGCATGACAAAAGGTCAGAGGCAGGCTGCTTGGCGTTAATTAAGTAAAATTGGTGAATGTCAGAACTACAAAGGTCAGTGCTAATCCCCTGATATTGTCTGGTCTCCTCCACTTCCATGCCATGAGAGAGTGAGGTGGGGTGAGGTGTGGGGGTTCTGCTGAGATGATTATGCAGCCTATATTCACAAAGCACTATTTAAAGCTTAAAGCAGCAACACGCTGCCAACGAAGCCACCAGAAACCTGCACAGTAAGAACATTAGATTTTAGATATCGCAGCCACTTTATGAATGTAATGAAGGGTCTTTCATTTTTATCATAGGTTTTTATCAAAGATTTATGGTAGGTTAGGCATAATGTCTTAAAAAAGTTTAAGACAGAATATCACCCAAAAATTCAGAAATACGTACATGATACAATTGTTATAAATTGATTTGCATTTCAATTAGGAAAATAATTATTTGATCCCCAAGCAATGAGGTAAGATGTTTTTTTTTTTTTGTGGTTGGTTACTCATCTCAGTTACTAACTACTAATTACAGTACATCGTTACATTTTTTGGTCCACTATTCTTTACAGATCTTCTCTAAATCCTTAACTTTTCTTGCTTGTCCTATTTGCAACAAGTTTCAGCTCCCTCCATACATTTTCTATAGGATTAAGATCTGAAGACTGGCTAGGCCACTCCATGATCTTAATGTGCTTCTTCTTGAGCCACTCCTTTGTTGCCTTGGCGTTATGTTTTAGGTCATTGTCATGCTGGAAGACCCATCCACGACCCATCTGCAGGAGGTTTTCATTCAAATTTTTACAATACATGGCCCTGTCCATTGGCCCCTCAATGCAGTAAAGTCGGCCATGTACCCTTAGCAGAGAAACATCCCCAAAGATTAATGTTACCATGTCCATGCTTGACTGTAGGGATGGGGTTCTTAGGGTCCTTATCTTTGGGGTTCTAAACTTATGTTTAGTTTGTAATTCTTTCATTTGCGAATAATTTGTCTCAAGCTTCTGGCTGATGGCCTTTTAGCCCATTCCAGCTTTGTGCGAGTCTACAATCTTGTCCCCAACATCATTTGACAGCGCTTTAGTCTTGCCTATGGTGGTGAGGTTTGAATGGAAGATGGAGGTTCTGTGGACAGCTGGCTTTTATACACATAACGAGTGGTTTTTAGGAGGACCTTCTTAAATTAATGTGTGTACCACATGAGAACATATCCCGTCTGTGGGAGCCAAAATTATTGTTGGTTGGTATGGGATCAAACACTTATTTTACTCACTGAAATGCAACTAAATTTATAAGATTTATATAATGTGTTTGTCTGGACTTTTGATTGATATTGTCTTTATCCTTTTGGGGGCGGGGGATTTTTGCCCGATTTTCTCCCTAATTTAGTCGTGTCCAATTCCTCCCCGTCACTAGGGGGCTCCCACATTAAGGCTACTACTACCACTCAGCCGGGAGGGCCTAACCACGTGACGAACCGCGTGACGCCAGGAGACCGCATCTTTTCGCATCTTTTCGAACTGCTCGCTCATGCATCCTTGGGGGCGGCGTAACACACTCGTAACACAGCGCTATCCGCTCCTTCTGTTGCGTGAGCTCACAGACGCCCCTGATTGGCCGTGATTAATGTGGGAGCACTAAGTACCTCTCATCCCTCCCCTCTGAGAGAGCTCGGCCAATCAGCTCTCTCTAGACCTCCGGCTGCGAGAGGTTACAGCACCACCCGGGATTCGAACTGGCGACCTCCGGATGATAGGGCGAGCACTATACCACTGCGCCACTCGGAGGCCCCTATCCTTTAAAATTTATAGACTTTTCATTTCTTTGTGAGTGGCCCAACTACAGGAGATAAAATTTATAGACTTTTCTACAATGTACATACATTGTATAAAGAAATGATACTGTGTGTGTACACAAATGACATATTTGTGCTATTGTTGAACCCGACTCTTGGGAATCCTATATGGTGTGCCGTGTTATACCCACGTTCGTGTCAGTGGCCACAGTTGCTGTTCTCCCATTGCGTGGTTAGTCGTCAGTGCTGGCTTCCCCTTCTTTAAACCTCTCAATGCTCTTCTCAATGCCATCATCTCCATAAACATTGTGTAGCACAATGGGGAAAAAATCACCTACAACTTTTAAAGAGGATTCGAGCGGTGGGTTCAACAATGGTCCAAATGCCTCGCTGGTGATGAAGACTATCTTGATTAGTATCTATTTATAGAGGAATAGTTACTCTAGCAATACGTACAATTTCAAAGATCTATGTCAATTAAAAAAAAAAAAGGTATTCCTGGTTTGCATTACTTTTGGTACAGCTCTTGTGTGTGTGTGCATGTGTGTGTGTGTGTGTGTGTGTGTGTGTGTGTGTGTGTGTAGTAGTGGTAGTAGTAGTAATAGTAGTAAATACTGGTACTACAGCAACAACATTGAAAACCTCTATGAATGCATTCTCTAACATTCTACAGCAAACATCCCAATTAGTGACACAGACAGAAGTTTGGTGTGCGGTGTGGATGCACATCCGCTCATTCTTTGATTATTGGAAATCTCTGGGGAGGCTGTGACACAAAACAGCCCTGGCTCATTTATAATGAGCAATATCTCAAGTCTCCTCTGTGTCCTGCATTGATTATTGTTACCCTTTTGCACTCACCATAATGCCTTATATAATTGCACTACCCACATGCTAGTATTCAGTACAATAAGTAATCTTAAGTAGTAGGTAAGACAGCAGTGTAGGGCAACACTGAATTAATCACTGCAATACAGCCCTGTAACAACAGGGGTAATTAATCAGGTGCTGTGTAAAAAAAAGAAAAGAAAAAAAAAGCATATGCTCCAACACGTATACAGTCACAAGGAAACAGAGAGACTGACAGACAGACAGAGATTGTGTCAGTGTCAAAAGTAGTGAAGTAGTGTCAGAATGCGTGGTTGTACTCTCTAGCAGTTTGTATGGCTGTATTGGGGCTCTGAAGGCATTGTTGGCTGCTGCAGCTCATCACAGGCTCCCGCTCCGTGGAGACCGCGCATTAACTCGTCAGGAGATCTGACAGTAGCACAATGCCACCGTACCAGCTCCTCATGTGCACAAATCTCATTTCCATTACAATTAAAGCTTTGCCAATGGATTCGGAATGATGTTTTCTCTGCAGGGGACTAATATGCCTTTCCTAACAGTCTGATATTGTAGTGATCCAGGTGGCTACATTTTCCCCCACCTACCCATCCTCCTCCCACACACACACACACACACACACACACACACACACACACACACACACACACACACACACACACACTGTTCTCATGTATCTCACCAAATGCTTTAACTTTCCCATAAGGTCTTTATGTGTATGTTTACCCTGAAGTCACATGCTCACTGCATTTATTGAAGAACTTGTGGAAATTAGGCTTTAATAAAGAAAGTATTATTATTATTAGAAATTAGGCTTGCTAGCTACTGCTCTGTGGAGTTATGTAGAGATCCTGCTTTGAATTGTATAAGTGGTTTTCCCACTCCAAGATGATGTCTTACCTCATCCTATACAGCCATACTCAGAATTAAGCCCATCATTTGATTTGAATCTTATTTTACTCAACATGTCCTAACACACAGAGCTCAAGCAATGAGATCCATATGGATTTTTATATGGATATATGGAACTTTTATAAAAAATAAAAATATAATAGTAAAAAAAAAAGCATTATTTTTTTTATATCACTTTTTTCCCTCATTAAAAAAAGTTTTAGAGCCATGAATTCAAGCCACAAATTTACCACTGGTTTCACTTCTTCATCAGAAGTGGATGTTCGTCCTTGTAGGCCTGCTTTCAGGGGACCAAACAGGTGAAAGTTTGATGGAGCAAGATCAGAATTTGATCAGAAGATCAGAACCTGGGTGCTCTAACCCCTCAAAGCGAGTGTCGGCAGTGTGGGCAGAAGTATGTGGACGATTGTCGTTATCCGTGGATGTAGATGGGCATCTGGCTCCTTCTTAATGGCTAACACTTATGCAACTTTCCTTATGCAGATCTTTAATAATAATCGCACCAAGTATACCCTCAGACCACCAACAACAAAAAAAGAAAATCCCTGCATGATGCTTTTCTTTCGTGCAAATTACAAGTGGGGCATCCATTTTTGCTCGCATCACAGTTGGAAATGAACTGATATAACACATTCACACCTGCACAGCAGTCACTGGGGACACGGTAGCCTTGAAGTGTGCAGCCAGCAGAAGGTTTAATATAACAGGAGTGCGGATAATTTTTGACTCACCCTCGTATATTTATGCAGGGGCCTTAATGTATTCAGCTTTCCTTATGGTCTCCGGCAATATATATGTGTGTGTGTGTGTGTGTGTGTGTGTATACATAAGGAAAAAAGTATTTTCATTATTCTGACCTTAAGTTATACGTATAAATAGAGTCCAAAGCAAAATATATTAAGATTAGCTTGCTTTTTGCGTTCTAATCCGACAGTATTTGTTTTTCACAGTGCAGAGTTAAACTTGTTCTTTCAGCAGTGTTGCTGCATTTGTTAGGCTGGTGATGAGGACTGATTTAGACTTTGCATGTGGTGGAGATGGAGGACCACAACAGGAAAGACACAGCAGGAGTGCAGTTATTTGCAATTACACCAGGGACTCTGTAGAATGCACTTTACACAAAACAGGACATCCCAGTAATTTGGAAAAATATTTTTTCCCCTCTTCCCCTCATACTCAACATTAGGCCTGAATTATTTATGCAGGTGCCTCAATGTATTTTTAATCATGAGACAAATTGAACAGTGAACGGGGCTGCCGTCATTATTATCTGTCGGCCATGAGAGTATATCCTTTACTCCAGCCTGCATTTTAACCCAAACTGTAATTGCTCATTTTTCAGGAAATGATTAGCATAAAAGGGTTGCATTACAGCAGGAATGTGAAAAGAAAATAATTAGTGCTCCAACGCAAATCTAATTTGGAGGAACATGGTAGCCTTTTAGCGAGAGAGCTCTTGCATTGATGATTAGGCTGGATGACATGTGAGGTGACAGGGGCCTCTGCTCTAGAATGTTATGAAGCTCGGGGTCATTAGTAGGAAAGGCTTATTCCCTGGTCCGCTTGCATCCTACCTCCAGGTGTTAGGTTATCCAAGCCTTTCTTGAAGATGTGGAATCATTACTGCTCTCTAAATGCTCCAGTGATCTGTCTAGGCCTGGAATACACACATTGCAAGAGAAATGATAAAGCCAGTCCATGGAGGGTGAGGGGGTGTGATAGAGAGGAGCTAGATAAAAATAAATAAATAAATAAAAAATCAACCTCAAGTCCTTGAGTTGCTATTCATGCATTTCAGTTTTCAGTCTTTTTTAGAAGGCAAGTTTAGCTGGGAACCCGACATAGTGTTACTGGAGCAAACATCCCCAGAGAGTGAAGGGTCCTATCACAGAAGGTAGCTGATAGAAAAGTGATGAGGCTGATGATAGAAAATGAAATGTCTGCAGTTACTAAGATGGACCATAAATGGTTTAGACAGGGTAGATAAAGAGCAAGTGAGCAGATATTAGAGGCCACAGACTTCATGGTTTGCCTTTTTATAGACACGACTTTATTTTATTCGATTTTGTAGCCCTAATTATACAATCTTTTTTGTGTTCTGACAAGAACCAGGGTCAAGAATTGTATATCTTTTAAGATTTAGTTTCTTGATTGTTTTCTCTGCACCTTTATTGCAGCTCATTAAACTCCAGCTCGTGATATGAAATGAAATGATATCATTGCTGAGATAGTGACTTGTGATGCCCCACTGACCTGAAAATGATTCAATGCACTATGATCTCAGGTTTTAAGAAACACAGTGACCCAACCATTACCTCATATGGCACGACTCACCGGGTTCATTACTCCCTATCGCCGCATTATGAGGCTAGTAAATGTGATCAGAGAGATATTCAGCCATTCAACTTTTACGAATACATGGACCAGCACAACTTAATGATCTCATATTCCTCAGAATGTAGTACACATTCTTTGGGTCACCAATACAACATGCTGTGTTAAAAAACAAAGCACACTTTTTCTTTTTCTTTTTTTGTGCTGCGGTCAGGAGCATTTGGAAGTCTTTGGGGAGATGTCAGGAGAAAAGCGTTGGATGGTGTGGTTAGACGATGTTCTCAAAGGGCTAGCCGAACGGTCTTCTTTATCCTCCTCCACATAGCCCCCAACACTGCCTCATACATAATGCACACGGCGCTCAACTCATTTCCACACAAGACAGCAGCAGTGTTATGAAATGCAAGTTAATGGGTAAACTAATTGCAATAAACAGGAGTGGTGTTTAGTGTGTGCAAGCTCTTTAATAGGAAAAACAGACCTAATTAGGGAGTGGTGGTGATGTGACAGCCGGTTCAGAGCAGGCTTTTCCATTCATCATTAGGGGAGGGGGGTCACGCCAGTGCTCTGATCATCATCACTATGGCTGGACCTGCGAGTGCTCCTTAAAGCGAGCCGCTTCTGCTATTGATCTACTGCACTATGTGCCACCAGTAGGCTGAACGAGACCTTCCAGTCCTTGTCATCAAAGAGCGGTTGATGTTTTATCACCTTCAAATGCATACACACACACACACACACACACACACACACACACACACACACACACACACACACACACACACACATAGAGAAAGAGAGAGAGCGAGAGAGAGAGAGAGAGAGAGAGATACATACATAGACAGTCATGAACACACAAGCATACACACAAGCTCGTGGATCTAGATATACTCAGTACCAGGCGCTCTTGATCACACAGATTCACTCAAAAACTCACACTCCGAACCAGCAGAGGTGCACACACGTGTGTTTGCGCACAAACAAATGCCCAATAATGATCCACTCTCATTGCTTTTTGATGAGAGGGAATTGAAAGAGCAGGCTGCTATGATGTGGTCTAACAATGCTGGCCCTTATTTGCATTAAGAGCAACCAGGTAGTCTGGGTAATGGCTTTGTGGCTTTGCAACGGATGTCTTTGAAGCTGCTGAATCAATGTGCCACTTCAAAACTTCATATCATTCCACATAACACTCCTCGGGCTACTCAGGCACTACCAGGAGACCAAAGCAAAACAGGAAGAGCAAAAAATGGCCTCAGGCATTTTCCCTTTCTCCCAATTCCAGTATAACAAATATTCCTGTGTGGGTGTCGGACCCAGTAGATATCTTAGAGCATGAAAATAAGTAGGAACGGACATGTCATGCTCTGGTCACTGTAGTGTTATAAGTGTTTTCTGCTTTGTTCTAATTGATATTTAGTTATTTTATAACAATAATAATCATCGTGAGTAGTTTGTGATTTATTTATCTATTCATTCATTCATCCATTTCTTCATACATAATACGGTAAGTCTAATAAGAACGAGCCACATTCATATAAATACAGGGGTTTCCACATTCCACCGTAAATAAACTACATTAGGAGGAATTTGTTAGGAATGAGGAAGTGCCATGCCCACTATTGGATGTGACTGTGGAGATAATGTGAAGAATGGAAGGTGATGGTTAGTCATTACAGCCATCAATGCAGGTCCTAGAAAATGAAGGCTGACAGGCCTAGCTTCTTCCTAGAGACATCATGTCACCCAGCACCAAAGCAAAGGGTAAGCTGATTAAATGGGACCTTTTCCAGTATGCTTGTTTATCTAGCTCCCATAAAAACAGCTCTCCCCATTATGAGATAGTGACTGAGGAGCAGAACAGCGGGCGAGCAGCTCAAACGGATAGTGTAATTGGGAAGCAGATAGTATCCTTAGCAATGGATGACCTGTATGCAGGTCCCAATGGATGTGTCAGGATCATACTTTCCACGCAGATTAACATAACTAAAATGACATGCCAACTTCGGGACGTTCCAAGGGACACTAATTACGGAGCCAGAGTTTAAATCAATACCTCAGAGGAAACACAGTTACCAAGAAAGGAAAGGAAAGGAAAATCCAAATTACAATTGGCTATTTTTTTCTACAAACACCTCATTAGAGAGAGACAGTGTTATCATTGTACTGCTGAAGCTTCTGTCTCTGTGTCTAATGCCAGCCAATTTGCTCTGTTTGCTCAAAAGGCTCCGCTGTGGTTAGTGCCTATGCATCGCTTTAAATTTTAATGTTTCGAGTTCACACTAGAGGCTTCTGGGGGCCCATCAAGGCAGGGACAGGAGCCAGTTGTCCATCTCTCCTTTAGAAAAAAATGTGGAAGTATTACATTAGATGGTAAATCAACACCAGGCTTGTTAATTATTTAGCAAAACAAAGTGCTGCAGTCATAGATACTCTGCTGTGCGCCTGTGCAATGTTTAATCTATATAATGTATCTGGAGGCAGAGAGTTGATGAAAGAAATGGGAGGGTAGAGAGTGGAGAGGGTGAGAGGTGTGAAGTAATGAGGCAGACAGAGACAAGGCTGTTGGGGCAGAGTAAAGCACACATAAGGAGAGACTGAGGGATGGCGACGGCAACATTGAGTGATTAGCTCTGGGATGGAAAAAATAAACATATGACAAGATACATTTGTGTCAAATTTGAAAAAAGGACTAATCGTTAAATACCAAGGAAGATAAAAACGACAATAAAAAGGAGATGAAAAAAAGAAAGAAAGAAAGTTAATTGCTATTGCTTTCAAAAAGCTCAAATCTTTGATACAACCCAAAACTGGACCGTTCATTAAAGTACTAAATTATTAGCATGATGCCGTTTTCGTTGTTTTGCTATTCGAAATGTTGAAATCACTTTGGTTTATTCCCAGCCTTACCTATAACTCTATCTTCACTTAGTTTAATGAACACAAGCAATTATGAATGCAAGCAAGCCCCCTGACAAATGAGTTCCTTCTTTTAAAACACCAGCATATAGCAAATAATTCCAGTACACACAATTATAGTGATGGTCCTGACATTCCAAGAAGCACCACTGCTGTTATTAATAAAACATACTGAGCTGAAATAGAGTGAGAGATGAGTCGTTAGAGGAGGAGGTGCCGGCATAAGGTCTCGGAATTGATGCTGTAGCAGCCACAAGCCTAATTATTGAAACGAGTCAGCTGTGCTGTGTGTCTGGGCTACATTCATCCGGCACTGTCCTCCTTCTGTTGCCCACCAGCCTGTCCCACTCTTTTCCTGAACTCAGCCTTCTGTCAGCCATGGAAGTTTGGAAAGTAAACTAGAGAACACAGCAGCCTAATGAGTGAGCTTTATATCATTCCCCGAGCATAAATTTTGAGCTGGTTTGTAGGGTCTGTGTGGCGTATTCTTATTTTGAATTATTAAAAGACTTCAAAGAAAACTTCAAGAAGTGAGGTGGGTCCATGGACAGATTTTTATTTAGGTTCTTTCCCCACAAATAACTTTTGTAGACATAATGGAATATGTGGACTGTTAAAGGGATTCTGGTGGAATTGAATTTCATCCATATTAGGTAGGTAACTAGCTAATCTTTCACCTGCTACCTACTAGACTCAAAACATGGAGCAATGTTGTAATTCATGCAAACATCCACATACCCTCACTGGCCACTTCATTAGGTACATTTTGCCTGAACTGGGTTTGACCCCAGTTTTGCCTTCCGAACTGCCTTAATCCTTTACAGGACAGATTCAACAAGGTGCTGGAAACATTCTTTACAGATTTTGATCCATATTTACAAGAGAGCATCACGAGTATGTTGCCGATTTGTCAGCTGCACATCCCATGATGTAAATCTCCAATCCCACCTCATCCCAATGGACTATTGGGTTGTGAAATCTGGTGACTGCGGAGGCCATGTGAGTACAGTGAACTCAAGAAACCAGATGGAGATTATTTTAGTTTTGTGACATGGCATGTTATTCCATAGTCATAAAGGAATGGACATGGTCAGATACAATGCTCAGGCTGTGGCATTTAAACAATGCTCGATTGGTAATAAGGGGCTCAAATTGTGCCAAGAAAATCTCCCCCACACCATTACACCCTGAGCAGCCTGAACTGCTGATACAACGCAGGATGGATTCACGCTTTTTTGCAAAGTTGTTTATGCCAAATTCTTGCCTTACTATCCAAATGTTGAAGCAGAATTTGAGACTTTGAAACGTTTTTTTTTTATTTATCTTCTTTTATTCATTCCTGGTGGGCACATGTGAATTGTAAAAGTTTTATGATTTTAGCTGATAGAGTGGCACCTTCATGGTTCCACATGTTGAGCTTTCCGAGATGCTCTTCAGCATACCTCAGTGTATTTGAACTACTGTTGCCTTTCTATAAGCTTGAACCAGTCTGACCATTCACCTCTGACCTCTAGCGTCGACATCAACAGGGCATTTTCACCCCGAGAACTGCCACTCACTGATATTTTCTTCTTTTTTTTTTAAAAACAATTCTCTGTCAAATCTAGTTGTGCAAGAAAATCCCTGTAGATCAGCAGTTTCAAAAATATTCAGACCAGCTCATCTGGCACCAACAACCATGCCACGTTCAAAGTCTCATAAATCGCTTTCCCCCCCATTCTGGTGCTCGGTTTGAACTCTGCTCTATTCCGCGGGTCGAATTATTTATGTTGTTAGCATCAATGTGTCCAGAGTAGCCTGCTGTAGGATGCATTTATTGCCAGACAGACACCTGAAAATAAATGTGAACCATACCTAACTATGTTGCACAGACATTTCATTTTACTTGCAACAAGTATTTCCATTTTGTAAAGAAGTCCCAATTTGTACTCTCATTCCATTTCTTCCTGTGCTTTCACTGATTTTTGCCAATAGCAATAGCACATACTGACCCTGAGTGTTTAGCACTGAATTCCACCACGATTGTTGTTCTGAATACTAAATGTGGAGGTGGAGTGAGTGGGCCATTTGTGTTGTGTCTATAAGAAGAGGCAGGACACATACTGTAGAAACATGGTAGCTACCATGAACCTCGATTTTCTCTTAGGCATCTAATACACCTGGTCATTTTACACCAGCTAAAGCATGATCTTTCCCATATCTTCTACATAGAACGATATTTTTGCAGGCTCACATGTACTGTGCTGTCAGAGCAGAGCACTGCAATACTAAGGCAATACCAACTTTTGAATTCAGATAAACATCATGAAATAATACAAAAGGAAGGAGCTAGAAGATAATACATTTTAGAATTTCGGGGAAAAAAGATTACAACAAGCAACTTTCTAGCAGGAGAACAAAAGGGTGTGTAATGGGTATGTGATGTGTAGGCACCCTTGGGTGATACTGATATTCCATAAAAAAAAAAAAATTAATTAAAAAAAAAAAAAAAAACCTAAAAAAAAAAATAAAAAAACCTATATATTTACAATAATGAACAAAATTAAAAATTAAAAATGAACAATGAATTTAAATAGCAGTGGCCACACCCGATGCTCAGCATGTGTGCAACACAGTGATTTGAAATTCCACTGAACGCACTTGCACATGTTCTTCCCTTTCCTTATCTCCCCAGCTCAGCCTACAATCACTCGCCTCTCTATTCCAATTTATCTTATTTCTGGGTGATTGATTAGTAATGCTTTTTTATTTGTTTGTGGAGGAGACTTAATTAGATTTCACAGGTTAGAGGTCTACATACTGAAAGTTCAAGATAATCACTATTATTCTAATTAGGGGATGCCATTAAAGCTGGTTGTTGTGGGACATTTAGGAGCAGAGGAGGGCAGTCGTGTGTGGTACTGCATTCAGCATCATTAAGACAGTCTTGTTGAAGAACTCTAGAGACAAGTGCGCATAGAGACAGGATGACGCTTTTAAGAAACATGAAATATTCAACCCACAAAAAGTTTCTATTCAACCCTCAAAAATCTTTGTTCTGAAGAGAAGGATGTATTCTAAAAAAAATAATAAAAGTAAGAGAGACAAATGTCAACGTGACTTAAGAATGAGGATTAAAGAATCAAATAAATAACTTGTTCTAAACCAGACCCACAATGATTCCTTTTTGGTGTAGAAAAAAGAAAAAGAAAAAAAGATTTCAATGAATTTCTCAGAAGCCCATTAGACAGTTTGACCTTTTTAACATCATGCAGAAGGATAAGAGCAGAGTTTTTATTACTATTTCAGTCCCAACTCTGCACATCAGTGGCAATGAGCAGATGACTTGATAAGAATCTAGGTTATTAATAAATGTTCAGAGGCCAGTGTAAAGTAACGGCTGAGGTAGCATCAATGGTTGGAGCAGCTGAGCCTTTGTAAAGGATGTGATACAATCATTTGGATATAAATGACCACAAAAAATGAGAAAGGAAGAGGAAGGGAAAAAAGCATAAAGCAACAGTGGTGATCATTAATATGGCATGTGCAAGTCTCTAATGAGTGTGATAATCAAGCCACAGTTGTTATATTGGACACCTGGTAGGACTTCAGTATCAGTCACATTTAAAATTCATTTAGGTGCATGATTACATCCATATAAAACCCTATGTAATGTTCCCATCTGAAATCTCTAAATTTCAAGAAGCAAGAATAATGAAAAATCATTAAAATAAAGGTAATAACTGGAACACATGTCTGGGGGAAGAAGATAAATAAATGTGCACTTTGCAACTGTGCATCCGCCAGTGGTGAGAAAAGCTTGTCTGCGTGTGGTTTTAATTAGAAAGCAAAGCTTTTTTGACAGCAAATTGATTTTTAATTGTTCACTCCTGCTCTCACTCCAGGTGGTTCCAAATCTCCTTCATTTGCTGTTTTATGTGCTTTATGTGCAGGGTACAAAATCCCAGTACATTACAAGATGCTGTAGATCTGCCAGCAATTTTGCCAAATAACACGGACTCCACATTTCAGAGATATTTGGGCATGCATAGGCATAATTGTCTGAACAGCATCCTGCTCTATCCAAGTGTCTGCACTCTAAAACAGCAACAATAAGGGATTTTCTGAAGATGGTCTGGTCAGCCTCTCTAATGGCTCAGACAGGAAGCAAATGTAATTTGAAAGCGGCAGATCTATGTATGCCATTGTTGTGGCATATTGCTGATCTAATTATTAACTATCACTGATGGAAGAACAGCACTGTGTGGATTTTTTTTTTTTTCAGAGATTTGGGATGGTGCCATAGAGCACTTCCCAGTGCCAGGCTTCACTGGACCTCCTACTCACCAGAGAGTGGATCCAAGAGAGTGCACCTGTCTTTCTGACACTCCTTCCTAAACACACACTGAAAATAATGCTCAGCATCTATTGAAACCTAATTGAGATGCTTTTATACGATCATGAATTTTCTACACAAACACAGTTTCCATTTGCTACACTGTGAATGGATAAAATCCAATCCTGAAATCAAAGCACAACAATATTTCCACAATGCAGAATGGCTCAGCTGGAAATGGAATGGAAAAGAGACAGTGAACGAAATCTGAATATCGAGTTAACATCTGCACCATGCTATTATTATTTTTTGTTTTCAGTTATTTGGGTTCAGAAAGATTTCATGGTTCACAACAATTATCAATAAGGAGAATGTAAATCTCTTTATTGGAATAAGGTCTATAAGAAACAAAGATCATAATCGCGTTTAGAGAGTAATCCGTTCACAACCTCATTGCAGAGGCAGTCTTTTACCGAGGTGCAGTTTATCGCTCACATTTTGTACAATTAAAAGGCAATTAATGCCTTGTATTGAATAGCTCTTGCTAATGGTGATACTCCATCAAAGCTCAGGACACTAAGCTCTGACTTTACTACTACCATTGAGAACATGTATCTAGAGAGCAGTAACAAATTTGGACTATGTAGACTAACATAGTCTTGGTTCAAACACCAAGTTGAAAGTTGAAATCAGTCATACGCACATATATATAAAGTCAGCGAAATAATATGATTGTGGACCATGACCTTTTCTGCATTCGTTGCTCTACCAGTATGAGGTGAACACAGTAAAGGACTGACCTTTGTAGAATTATTCTAATACTGTCTAATCTGAACAGTTGAAGGATATGCTTCTAAAGCTGTGTGCAAAAGGTTACAAAATCCATGTGCTAGTGGCACCCCGCCAAGAAAAACATTCTATACACAGATACCGCAGGTTCACTACACAGTAATTCCTCAATAAAGTACCCTTGATGTTTTTCTTTTTATATTCATGATCTTATATAATCATTGCAATCTACATAAGATACGGAATAAAAAAACAACTCATACAAAGTTTATAACAACACACCCATAATAGAGTGGTGTGACAGTGTATCAGCATTTTACTGTTTCATTTTCTAGTGTATTTCATAGTAGCAGTATGGTGTTCTGATTAAATTTGCATGAAGAGCTCAGGTTACCGATAATAAAGGTGTCTATATAAAGCACTTTACATTAACGTGGAGTCATTTCATAACTTCTTTTTTGCCAGCAGATGGTTTAGAAAAAGAAGGCTTTATCTACTGTACATTCATACATACAGTATGTACATTACAACAAAGGAAAAGTCAGTTTTCACACATTCCATCTCACAAGAAGGGCCCAACAGTAGCAGCTTGGTGACCCTGACCTTCTCATCATCAACCAACAGCTTCAACTCCTCAGCCACCTACTGTATATTCACTGTATATACACATACCGATTAGCCATAAGATTACAGCACATTATGGCCAATATTGTGTGGAGATTATTATTGATTACTATGTAGCCCCTGGTGTATTACTTCACAAAACATTTGAAGGTGTGGTGTGCTGTTTAGCACTAGGATGCTGGCAGCAGATCTTGTTGCGTCATCCATGGATCCGAATTGTTTGTCCGGCACATCCCATGGGTGCTTGATCGGATTGGGTTCTGGAGAGTTTGGCGATCGGGTCAGCGGCCTTGGGCTATTTGAATGCTGGGCCCCGTGCATGGCGAGCTGTGGTACGCTGGGTGTTCTGGTGCCCTTCTATCATAAGCCAGCATTGACTTTTTTTAGCAAGTTATGCTGCATTTGGATTTTCTGTGGGATCAGACTGGATAGTGTGGCTTTTTGCCCGTGAGCATGGATGAACCTTGGGTGTCTAAATGATAATATAAAATGTGTAAATGTTAAAATGTGTAAATCGATAAAATGTTTTATGTAGATTTAAAGCGGATGGTTTCTCTTTTACCAAAAGTTTCAGGCTATAACCATGTCTAAAGTGTGCGGTTATGTAGATTGTAGATAGACATTGAGTACTGGCCCTGTTTGGCCTTTGACTGTGCTACAGTGACATCTTTTGGTGCTCTGGTAAATCTGCAAGCTATATATGCTGGGACAAAAGTCAAGCAACTGACTAGATTAAACAGTACAGACTGCACAGCATGTCTGCATCAAACATGTTTAATAAAGGCAACAACACACACCAGTAGGAAGAAAGCCTTACCTCCTGTTAAGCTGATGATCTTTCTACCATGTAAAAAAAAAAAAAAAGTTATTAAAATCAATCCACACTTAGTAGGGAGATGATTGTGCTTTGGTTTGAATCTAAACAGATTTTTTTTTCAAAGGTCCACATTGATTAATCAGTTGGTGTTCACACAGCAGGGCGGCTGCGAACAGGAGTTGAGACAAAACTTTTAGTGTTCCTGAGAAGTCAGAAAGTTGTTTCTCAGTTCAGACAATCTGTGAACTACCAAAAGTCATGTGCTTTTTTTATTTTTATTTTAATCACCTTCAGAGATCAAACTCGCACTGCAGTTACCTGCTGCTCCACGTCACACCGCACACTAGCCTACTCAGTAGTAGTGCGTGATAGTGAGTGCAGCCGTTCGCTACAGTACGTACAGCGCGTACTATTCTCACATACCGTTTAGTAAGCGAGTGTAGTACACGGCGTAGGACAACAAACCCTGCTCCTCTTCCCTGAGCACGGGATTTCCGTTTCCGCACTGTAGAAACAGCGCTGAAGAGTTTCACACTTTCGTTCAACGACAAACTCAAACTCATGAAATCAAGTTCGAGTGACGGAAGAAAGTGAGCAGTGATTTGAGCCGAAATGAGCGGAACTCCGGTCGGAACTGCGGTGATACCGGAAGACTTCTCAGGCCAAATGCTGGAGCTGGACGAGGACGAGGACTTAGAGGTTTTCAGTAAGGTAAACAAACAAAACAAAACAAACAAGCAAACAGAAATAAACCTCGGAGTTGAGCTGGGAGACTGTAAGGGAAGAGAGAGAGAGAGAGAGTGTCTTTGAGAGCTGAGAGATTCACATGAGTCGACTTGCGTCAGTGACACGTTAGCAAAACTTTTAGCGTGAAAAGTTTGAATTGAATGACGGGCAAAGTTAAACTTCGGATACCGACATTCACACAGAACACAGATAATTCACAACGAAGTGTTTCTGTTTAGTTGTCCCCACTGTTACCCTAGCGTAATAATAAATAAATGAACAAATAAACAACAGAAAGTAAAAATGAAACTTTTGTTGCAGCAGTGCGAGCTGTACTGTATCTCGTTTCGTGTTTGAAAGGTCAAACAAAACCAGGAGATGTCATGGAAATTACTAATGTAGCTTCTTTCCCCAGCTGTGTGTGTGTGTGTGTGTGTGTGTGTGTGTGTTCGCTGCTCTCTGAAAGCCTGTACACTACTGTACCGTTTTAAAATGACAGGAATGTTTTAGTAACCTGGCTTGTTTTGTGAAATTTGTGCTGACTCCACTAGTGTGCGGTGCAGTTTGTTGGCACAGGATCGCTCCATAGAGGCGCAGTGCTCCAATTAATCAGCTCTCTCAGGCTTCTGGGGAAAGCAGAAATATTTGTCTGTCACCAAATAAATCAGGGTGAATTGCACACACTTTTCTTGGGGGTGCGGTGGGGAGAAAGAAGCTGAATGTCAGCTTACTAATCTGATTCACACCCATTAGACAGGAGCGCTGAAAAAATGAAGAAGAAAAAAACCAGCATAACTGGTTACAGCTCTAATCAGCATAAATACCCTGCTGTTTTTGACCAGCACTAATCAGCGGAAATGAAAAGGTTAGACACACCTATTCATTCAAAGGATTTGTTAAAATCTGTTTTCTGCTTTGGAGAACATTATGAAAGACATCAAAATGATGAAATAATGAGGTGGCTTAGTGGTTAGCGCACTGGCCTCGCAACTCCTGGGTTGGAGCTTCGATTCCCATGAAGTTTGATTCACCAGGTTTTCCCCGTCCTCGCTGGGTTTCCTCAGGGCACTCCGGTTTCCTCCTACAGTTCAAATACATGCAGATTAGCTTAACTGATGTTCCCAAATTGCCCGTAGTGTGTGAATAAGTGTAGGCCCTGCGATGGATTGCCAACCCGTCCAGGGTGTACCCGGGCTCGTGCCCGTAGTTTCCCGAAATAGGCTCCAGGTTCCCTGCAACCCCGTATAGGATAAGCAGTATAGAAAATGAATGAATGAATGAATGAACATATGTAATGTATGTTTTTAATAAACTATGCTTCTTATTTTAGATTCTTCAAAGTTCACCTTGACAACTTTGCACTATTGGCAGCAAACAAATGCTCAACATACACTGTGTGTCCATAAAAGCGTCACTGTTTCATAAAGGCTTGCAACTAAGGAGATTGCAGAAAAGAGCCAATGTGTCCAACACATTATTAAAAGCTGGAAGGATAGTGCTGAGCCATCAGCTTTGCAGAAGAAATGTTGTCAGAAAGAAAAGTAATGAACGATCAAGGTCAGATATTGCATCATAAAAATTGCTCGTGAAAATTACAGCTGTGTTTAATAGTAAAAGTAAGTTTTTTTCCTGCACACACATTAACTCAGAACTAACAACTGTGTGACCATAAGAAAACCACTTGTTAATGAGGCTGTTCACAAAAAAGACTTTAGTTCACTTGGGAGGATAAAGATTGGATTCTGGAGCAATGTAAAAAGGTCATGTGGTCTGAGTTCAAATTGACCAGATTGAAGCGATGCACTCATCACGCATAGTGGCCAATCTACAAGCTTATAGAGGCAGCGTTATGATCTTGGGTTGCTTCAGTTGGCCAAGTCAAGACTCGTTATGTGGCAATAAAATGGAGTCAGCTGACAACCTAAATGTACTGAATGACCAAGTTATCACATCAATGAAGTTTTAATTTCCTGATGGCACAGGCCTATTCCAGGACTCAAATTGTGCAAGAGTGCTTTTGGGAGGGAATAATTTTCACACATGAATTGGGCACACTGTAATCAAAGATAAATGTGGTCAAAAGTAGTACTATTGTGGTTAAGCAGTATAAATGGGAACTCAATTGGACAATCATTTCAGGTGACCACTTCATAAAGCTGGTTAACTAAAAAAAAAAAAAAAAAAAGGCTACTTTGAAGACTCTAAAATATAAATATTTCGCTTTTGTATGCAAAATTGTATGTTATTTGCTTGTTACATAATTCCATGCATTTTAGTGTGTAGAACAAAGTAAAAATAAAAATAAAGAAAGAAAAATCATTGGATGAGTATGTGTGACCAAACTTTTGACAGGTACTGTCAGACACTATCCCAAGACATTAGCATTTAACATATCTGCCTCAATTCATTAGCAGACTACTAAGGTCTGCTTTAGATAAGTCTGGAGTCAAAATCCTGTCAGCCTCAATGATGGATAAGTGTCTCTCACTCTGACACCCCTGCTTTAGGATCATACTTCTGATCATATTGTGTAGATCTAAGATCCCCAGTCATGCTGATACTGAGCTCTTTTTTGAGGTTTGGGAAACAAGGCTCCATTATCTGGTCATTATTAAAGTTGTACACTTGTACTTTGCCCTTGCTTTTCTTGTTTCATTGTAGGACGCCGCCTTCATTGATGGAAGTCCCTTCAGCGTCTCTATGCCAACGTCGCCTGGATCTATGGTCAATCAATACAGATTTGAGGAAGAGGAAGATGTGCCTGGTAATAAGGACATGTTCATCACAGTCGACAATCCTGAGAGTCATGTGACATCGATCGAGACATTTATCACATACAGGGTTTTGACCAAGGTAAGACAAGAAATGAGGATTTGTCTGCTTAAATCACTTGATTTAATTAATTAATTAATTAATTAATTAATTAATTAAAAATCCCTATCTGTCTTTCTGACATCAGACTACACGTGGTGAGTTTGACTCAAGTGAGTATGAAGTACGCAGGCGCTACCAGGACTTCTTCTGGTTAAAAGGCAAACTGGAGGAGGCTCATCCAACTCTTATTGTCCATGTAGGTTAACGTCAATAGATAAATTAAAGTGATGATTTTTTTTTTTTTTACACTGTCATACTAAACATTGAATGTTTGTTCTTCTATAGCCGCTACCTGAGAAATTTGTTATGAAGGGAATGGTGGAAAGATTCACTATTGACTTTATTGAGACAAGGAAAAAAGCATTACACCGGTTTCTTAACAAAATAGCCGACCACCCCATCCTCTCCAGCAGTGAGGATTTCAAGATCTTTCTTACAGCACAAGCTTGGGTAAGACACACACATATTGTATATACACACAAGTTACAATTACAAAGTATGGCTTTGGAATTTAATGATGTTACAGAGCACCGACGTGAACGTCTTAATTAGTATTGTGTGCAAGTTATAATATAAATATAAATTTCTTTGGTATCACTATTTTCTTAGGGGATGTTTATGAATGGAATATCATAAGCATTTTAAAAATATGTATAAAGCATATCAGTACTTCCATATTCTCAGAACAAATATCCACTACAGATTAATTTATATGGAGGTACCGTGAGCACAGTTTTTCCTCCCAAATTTTAAAGGGGAAACGCGTGCCACTGAATCCTAGCAGTATTAATGGCTAGTTAAATAATTAGTCATGGCAGCATTTCTGGTTCTCTGCCGATAGACATTCATTAGCTACATAAAAATGGGATTTGATAACTATGGTCTAAGCACAATGCTTCATTAACAAGTTAAGTGCGAGCAGCCATGAGTCAGTCTCCTGATGTGTTCATTTAATCCATTTAGCCTGGGTTTAGTAAATGGAAATTCAAATTATTATTCAATACATCATATTAAATATTTGCTTGACTGGACAAGTTTTGTTTCTTTATATTGCAAGCAGGCACATGGTTTGTTTAAAAATTCAGTCCCAGCGTACCCTTCCAACATTGTTTCTTCCCTTTTCTTCTGTACACCCATAGAGTACTTGCAGTGAATAAGGAAAGATATTGCTGCATTCTTTTATTCATCTTCAAATTCTGAAGAACTGAAGAATCGATTTGCAATGAAAAACCAAATGAAGTGTAACCCAAAATGTCATAAAACGCATTCAAGCTCTTACGTATGAATATAGCCAAGATTTTTATTTAGTATAAGTTTTTAGAAATAATTTGTTTAGGTTATTTAAAAAAAAAAGAAAAGGTCATCCTAATCTAAATATTAATAACCTAAATATTTATCTTATCCTGTGCACTGTGTAGCCTTTCAGCTTTGACAATGGGAAATACACACAGCTCTATTTAGATCAAGTTTCTATAACTTGGAAAGATTGTAATGGAACTGTTTTTGTGCCACTATTGGAGTAGATGCCTTTAAGGAGTACAGTAGTACAGAGGCAAAGGAAATCATTAAGTCTCTGGTCTATAAAACCATTTGTTTTAACTTCTGGACATAACATTTTATTGGGTTTCCAAGGTCGAATTTTGTTGCAGTCTTAGTTATTAAAGCCACAGTATTGGTGTTATCAGTGTTAAATGATAACTTTGCATCTACAGGAGCTAGCATCTCATAAAAAGCAAGGTCCAGGTTTCTTAAGCAGGATGGGAGAGACAGTGCGAGCCATGGCTGCCACAGTCAGAGGGGTCAGAAATCGTCCAGAGGAATTCAATGCCATTCAGGACTATGTGGACAACTTTAATGTGAAGGTGACCTCGCTAGACAAAGTCACCCAGCGAATTCTCAAAGAAAAAAGAGGTATTGCCTTAAGAACACATTAGTACCAACAGCCAGCCACTTACTTTTGCTGATTTAAGTCATTTTAAATAAGCTGCTGTTGTTGCAGAGTACCTGGACGAAATAAAGGAGTATGGGCCCGTCTACACCCTGTGGTCTGGCTCAGAGGAGGAGCTGGTGGAGCCCTTGAAGCTCATGGCGAGTTCCTTGGACAGATGCTACAAGGAGACTGAGGAGCAGATAGAGCACCTCAGTAGCAATCTCCTCCCAACACTGCACGAGTATGTGCTCTGCGCTGATAACCTCAAGGTACTTCCTTCTAATAGGAGTTTAGTTGTTCTTGAACACTACAGAGACGTTGTTTGAGGTAAGGATGGAAATTTGGCAGTGGTTAAGTAACAAACAAGTACACAGTCCTGTGTGTGTGTGTTGCACCCTGGCTGTCATAAAAAAAAATTTTTTTTAAATTAAAAAAAAGGAGGATTACCAGGCAGGCATGATGGAGAGTGCGGGTTTGTTTATTTTGGGTTCATACTTGCACTGTTGTATGCCAAAGAACATTAATTAGTAACTAAAGCAAAATTCCACTGGACACACAACCTCGATAAGACACTGTCTATCTGGTCAGGTTCCTCTGCTAGGCACCACCAGCAGTTTGCTCAGCATATTTCACAGCAAAACACAAAGTAAAAAAAGGCACATACAGGTTTACAGTGATTCATTAAATTGCCCATTATTTCTTCATGATTCCACCCTCCATTCAAAAGCAGCACTCAGTCACATGCCTGTGGCCACAGTGACTTAGAAACCTTGCTGGACATCCAACTGATTTGTTAGTTAGACACTTAGCTACAGTGGAATTGCATCTGTCACTTACTGTTAAGATTTGAAATTTAACATACACCAATCCGTCATAACATTAACACCACATAACATCTACATAAATACAAGAAAGAAAACCTTTGTATTCTTGTCTGTACATGGATATTAATTTGCTCTTTCAGTAAAATCTTTTTCATTGGAGGCCCTGAAACCAATCTCAGTCTTTCTGTCTGTATGGCTGTTATGTGCCAGATCATGTCACAGCAGAAACGATAGTAATGCACCTACAAGCCTACAAATCCTTAAGAAACACAAACGAAAGCATGACACAGCATGGCTTACTCCAAAAAAAAGAAAGTAGACTTCAAAGATGAATTGACAGATCAATGTACTGTATGTTTATTCTTCTTGCGGGAAGTTCAAAAACAGTTTGTCTCATAGGTTCCCAAACTGTGGTGCTCATAAAAAGCAGTAATGTGAAGTGCCACTATGAGCAAACATATTCACAGCAGTTCAAGGTGAGAGCGAGTAAAATAACTGAGAGCCCAGTGTTACATGCTAAAAAGCCCCCCGGCACATATTGTTCCGCTACATAATCTTTGTCACTGGTTACATTGAGGCTGATCAGCTTATTTTCAGGTGTAACCTTTTAACTATTTTTTAAAAACTCCCGTCAACAATGGGTACTTCAGCTAGTTAATACTAATTATTAATTATACACCTGGAATGGAATGACAGGATCATGGGCACCCAAGGTTCATTCATGCCTGTTGGAAGCCAAAGCCAGCCTGTCAATCCCACAGAAAAGCCAAATCAATCCTGGCCACAATAGAAACACCCAGTGTCTGGGGCCTGGAAGGCACAGAGCCCAAGACTGCCCACCCAGAGCATACTTTAACCATGCTCCCATAGGTGCACCAGACAAAAAAGTTAGATCTATGGAGGCACCACCTTGCAACGCACAGCACCCAAAGGATCTCCTGCTAATATCCTGGGGCCAGACACTACACACCTCCAGGGGTTTTGTGAAGTCATGCCCTAAGGGGCCAGAGCTGCCCAGGTAGCACAAGGGGAACCTACACAATACTGGGCAAAATGTTTTGCGTAATGTTATGGCTGATCTGTGTATAGTATTAATGTTCAATGCGTAACAGAAAAAAATCTGTTTATGGATAGTGCAGGTGTACAGTACAGATATTAAAAAGAATCTGTGATAAAGCAATACAATTAATGTAAAGCAATGCAACTAACGTTCAAGTTGTATGCTAGCAAGTTTGTACAGCATAACAGAAAGCAGATGAATGCTTTCTTAATTGTCTTTGGACAGAAGGTGGTTCAGTCATTAGGGTTAATAGTGTTTCCCCTGAATATTCCACTTAAAATATTTAGTTTGTTTTTCGATTCTAGTCTTTCATCGTATTTGTATTGGAACATGGATCATATGACTTGATTTAGTTGTCTGATCGATATTTTGTACATTATGTTTTAACAAACCTTATTGTGTTTTCCATCTAGATGCATAGTTAATCAAAGAGTATTGATCATGGTATTTGTTATACACAGGCAGTACTGCGGAGACGAGACAACATACAGGCAGAGTACGAAGCTAAGAATGAAGCTCTCGCCTCTAAGAGAACAGAAACGGAAGCAGTGAGTGCAATCTGAAGAAACTCTCTTTTTTTTTTTCATTTAATTCACCCTGTGCTCTTCTGCAATTTCCCAGAGATTATTAGTAATAAAGCCTTGCCTCAGCAGCAGTGTCTGCTTTCATATGAAAGCGATCCATTTTCAGCCTAAAGAGAAATGTGGTGAGATTATATAAATATGTAAGTTGCTCTGAGCCTCAATGCGCTTCAGCAAGAACACAGTAAATATGGTTTAATAAAGCCCCTTCTAATCATGTTATACTTTAGTCTCTTGGGCTTTTGACTTCCTACATCAATTCCATCAAATGTCACGGGTGTGAGAAAGATCCTTCTGTGGAGAAGGGAAAGGGGCTAAATAAGGTTGTGTTCTTTTGCAGAAGTGTTTGAAGGTTGAAGACGCCCCCTTTCCCAGCTTAGCAATAACCTTTCTCCAGTGAATTTAATTACAGCCAGTGAGCACTGTTCCTCTCAGCTTTCACTATGCTGCATTCGTCTCATGATATGAAAGGATTCTTTTGTTTTTTATTGGTTTAGACTGCAGTGCTTCTTGGATGTTGTCTACAAGCTAATTAACATTTTTGTAACAATTCAATTTCCAAAGCTATTAACAAATGAATGCAAGATCTTGTGTCCTCCAGAATTATTTGCACCCATCACAAAAAAATGATTATAAAATAAACATTGCATGCAATAATTCAAAATTTACACTCAAACAATATCACTCACTCATTGTCTATACGCCTTAATCCCAGGGCATGAGGCGGGGTACACCCTGGACAGGGTGCCAATCCCTGTACACTATAGGACAAATATAGCTCTTTTTCCTTCGAGGTGGGCATGGCTATATGTGGCACTCAATACAGAGCCAATCAATACGATACTTTACCGAAAATACACAGTGAATGAGGAAGACACAGAAACAACCGTAATGCACCTATAAGGCACCCAAATTCTCACAAAACACAAACGAAAGCGCGACACAGCATGGCGTTCTCTAAAAATGGCAATTACAATATGAAAGGAAGTTTAAAACCATGTTCTGAAACCGTGGTGCTAATAAAAAGCAGGCATGTGGAACGCCACTATGAGAGAAAACACACAATGTTCGAGCAAACATATCCGCAGCAGTCTGAAGTGAGGTCATGTAAAATACTGACAGCACATTGTTATGCATTAAAATCTAAATGTTGAGTAAAAGTAATGTTATGAACAGTCATTTGCTGGATGTAATAATCTACTTTAAACAGAGTAGGTATTTGGCTGACAAGCAAAGAAATACTGCTTAGCTACTCAACCTTGTAACATTTTATTTATGTTAGTTATTATTAGTTAGGCAGAGAGTTCTGCTGTACAGAAAGACAGGCAGATATGTATGTGAGCTTCAACCTGAAATAATAATATATCTGATTACATTAAAGCTGATCAGCTTATTTTTAGCTTTAACCTTTTAACTATTTCTAAAAACTCTTCACCCGTCAAGGACAGGTACTAGGGCTAGTTCCTAAATGAATACAGATAAGCTGTCATTCTTTGCCCTCAGGCCATGTGAATTTTATTGCTGCCTTTTCCTGGTGTTGTATTGATGTTTAGACATAATTTCTATTAGATAAAACCAAAAATCTTCACCATGAAAAAAACAGACCTACACAAATCAGATAATGGCTATTCAAAACATGTTAAGCACAACTGTGGGAATATATAATAATTATGAAAAAGATGCTCTAAAAGAATGTGCCATGAGCTGGACCCATGAGCCAGCTGATAATGAGCTCTGATAATTTTGAAATCTATTTTTGTTATGAGTCTTGTTTATTGCATATACATTTCATAATATACATTTTCAAGAAGGGTGCCAATAATTCTACAGGACATTATATGGTGGTGATCTGATGTAACCTGCAGAATTTGAATACAACCCTATGCAAATACTCTTATCTGTGCTGAATGTCAAAGGCCTGCTGTACAACTATAAAATGGAAGTAACTCTTTTAACCCAACTATAAAAGTCTGGCTTTAGATCTTATATTTAGGCCATAATTTTTTTATTGCAATGAAAACATTCTCCGTATACCGTTTTTTTTTTTTTTTTTTTTCATCTGATGTGTCCCCCATGTATTGGTTGTGTCTATGAAGGAATCTAAGGTGCTGGGTTTAGCATGGGACAGCCTGGTGGGCAAGGACCCAGAGGAGGTCAGACAGCAGAAACAGCAGAAGCTTAAAGGAGAGATTAAAGAGGTACTGGTTTTCTAACAGGAGTGGGGAATCGCTTTCCTAACCTGTATGTCTGCTTCTGCATCATAGGTTTGAACCGGTAACATTTTAAAACCTAAAATTTGAAGTGATTATATCCTAACTGATGTGGGTGCCTCAATGTATATCTTGCACAACTAGGTGAAATGTTACCGACTCAACGCTGAGCATGGTTTCGGCTTAGGCATAAGTGTTCTGAAATGTTTAGCCTTGTCTCTCATGTACCTTCATGTTAACTTTAGAGTTTTATGTGACTTGTAGCTTCAGCTGTGTCTTGAGAAATATTTCTTTTACATCTATTTTCTTCTCTGAAGTACAAAATGTGACTTTCAATTAGTACCTTGCCTGTCAATCTGCAATGTGTGTGTGTGTGTGTCTGTGTTTGTGTGTATCTGCTATCGTTTTATCTTAATTCACACTGTTGATAATCTGATGATAATCATCATCTTGAGCTAGATCCTGCACCAATGGCACAACAATTATTGCTTCCTTTATTTCTCACCTAAAAAGTTGTACTTTAGCCCTGAAAATTTTGCCAGCAGATCTAAAAATGGCAGCTGTTACCCATATTTTGAAAAGCAAGGTCAATTTCTAGCCCCGCCAATCAACTACAGGTCAATATCCAATCTCCATTTTGTGGCTAAACTCATGAAAAGCATGGTCGTATCTTGGGTTCAGATGTATTTTGCCTCAAACGATCTGTATGGCTCATTCAAATCCTTCCAATGCAAGTTCATGCCATTCTACAGTACTGAAACCGCACGCGTTACATTTCTTACAACACACATTCAGGTCCGTAAGTATTTGGACAGTGACACTTTATATATATATATATATATATATATATATATATATATATATATATATATATATATACATACAGTGTACCCCTTTATTAAATTTTGTTCTTTTTCTATCCATTACAATGGATTTAAAACTAAGCAATCAGACAATTACTATCATACCCAGCACTAGCATTTTCAGCAAATTATGCTACATTAGCGCTAGGAGTTGGACCTAAACAGACTAAGCTTTGCTCCTCATGTATATCAGTGAGCCTTGGGCAGCCACGGCCCTGTCGCTGGTTCTCAGGTTGTGCTTACTTGGAACTAACTGCATATCAGAAACACCTCACACAGCTTGCTGTTTTGGAGAAGTTATGATGCAATCATCTGGTCATCACAAGTCAGGCCATGTCCCTCAGATCCTCATGCTTGCCACTGTTTCCTGCTCCCACCACGTCTTACAAGTTACATTATTTGCTGCTGCATGTAATTTCTTTCAATGCTTTTGTCAGCAGAGAATTTGAGCTCAGTGTGATATAATTGTTTTTCCTGTAGATGGCAGTAAGAGTAAATGAAAATTTATGGATTGTCTTAAATCCATTCAGCCACTCTGTTCCCTAGTACCAAAAAGCAGGAGTGACTATAAGGTTCTATGTATAATGTTTCAATTAGGAGAGTGTGCTGTTTTTTTTTGGCTTGTGTTCATATGACTGTGTGTGTGTGTGTGTGTGTGTGTGTGTGTGTGTGTGTGTGTGTGTGTGTGTGTGTGTAATCTAGTGTATTCATTATTATTAAGGTGCCTGCACATCTTACAATAACAGTGAAGGCAGATCAGCGTAACTAATGATTTGTCCTGCTCGTCACAGGGGAGACATCTCACCAGACTGTTACTGATTATGCCAACTCGTCCTCCTTCCCTCTGTGTAACAACCTCATTCACCATTCATTTCCTGTTCCATAGCCTCACCTAATCAGAGCGTGTACAAACACACCACCCAGAAGGGACCTGGGCAGAAGCGGCGGCCAACACACAGTGTTCGACCCTCATCAGCTCAGCTGTCAATAAGTGTCTGATTTTGTAAAGCTCTTCACTGCATCACAGCTTGCTAATTTGACACACAGTCATCCCTAAGAGCCTTGAGCAACCTAGCCGTCGATTAGTGTGTTTACCAATCTTTCTCTTTGTGCTCCAGTGTGTGGACAGTAATACTTCTTATGTGCTATTGGACCCATGAGACTATTAGCTTAGAAGACAAGCTGTTAGGAACTACCCTGATAAAGTGGTCTGATCAATGTGATGCATAAACAAGAGAACCATTCCAATATTGTTGATTGTATTAAGAACACTAACTACAGGTTGTATCATGGAATATAAAGAGTTAAAACTTAAAAATAAAAAAAAAATTGTCATTGGAAGAGTAACAGAACCTCCCTTACATAAATACGGAACTTAAAATATGCCAAGGAACAAATTATCATGACATTGTATGTGCAAATTCTATTATTCCAGATTAATATTGATAAAAATAAAATGTAACAAATGCAATCTCAATAATGAATGCCAGGAAATATCTTCATTTTTAGTGCCAGAATGTGGATGAACAATTCTTCTGAAGTTTTAGAAGACAAGTTACTTGTTACTGCGGGTGTGTCTGGTATATTCTCTTACCCGATGGTTTTGTTGTATGCATGTACAGATAAAAGATGACATTGAAAAACTGGAAGACAGACTGGAATGGGCCAATAATACGCTAAAAAGTGACTGGAGCCGCTGGCAGAAGAGCATGAGGTCTGACCTAAAAGCAGTCTTTACCCAAACAGCAGAGAAGAATGTGGAATACTACGAAAAGGTGAGCCATCTCCCGTCCTGAAAGAGACTGTATACTAGACAGTCAGGAAGACAGGAGGCTAATCAGCCATAGGGTTACAGATTTACAGTCCCTTTCGGGGGGACACAGAGGCACGCTAGCACCCTCTGTTGTAAATTCATTTGTGAAGTATTACTATGTACAGTATTTGTAAAGCTTTACAGGTTAGGCCTGTTTTTGTTTATTAGTAAAAATGTGGGTTTATTATTAAGAACATTTGAAAGATGCCTCTAACCCTTGAGTCATTTGCAGCCCAGCTTTGGGCATTTGCCAGTAGAGGGTAGTAGTATTTCATTTTTATACATATAGTATACTTCAACGAGCATACTTTAAGTTATGAGCCTCCAAAGCAATAAAGAGAGATTATATTAAATATTTCTAGCTGAAGAGCTTTAAAGGGGTGAGATATTGTGACAGATGTCATTCGATACCCTGCCTTTCTATGCGATCTGTAGAGCTTGACATTTGGCTTTGAATCTAGAATTGTGAACCAGGCACTGATGGCACAATCCATTCTGGATGAGAATTTTTTGGGGGCATTTGGGGATTTGGAAACAAGGCTGTTATCCATCATCACTCTCACTGTCTGCATAGCCCCTCGAGGCCAACTTGTGATTTCACAGATCTATAGAAGGAGGCTGGTAATTATAGCAAGTGTGAACATTGCATGTTCTCTGTGTGCATATTCCACGCATGCACATCAGTATCATGTTTTACTAATTAAAACATTGTAATAATGTTATCTTGTTAATAAGATGCCTCTGTATCAGTAGAAATATGAACAACACAAGATGACCTATCAGATATCTCCTGATTTTACTTTGATTCATTAACAATAGTGGGGAGATTTATCATATTGTTACTGTTGTATTATTTACTTTTCATACCACTGTTGATTACATCACCCCAATGCCCTTTTTTGTTTAATATCAGATAAACAGGCCACCATAACAGGGAACAGGAGGCAGAGAATCCACGTGAGGCCGCATATCATTAATAAGTTGAGAAAGTTTAGAGGAGTGTGAGGTGTGGTGATGCAACAATGAAGGCTATATAATTTTATGCTAATGAAATCAGAATAAAGCTGGAACTTTACTTCAGAGATGATATGCAGCGGATGAGGGGGATAGTTGGAAGCATGTGGCATTCCTGAACTCTTTGAAAGATTAATATGCACAAAAATGGCCCCAATAAGATGAGGCAAGAGGATGAAACTTTATTTAGAGAGTAGGAGATGAGGGTGTGGGTAACTGTGTCCACAATATGCAGTTGTGGAAAAGAATATTACCCTGCTTGGGTAATGGCATGTTGGAAAGAATATTACCAGATAATAGCATATGTACAGAGTCTGAAGCAGGTGTTGGAGATTAGGAAACATAGATGAAAGTGAGGGGTGTGTGTGTGTAGGAAAATGTGCAGGTGAGAATATGAAAAGAATCAGGAGGAAGCAATGAAAGAGGAATGTGAGCTCTGATGGGGAAACCTGGGAGGTGAGACAAAAAAAGGAAAAATATGCAGTTGGATATGTAGAAATATGTAGATGTTATTTGATTTATTATTATTAAGATATTATTTAAATTTACTAATTTACAATGTCATATTGGCCTCTATGAACAAAACGAGGGCTGCATTTATTGAATGGTTTGATTTAGAATTTAGATTTATGTTTAACAATATGAAAAAGAACACTCTGGATAAATTCATGGCATCACAGAGGATATTGATTAGGTATATGGATGTCAGGAGCATGTTCTTATAATTCATAATCAAAAATATAATTGTATGTGCGGTGAAGATGTTGTCTAAGTATGTGGGTTGAAGTTGTAATTTTAGAGCAGTTTGCATTGTAGCCTGTGCAACACTGTGGGCACAGCAGCCGCACACCATAAGATGGCAAGTTCATATTGCCATGGAGACTCCATAGCAACAAGGATGTTGCTCAGAGATGGGGAAGACAAAGATCCTGTCATTAAGTGTTAGACTTAATTTCGACAGTGTGGGGTATTTTTGAGCTTTTTTTAAAATACTTTGCATCTGAGACATCTCTTGTGTGACATGGGGTACAACAGTCATTACCTTTAGGCCTCCGATTATTGATTATTCATTCATTATTACAAGGGCTTTATACTAGATGTTTCCTCTTTGTAATCAACATTTTTTCAGTAGCAGTGCTTTTTGGCTATACTATGTAGAGGTTATTCCATCTCCTTTCTTTAAGCATTGTGAACTTTAACTTCTCAGTAATTGTTTGTGGGCATGCAGCTGCATATTCATTCAGGTTTTTGTGTGCACGACAGTCTGATTTATTTATTGTTCAGTATCTGGATTGGTGCCTGATTAAATCTGGTTATCTGCACTTCCTTATAACACAATGGATGAAGCAGGTCAGAGGTCTAGTGTATCCTAATAACTCTCTAAACTTAGAGTCTTCATCTGCACCATATGTGCACCTGGTAAAGATACTATATCAGAGAGTGTGAACATTTTCAGTCATTGTATATGAATTGGGACCAGTTGCAGCTTTGCAGATGCTTGCATAAAAACATGCCATTAGATAACAGATGACATGATTAAGATATGCCATGTTATTTTCTTTTCCATTAAATTTTACATCTTCACTTTACTTCACTATCACTTCCGTTTTATTTATTTTTAAATTCTCTTCCTCCAGTCCAACTTCTTTTGGATGCTCGTGAGATCTTATTAAAGTTCTCTTTTTTGATGTGTGCCTGTGTCACACAGCAAAGTATAACGGAGCTCAGCTCCACTTGGCTGCTCACCATCTCCATCAGTTGTCAGTTTGATCATCTCCAGCCTGAGGGTGTCAGTGACCCATTGCCCAAAGTCAGTCTCAGAAGTGCGTAAAGTAGTCACTTCTGTGTTCCCTCATACATTTTTGCCCTTAAGATGGTGAATCACACTTTGACGTTGCATTTCCTGTCTTTTGTGTGTACAGTGAGAATTTTGGTTCTTTTTTCATGTTTGAAGTAATCGTTGCTTTTGTGTTTTAATTCTCCTACTTTATAATCAGCTGGATGATGAGTACTGATTGAAAGTCTTAGCATGTAATCCTTGTCTATCATATTTCAGAATGATATATTCTATAGATATATATATATAGATTTATTTAAACACGCAAAAGAGCTAAAAAAAAAAGGAAAAGAGCTTATTAAGATGGATAAGAGCTAAAAAAGCTTATTGTTATTCTGCCTTTAAACATGCATTCTTTGCCATTCACCTCATGTTGCTTGCTTGTCATATTAATCAACCCTAACACTTTGTTTTTTTACTATTTGTTAGAATTTATTGACCTTTATTTTAGATGCAGGAATAAAAGCATGTGGGTTGTATTTACCTGCATTTTATATGCATCATCAAAATAGCAAATATAACTCCCCTAATTTTGCAGCTTGTTTGGCCGGTGCTTTCAATCTCTCATCTGAAGTGCCTTAAAAATGTCAGAGCTCATCTGCCTCCTTTGGTAAGGTGCAATCCTGATTAAGTGTTTTGACAGGCAGGTAGTCGCAGTGGGCATGGTTCATGGCCATTCTGAAGTGGCAGGAGTGTTTGTGGCTTCTGGGGGAGGAGAGGGTTAGCGGTGTTGGAAGGACATTAATCTTGAGCCTGGGAAGTGACATACAAATGACGTAGAGGGCTGCAATGAAAACCTGGGAATGAAATCGGTTGCTAAATTGAAAGTTGCCGTGTGTCAGCCCTCATGACAGCCTTCAAACGGCTTCTCATTACTCTGCAGTTGGAGGGCTACCCAGACAAAAAGTGACATAGGTACACAGGCTCAATGCTAATGTCATTATGAATGTGTGTTCTGTTGCAGTGTCTGGCAGTGTGGGAGTCGTTCCTGCTGTCTCAGAGACCAGAGGCCAAGGAAGTGGGCAGAGATGACTCCTAATCCCTCGGAAGCTTTTATCTGAACAGTGAAGACCAAAGACAGGATTTTTACCTTAAAATGCTTGTGGTTGAATTGTACAGCAAAATACCACTGCCTCAGATGTGTCAGTATAAACATAACTGTGCCAAACCATCAGCCAAACCAAGGACCCGTTGTTTTCTACGAGAGGTAATAAGTTCGTCTCTGGAGCTTATACAGTAGATGTATACAAGATACAACAAATATTTTGCCAAAAAATAAAAAACAGTAATGTAAAAACTAAAGAAAGAGATAATAAAGGAACCTAATTAGTAGAAAAGGTTTATGGCTTTATTAGATCTTTATTACATTTGGATAACATTAATCTCTGAATAATTATTTGGTGCATTTGCTTTTATCCAAACCACTGATTAGGCTTCTTTTAAAATCTGCTCACAAGCCAGTGAGAAAATTGTGTAGCCCAGATTCTAAATAGGTGCATTTTATGGCAGTACATTGCACTATGGAATATTTTTAAATATACTGTACTGGTATAAATCATACCAGTTAATCATCTTACCTTTTTTGTTTACAGCATGCTCATGTTTTACAACCATGGAACCATATGCTTCATATAAATAAAAATGTGTAAATATTTGACATATATAATTACTTTATATACTATGCATCAGCTATCATGTATAAATATTTGCATTCTGTTTAATTTGTGACATGAGACCGGGTCAATTTTATGTCCAAACTGTAACTGAAGAAAATCATTTATTACAGCTTTAGATGGCTTTTTGTTTTCTTTGTCAACTGAGTTTTCCTCTGATTCTGAATGAACAGGCTTTGGGGCTCTGGGATCCTAAAGTAGGTTACTCGCTTGTCCTAATCACATTAAACATTTAACTGCTCTTTTCAAATAACACCAAACCTATTGCCTTGAAAATTCAATTTGGGAACGTATAAGTACCTCTTTCTACGGGTTGAATAACATCCAGGAGTATGTCACATGCTTTCTGAACTCTCATTTAATTTTCACCAGGCACAGACTGCTCTTTATGATTTATAAGACTGGAACATTAATGTTACATAGAATATTAAAGCAACATTAATGAGCTGTCAGTGTATACTTCTTAGAAACTTATACTTGTTCAATGAGTTGCTTTGTCATTTGACAAAAATGCTCATTCAATACAAATCATGCTCTTAATAAAGTAAATGTTTTCTGTAGCAGTGCTTCCCAACCCAGACAGTGCACTTTTTTTGCTCCATGCCTGTGCTGTGTAAGGTGGAATTGTTTAAAAATGTGGACTGTCTTAGAGGACCCACTGCTCCGTCAAACTACAATATTGGCTCAAAACCATTTTACTGCTCTTCACTATCTATGAAAATACAGAACAAAATTGTGTCAAAATCAGCGCATGTCTTCTGAGACCAAACATTGAAAACTTTAAATTTACATTCATATGTTACAGTATGTCAGACATCAGACTTTGCATGTTTATTCATTAAGTTTTGCCTCAGAGATTTACTCTATGCCCAGATTAGAAAATATATTAATCACCATGAAACCATGTTGTATAGTCGCAAAAAAAAAAATCAGATAAAGATGGTATAGGGTAATACTAAAAGGCTTCTTAATACCTTTTTAATGAAAATTAATGACTGAAGCATTATTTATTGTTTTTGCTGAGAGTGAAAAGTTATAATACAAGACCTGGATTCCCACCTTTATATAATTTAGCATAAGGCCATGGTATATGGCACATTCAGTGGAATATGTGTTGGCTCTGGGGCCGTCTATGCAGTTTGAATTTGTAGATCATGATGCACATTTTTTCCCAGTAGACAACCTTCAAATAAATACAACTCACTTTTATATAAATTAGATTTTTAAAACTTTCAGATGTTCCTACACAACTGGGGTTGTTTAAATGTCACTTTTGAATAAATTTTCCTCAAACAGTTGAAAGTGAAAGTTCAGAAAATGATTTTAGAAAAGGAAAATAAAGGCTTTTTTTTTTAAAATACAAAAATGATTGAACCAACATATTGGGCCTTATGCCAAACAATTACTCTTATACTGACCTTTCTGAATCTTATTTAACTCTGTTGTGGGAGATAATTACAGTTCTGTACAGCGCTATCTTGTACTCAATATTCATTCAATAAAGGGTCACTAGAAAGTTCATTACATGAATTAGTGGAGGACTGAAGCCTTCCTCATTCAGTCCTACTTTGGTTAAATACAGTATTTGCACAGCTACATGTACACATACAGAGTCATCAACATTTGATGACAATGTGAAAAGTCAGAGGAATGGGGGAAAAATATGGGGGGTGGGGACTATATGTTCATGTGCATGCTACCATTAACACTAGCTATGTCTAGGCTGGAGAACTAGACCTTACTGGTGAGAAAACACACTTCAGGAAAAGCTTTTACCTTCACAATCCAAACAAGATTGTCTATGATCTGTCTCATTTTGTTCTTAGAAATTTATAACAAGCTGTACTGAAAACAGACATGTAAAGATGCTAGATATACTGTAAGCAAATGTGTTAATAAATGGTTTGCAAGAGGTATCCAAAATCTGGATAGTTAAGAAAAAAATAAACACTCTACAGGAGCATGTGAGTTACTGTGTACATTTGCATGCACTGATTAGTCATTACATTTATACATTAACACTTATCAGTTGTGCACCAGTAAACTGGTAAAAGGCTCACCCATGCCTGGGGGACTATAGGCAGTCAAATGCAAAAGCAAATGCAACACAAATGGATGAAAAAAGTCAATGCACCAGAACACCCAGTGCACCATAGCCACCCATGCATGGAGCCCATCAGACTAAGAGCACTGGGCTCCCCCGGCCTCCAAACTTTCCAGATCACATTGCAACCCTGCAACCTACCGCACACAAAGGATTCGCTGCCATCGCCCTGGTGCCAGACAACACAGCACACCCCCAGAGACCCTGCAGAGCCACACCTGATGGTGCCAGAGCCATGCCGGCAGAACGAGAACCCAAAACATCGGAGGTTATAATGTTACTGGTCTTAATACTATGGCCAATGGATGTATAAGGAGACTGACTAATATGTACCTTCACTGATAGGGTACAGTTGCGATTACTGTAATTAGTGCGATTGCCTGAGCAGCTGTTCTTACAGTTTACCGTTATCGTTTTTATTCAACCTGTTTTTGGCTGTGTTTCTAGCACTTTTGACACATTGGCACTAATCCAGCTCTATTGTGTCTGTTCTGTTGTGCTGGTGGAAAATGGTTGCAATCTTCCCTGTCCTCACTGTTTTGTCCTGTGGTAATGAAGGTTCAAACACTTGCGGAAATGTGTGTCTGGATTTATACATGGACTGCATGAAAAGATTAATCATATTTCAAATCCACTTAAATTTGTATTGGAACTAAATGTAAAAGAAAATTAGGCAACTTTTTTCTTTGTAAATATGGCACATTTTTAGGCACTAATTGACTTTTAAATGTATATCAAATCTTTGACTGACTCTGGCATGAGAACAATACCTGTGTAGTCTCTGTTTACAAGTACAACCTGTTTCCCAGACTTCCTGCTGTTCTCCTTACCTTATATGCCTGTAATGAAGTGTTGCCAAGTAACTTCTTACTATGCCTCAGTATGCTGTTTGATTGCAACTTAATGCGACTAATGCCAAGCCTGCGAAGTATTGTAAAGCTTCAGTGTGGGACTAAAATGAAAAATGGTTTCTACTGAAAATAAATCATGGAAGAAAGGGTATGTTTCTTGTTATTGTCAGCATGCTTTAACACAATATCTAAAAATCCACCTTGTGTATGGTATTGCTCTTTTTTATCTACTTCATCAACACTCTCTTAAGCTGGAGACTGATCATTTGTAAGATTTTAAACACTGCCACTGATTGAGTCATTTTTGTATATTTGGTTGTATATTTAATTCATTTACTGTAAGCAGAAGCAAGAAGCAAAAGGCTCATACCCAGAGGCTGATCCCTGACCAGAGAAAATAAGGGGTAATGAACAGGTCTCATCGTGCAGTAGAATTTGTGTATCTGCCTTCATTTTCTCTCAAAGCTACTCAAAGCTATCAGCCAATAAAGGACAGCAAAACACAATATGGCAAACATTTCAGTAATACACAGAAACAAACGTAGAGCTGAGAGGGAAACCCCAAATGCTTGTTACTCTGGTTGTCTGAAATAAAGCAATTTTGTGTAATTCTGTTACATATTAATGTGGAATCATGTAAAGGAATAATCTGATTAGTGGAAATGGGACATTTTCCACAGGAGTGATTACAGTGATTTCAGGAAAGGCCCACAGAGTGAGATGTTTCATGACCTGTACAACAAATGGACATTGAGTTTTCTGTGAGCAAAATCAATGTTCGGTTCATTTCACAGTTTAACACCACAGTTCATGGACCATAATGCCAGTGTGTGGTTAAGTACCTTTCTTTTCCTGCTTGTTACCAAACCAACTGTATCCATCGGACATTAACAACTCCACCGAATACAATACAATCACGATACAATTAAGCCCTTTTTTTTTTTTTTTTTTTTAAATAAAAGATGATACAAGATGTTACATTTTCTCAGAATAAATAAAATGCAATCCAGGCATTTCTCAAAGAAATCATATTTTACCTAATTTAAAAGTGTACATAATGAGTCTTAGAAATGATTGAAAGGAGCCAAAGCAAGTCTTAGAACATTTTTCCTACACAAGATATTACCTTATAGTCTAAATAAAATTAGTGTAAGACATTACATCAAAAACTATCAATGAATGTTTGCACTATCAAAAGGTTTGCTAATTAATACATTCAGAAACATGCCTTTCTCTTTACACGTTTGCTGCTGATGTGCCAACAGAAAAGATGAAAAGACAGAGCAGTACAGCGGTTGGGAGAGCGCTGCTGCAGACAACGGACCCAATGGTAAGCAATCAATCCCATTCAGTCAGGCCAATTCTAAACCTGATAAAAGCAAAGTACCTCAAAATAATGAGCATCAACTAAAGGGAAAAAAACACCAGCAAATTAAATATGATTTACAGCAGCTCAGTCAGGATGGGACTAATCATGTCCGGAATTACAGCCTTTGTTAATGATACGCTTAAAAAAGGTGATATATTGTAAAATGGATCAAGTGTAATCTCACACTGAAAAAACAGTGCCCTTCCTAAATATTGACGCCCAATGTCCCAAACTTTTCTATATTTTGTAGTGGTACAACTTCTAAGACAAAGGGACATAAATGGTATTCAATATTGACGCCCAATGACATTGGGCGTCAATATTATTATGAAATAATTATTATTATGAATCAACACAAAATAAATAATACTGAAGAAAGAGAAATATCATTTTCAAAATAATGAAAAATGTTAATTGCATATGTATTAATCCCCTTCTCACTATGAAAACCTTAAACTTGCGTTAGTCTTGGTGTAACCACTTACCATCAGCTTACTGACTGGATTAGATGTGTAATTAAATGTGTGACATGATCAGTGCATAACCGAACAGTTCGAGAGTACGCCTAAACAAACAGCATCACAAAGACAAAGACCTACCCAAAGAAGACCAGGACAAAGTTTTGTGAAAGTAGAAAAGAGTACATCAATATTAAATCCCTCGTTAAAGTTTAAACATTTATTATTCTGCGCCGAGAAGAGACAAAGGATTGTATTAGCCTGAGACCGGTAACAGGCAAAAGGCCAAGGATAACTCTCAGCTTTATGCTCCCACCACCAAGTTTCACAATGGGGATGGTGTTCTCAGAGTGATGTACAATGTTAAGTTTCTATAACTCTATAACTAATATCAGGGTCTTGTCAGTAATTTCATTAAAAAAAATATTTTACACAAATTTCTACAATGAGGTTGACCTAAAAAGGAATTACTACAATTAGTAGCCATGTCTCTGATTTGTTTTTTCTTTGTTTAAGATCTGGTGTATTTTCAAAATCCGTATCACAACATGTTTCTCCTGCTAAAATTAAGGTATTGTCTGACCCAGTTTTTATTGATTGTCAGTGGGCTAATTAGACTGTTCCTTTACCTGCTGCCATGCCGCATCCCATATCAGTATCAAGAAGCAGCCTCTGTAAGACACACAGAGGATTCCAAAATTTTTAAGAAAAAGCCTGGTATTTTCTATTCAGCAAGCAGGAGAATGTTTGTCAGTCACACACTGTACATGATAAGACATACAGCATAACACAAGTCTAAATTATTTGAAAGCAAAAATTTGCCCCACCTACCTGTGGCTCAGTGGCATTTGGGAGTAATGAGCGGCATCCATTCCCTCTGTGTCACGCAGGGCTAACGTTGCGAAAGAGAGCCAGAGAGTAAGTCATCGATCAGAGCTGGTCCATGGCAGCTTTAGCTCTGACATTTATAGTGGGAGCCTGTGATTAATCATCAGCTTAACAAGGCCAGGCACACTCAGCATCTCTTATGTAGTTGCTTGAACACACTCACACCACACACAAACAAGCTGGCCACAAGGGAGAGAAAGCGGGCAGGGTGAGAATTAACTTTTTTTTCTTTCTTTTTAACAAGATACATAGGAGCAATGTGGATGATTAGGAGGAGTTTAGGGAGACTGCAAAACTTTTAATTGCTGCCAGCAAACATCACTGCTTACGCACTCATACCACCATTATTCGCTGACTGCCTTAAATGTCAATATGCATGTTTGGTATTCAATCCAGGTGTAGACCTGCCCACTGAGGCTACAGAAAGGATTCAAGCAAGTCCTTAATTCCTTTTGCTCTCAGTTAACATCAACATGTTCTCTCATTACAGATGATAACGCATTTCATGTCTGGCAGAAGACTAAACAGCAAGAGAAATGCAGATATTTGGATGAAAGGAACATTATATTATTGCCCCATTTAACTATTACCTCCTGGTTGACTAGTTTAGAAGGGAATGATGTGGTAGGAAAATTAAGCCCAAAATGTGACACATCTCAAGGTAATACTTCTAATAAATCTCCTGTGGCTCTCCAAAGCAATTCAGACATGGACTGTTTACCAATAAACTCCATGTCCTCTCAGTCAATGACCCACAAACAAAATATCATTTATAGCCCCAGTCCAAGCAACTCCGAGCTAAAACAGAGTCAAACATTGGTGCAATGGGTTCCTTCTACTCGTGAGCAGAAATGTGAGGAATCTATGCCCTGGCGATGTACAGGATTTGCTCCAGTGAACCGTGAAGCAAAACCTGCTGAACCTCTGAATCTCTGCAAATGGCCAGCTGCCCAGAGACTGGACTGCTGCCATGAAAGCCTGGCCAGACTGGCACATCTGGGGGTGCAGTCACCCAAAAATGCATTTCCTGTTTGCAGACGCAGGCCAGTCATCCAGAGGCCACTTGTGGGTCATAAAGGAACGCAGGTGGGTAACGGACATGTGAAGAAACACTTCTCCTGGACATCATCATCCAAAAGTCTCCTCAGTGAAGATGGCCCGAGGCCAGCTATACAAGTAGACCCTTTATGGAGTGCAGTGCAAGCAGAGGAAGAAGGATGTGGCAAAAAAACGATGCAACAAGATGGTGATCATACGCTTAACAGAAACAATGTGAGCTGGTTGTCGGTAAGCAGCATCTTTCTCACTTTCTCCTGCTTTTTCACACCAAAGAATGGCACAGCTCCTTATAAACGTGCCACTGTATTAGTCAGAGTTTTTACTTTCTGGTCTTGCGTTGGTAGGAGGGGTTGGCAGTATAGTTTTGTATACATTACAATATGAGTTTTACAGTTTTAAAAACCTCTTGGCTTAAAACTCTAAATATAAAGTAACAATGAAATATATTAAGCGTTAAGTAGGTCATAATATGCAATTAGTTATTGAAGCTGTAAGTAATGATGTAGTCAGTGACTGTGACGGAAATATGCATGCTAGAGTATAGCCATAAAACTCCCATAAAAATATATGACATACTGTATTGTGATTTTAAATATAAATGCAGGTTTTGGGTCAACAGTAAGGATAGAATAGACTTTCTCCAGCCTTTTGTTCAGAAGATTTTTATAGGACTATTTATAGTTTAAAGTACCCTGTGTGAATTCTTATTCATGGCTTCTAATTTTAACTGTTCTGAAGACGTGGCTAATTAACAATCAGCACCAATGGCAACCATGTGTGTGTCATAGTAGGAAACAATGCCATTGTTGTAAAGTGCAAATCAGAGTAAGGAAACACCAAAAACACACATGAGAGTCAGATTCTGTTTCTTAAGATTTTTTGTTTATGTCTAAGAAGACATTGGCAGCTTTAATGTAATAAGTGATATTATTATTTCAGGTTGAAGCCCATGTACATGTCTGCCTGTCTTTCTGTATGGCAGAACTCTCTGCCTAACTCTTTTTTTTTTTTTTTTTTTGGTTGAGTATCTTACGTCTTGCTTACACTAAGTTTTTACTTTATTCCAAATACACTATCTACTTAAAGTAGGTTATTATATCTGGCACAAACCTCTCCATAGCATCCCTTTTACTCAACACTCTCCATTTGGGTGTTTTTCACGCGCTCACCTCAGACAGCTGTGGATATGTTTGCTCTAATGACCCGTGTTTTATCTCGTAGTGGATTTAATTTCTGGTGCAGAACTTCAGGCAAGGACTGGTAAAGTAGCGTGAAGCTGTTTCATTGTCTGTTCAATTGACCGGACAGATATATAGACATAAGGACAGATTTTTTTCTGAGACTGGTTTCGGGCTCTCCAATGCATAAAATGTAAAGATATCATTAAAAGATGTAAAGATATCATTGAACTCTCAAGTAGAAGTAAAAAGTAGTCATCCAAAATATTACTCAAGTAAGAGTCAAAATGTATTCAGTGAAAAGATACTCAAGTGCTGTGTAACTGAGTAGCTGTTGTAATCGCAATGCCTAATTTTTTTTTTTTTTAGAAATTGTAATAATTAAATATATAATGTATGTATGTATACTGTATATGTTGAAGTGCTTATCTGTTTTGGCAGATAGAGAAGACACCACAGTATGAAGCTGTTCTTTTGCAAGCGAAACATGCTTTGTATATGATGCCAGGGTTGCGTCATATTTTTTGGGATGCATAAAAATGTACAACACGTGTATTGGCGATTAATTCTGTACTGAAATATACTTATATTATATTTCTATAACTTATAGACCGTTAAAGTAACATTATATGTACAATTAAAGTTAACATATAATCACACAAACATGAAAAAAAAAGCATTCTATACTCACCGTAAGATTGTACATTAACTGCAAGATCCCACTAGTAGCAGCATGGATTTGTGGGCATTCTGCAAAATTAGAGAAGGATGCGGAAACTTTTGTTTGCGCATGCGCAAGTGAGCGTACGTAGGACGGATTCACAGGTAGGATGAATTTATAGAACACCAGCTGAAGGTCCCCCCCCCCCCCCCACACACTATCCCGCCTGACCTGATTGGTCAAACAGAGTCATGTGATTATTGTTGCTGCATCTGATTGGTGAAATAGTCATGCGGTAGATCTACCGGCTGCATGTTTCGGTAATAAATGGTTAGAAAAGTAGCGAGTCGAGTGTAGCCGAATGTAGCGGATTAAGAGTAGCGTTTTTTCTTCACAAATCTACTCCAGTCAAAGTAAAAAGTATGTTAAACGTATGGTGCAGTAAAACTACTCATAGAAGTAAATATTTTCCATAAAGTTACTCAAGTAAATGTTACTACCCTCCTGGTTCTGGTTTTCACCTATATATACTTATGGGAATGGGATGATTTTATATATATCATCCCATTCCAGTTTTGTGACATGGCATATTATCCTGTGGTCATAAAGGAATGGACATGGACATGGGTCTGAATCTGGCATAAACCAACTTGAAAGCATTGATCCATCGTCTCTTGTATCAACGGTTCAGGCTAGTGGAGGTGAGTAATGGTGTGAGGGCTGGCATACTTTGGACCCCTTAGTACCAATTGAGTATTATTTGCCAAATGCCGAAGCCTACCTGAGTACCAACCAAATTCTGCAACAGAAATTGACACACATCAGACCAGGCAACATCTTTCCTTTATTCTACTGTCCAATTTTGGTGAGCCCATGTGAAAAGCAAATACTTTTAGCAATATAAGGAGATTGTTGAAACTATTAAAATTGGGTCCAATGCATTATTAAAATGGATATTTAAAAGGGTATTGAAACATAATTCAAGGAAGAAATATTGTTGGAAAAGCATCCTGAAAGAGCTTGATGGGAGATGATTTAAACACTAAATGAAAAAAAAAATATATATATATATATATTTAAAAAAAACTGTAGAACTCACAGCTATGGACTGTGGAGCATGGGGAAAAAAATTGTGTGGTCTGATAGGTCCAGATTTATCCTGTTCCAGAGTGATGGGCACATCAGAGTAAGAAGAGAGACTGATTCGCCCATCATGCCTAGTGCCTACTGTACAAGCCTGTGGGGGCAGTCTTATGGTCTGGCGTTACTTCTGTTGGTCAGGTCTAAGTTCAGCAACATTGTACCCAAATATTAGGTCTGTTGACTTGATGAGTACATTGCATGACCAGGTTTTTCCATCAATGGTCCTTAACCCCATTGAGAATCTTTGGGATGTGCTAGAGAATGCTTTACATAGCAGTCTGACTCTGATCTTGGAGAGAAATGAATGTGATTCTGGACTGAAGTAAAAGTGGTGACATTGCATAAGCGTTGCCGGAATCAGAGCAAAGGGCGGTCTGAGCACATTGCTCTTCTTAATGGTATCATCACTATAAACATTCTCTAGCATTCTACGGACATCAGCGAGCCTGCACCCATCCTTTGTCAACAACTCAGTGATAGAAGAACAGGAAAAAGAGTTACTATAGAGGAAGACTTACTCTTCTACCAACATGTACAATTTGTCAGCTAATAAAAACAGTTATGCCTACTTTTGGTACAGTCCTCATATATAGGTCAATCAAGTTTCTCTTAAACAAGCCAGCCAGTCATTACTTCATATTAAACAAAACGCTGACAATAATTAACTAACCACTGAAATGACTAACAAAATCAATAGACGCTTACATAGGTTGATATTAGATATTGAAAAAAAAAACCTAGCCTAAGCATCTTTACATACTGCAATATAAAATAAATCTTGGCCACTTCAGGATTAATCAGCTGATAAAGTTTTTCTTTAGTTTTTTTATTTATTACATATGACTATATAGAACTTTTATAAGAACCAAAATAGGCAGTCTAAATGATATGAAAATAAAATGATTAAAAGAAAAGCAATACCACCAGCTCAGGCACATCTTTATATTTACAGCATAACTAAAGGAGCTGTGAGCTCTTCATTGTCCAACACGCTACATACACCTTCAAACATGCTTCATATTTTGATAGTGGTCCAAAGCAAATATTTTTAGACAAGGAGACTTGATTGGCAGGCTATAGCCTTATATGTTCATGTGTTAACTGTGTAGGAGGAGAAGGAGATCTTGCTATTCTGTCTGCAAACAACATAAGAGAAATGAGTACATGTGGAACAGAGCTATTGTGATAAAGGGCAAGAGATGAGATAGAGGTTACTGAAAGACAGATATAAATGTGAGGCTGCTGATGCATTTCATCTTTTGTGTTTGCATCTCAGGACATGCTGTGTCCATCAGGATGCCATGGGAACAGCGCATCCTCCACCATGCGACACGATATCACTTTATTCCACATTCTCCAAGTACTACAGAGCGAACCAGCAAATTTCCCACAGGTCAGAAGACAGAGACGTCTCGAGTCACTTCCTAGTCTGAATGCCTGATTCCATCCTGAGGAAGAATGTAATCATTTTCTACACTCACAACATATCACTCTGGCAAACATCATCCAAACAAGGTCAGAATATATTTTATTCAAAGACATTTCCTCTACAGTGTAAAAGGTCATGATTTGATGAGACGCAGTATTTTTAATGAAGCTGTGAGCTGGAACTAATTAAAATTCATAAGATGCCGACCTGCAACATTCATACAAAAAACCAACAGCTACACAAGTGAGAATGTCACAGGTGAACGGCGAGAGAAATTAGTAATTAAAAAAAGTTCAGGAGGTTGTAAGAACGCACTTTTACAACCAAAGATTCTGTACAAACTCGTAAAGAAATAGAAAATAGGAGTTGTGAACATAATATGCAAAATAGAAATGTTGTAAACAAATCAGTATTGAAAATGAAAAATTAATTCCAGCCATTGGAACAGTAATTCAACATGTTATACCACAAATTCTCAGGGTTTTTTTTTCCTTTTAAATTTAAAATGAAGCACATATGGTACAATATATACTTTTTGTTATTTTACAAGACATGTAACACTTATTGTACAAACTTTAGAAAATAAACAGTAAGAAAATTTGACAAACTATACTGTATATGCATTTTTACTCTTCATGTTTTATTTATTAATTATACTCTAATTACTGTTAGCAAGCACTGCAGTAATTTTAGTCCACATTCATTAGATTAATAGAGCCTGATTATTACTATAAGTGCTTATGAAAGTAGTAGTGTAATGTATATTTTAAAGGATCTCCATTTAGTCTGCAGGTAACATTAATGTGGTTTAAGGTGCTGGAATTCTCATATAAAAAAATAGACCATATCCAGGGAAATAGCCAAATGCGTCCATGCCAATGGAAAAGCTTTAAATGTTATTGCTCTTTTATGAATTGGTCACATGAGCAAGCAGGGACAACTGCAAACACCAAAGCATTTTTAAGTGATCATCATGTAGCCCCTTTCTATCAGCTGCTAATCTTCCAGTAGGTACCATAGTGGGGCCGACACACAGCCTGAACATTCTACTGCAAATTCATCAGCTTCTTCCAACCCTGTATTTTAGATTAGACTGGAAAGAATTTAAACATCTACATATTGAATTCATTACATCTGAGGTATCTCGGTTTTCATGTTACAGGTGTCTATGGCATCTCTCCAGACATAACAGCACTGTCACATGCCAATTTATGAAATTAGAAACAAAATGAGAAACAACAATTAGAGTTTAAAAATAAGACAAGCCTGAGAGAAACAAAATCAGCTTTCAGCAAAATGGTCCTACCTAATGACGAGTTCAAGTATCATAAAATAATGCAGACACAGGTCAAGTGCTTCAGTTAATGTTTACATCAGACATCAGAATAGGGAAAATGTGATCTTGGATCCTGATCCTGAGATTTTAATGCATAAGAGTCTATACAAAATAGTGCAAAAACCAGACAAACAAAACAAATTATCAATCGAGCAGTAGTTCTGTGGAAACATATTGTTGCTAAGAGAAGACAAAGAATAATTTCAAGCTTTACAAGAGCACCTGCCATCGTGAATACAAGATCTGGGAGAGAAATTAATGTGCCTGTGGACTGAAATAAGCATTTGCATGTGTGTGTGCATGTATTGTGCAAAAGTCTTGAGCCACCCCTCATGTCTTCATATAAAATTAAATTATGTAGATTAAATTAAGGAAATGGGAATAAATGTTTTTCTGTGGCAGGCTACAAAATGCCTAAAGATACAATTTAAAAATTGGTCGTTTATCTAACAACTTCATCTGTTCCAACCACTCAGCATTCAGCATCAGCAGTATACTAATCACCGGCCTGATCATCTGTCGTCATCTGCAACTGTTTCTTACTGGTTCATGCTTTAAGTTACAGTGCCTTGCAAAAGTATTCATACCCCTTTAACTTTTCAGCATTTTGTCCTGTTACAACCACAAATGTACAGTAAATGTATTTTAGTGGGATTTTTTTAGACCAACACAAAGTGGCATATAAAAACAGTGGAAGGAAAATGATAAATAGTTTTCAAAATTTTGACAAATAAAAATCTGAAAAGTTTGGCATGCATCTCTATTTATCCCCCTTTATTATGATACCCCTAATTAAAATCTAGTGAAACCAATTGCCTCCAGAAGTCTGTGAAGCCCTCAGTGAAGCCTTCAGATGTTTGTTACAGAATATTAGTGAATAAATAGCATCATGAAGCCCACGGAACACACCAGACAGGTCAGGGTTACAGTTGTGGAGAAGTTTAAAGCAGGGTTGGGTTTGAAAAAAATATTCCAAGCTTTGAATATTTCACGGAGCACTGTTCAATCTAACATCCGAAAATGAGAGTAAAATGAGAGAAAGAGCATTGTACAACTGCAAACCTACCAAGACATGGGCGTCCACCTAAACTTGACAGGCCAGGCAAGAGGAGCATTAATCAGAGAAGCAGCCAAAAGGCCCTTGGTAACTCTGGAGAAGCTGCAGAGATCCACTGCTCAGACAGGATAATCTATTAATCATGCATTAAATTCAAAACACTATATGGCATAAAACTAAAATTGTGCGTGTCAGAGGCTGTGGGGATGCTTTTCTTTAGCAGAAATTGGTCAGAGTTGATGGAAAGATGGATGGATCCAAATACAGGGCAATCTTACAAGAAAACCTGTTAGAGTCTGCAAAAGACTTGACGTTCATCTTCCAGCATGATAACAATGAGCTACAATATTATGGTTTAGATCAAAGCATATTCGTGTGTTAGAATGGGCTAGTCAACACCCTGACCTAAATCCAATTGAGAATCTGGCAACACTTGAAAATTGATGTCCGCATATGCTCTCCGTCCAATCTGACAGAGCTTGAGCTATTTTGCAAAGGAGAATGGACAAAATTTCACTCTCTAGATGTGCAAAGCTGGTAAAGACATACTCTAAACAGTTCTACAAAGTATTGACTCTGAGGCTGAAGACAAATGCACTTTTCAGATATTTATTTGTAAAAAATTTTGAAAAGCATTTATAATTTTCCTACCACTTCACAATTATATGCCACTTAGAGTTGCTGTATCACATAAAATAAATACCCAATAAAATACATTTACGTTTGTGCTTGTACCGTGACAAAATGTGGAAAAGTTCAAGGCTATGAATACTTTTATACATCACTGCAACTTGACATGACATGAACTAGTGAGAAACAGGTGTAGATGATCAGGCCGGTGATTAGTATACTGCTGATGCTGAATACTGAGTGGTTGGAACAGATGAGGTTGTTAGATAAATGACTAATTTTTAAATTGTATCTTTAGGCACTTTGGAGCCTGCATTTTTTTTCCCTATGCTTGAATGATTCCTAGGTCACTGTGTGGCTTATAAAACAAAAAATATTCCTCTGAAACTGCTCAGGTACAGGGACTGGACAGAAAATGTAAGGAAGCATTGAGAACTGTTCCTCAAGGATATGTAAAAAATACAAGAAAATCTGGTTCTTTGGTCTCGAAATATGAAGAATTGAGGGTGGCTCAAGAGTTTAGCACAATACTGTATAGTATGTTTTGAAATGTGTTTTCTGCTCACTATGGCTGTAAAGTGTGGTTATTTCAGGTATTGTAGTCCTTGCTACGATAGTCCAAAGACAGTAGTCCTTGCTTCCTTTAAGTTCAAACCAGTATGTCCATTATCATATACTGTATTCTCACTCATCAGCAAGGCATTTCCAACCCCAGAACCGCCCCTAACTCTATACTTGCACTATTCTGTGTCAACTCTAGAGGTTTTCAGAGCATGAAAATTAAAAGATCAGGATCCCAGATAGCATTTCTTCCATTCTGAAATCTGATGTAAACATTAATCAGCAATTTCTGAACTATTTAAGCCTTCCTGTCTGGCAACAATGTCACTGCCAGCTTCACTGCGATCAGTTTTCCCCCATTCCGACATATGTATCTGCATTTATGCAAAACATCTATTTAGTAGGTTTTCCAGGAATCCCTCTAAAAGATCAGTGGTGATTGTCAACACAAGTGAGCCATTCTTCATACAGTAGAGTAGGGGACAGAAAGTTGGACTGCAGCCCTGCCATGTTAATACCAGGCTCCATAAAGCTTCTCTATGGACTTATGGTGTCATGTATCAGCAGAGGTTTACAAATTCTGGTTTTGGTGCCATTTCTTTTGGTGAGATTCCTTGAATTTCTTAATTAAAGTGCACTTCTTAAACAGATTTTTGAAAAGTGTGGCATGGCTAACTCTTAATTGATTTTCAAGTGAAACAGTTCAATATTATATAATGTTTGTACTGACAAAAATTATACCGCGATGTATTTTATATATATGATACAGTGTGATAAACAAGAAGAAAATAAATACATTAAGTAACAAGTTCATTAATCTTGAATCTTCTTTCATTTGATAAGTAGCGAATTGTCTTACACAGATACCGTCCCTCCAGCTACTGTACACACAGTGAATCCTGGGTTGATTGAAGTTCCAGTTGTCATGGCTCAGGATCAAGAAACATAAAAAAGGGGGAATGGTTGTGGTGTAGCTGGTGCAAACAACAGGAAACAGATATGCTGTTGGGGGGAAGAGGTGTGTGTGTGTGTGTGTGTGTGTGTGTGTGTGTGTGTGTGTGTGTGTGTGTTTGTGTGTGTGTTTGTGTTTGTGTTTGTGTGTGTGTGTGTGTGTGTGTGTGTGTGTGTGTGTGTGTGTGATCCTAAACACCACCATAGAGTATATGACTGACATGGGTAGTTTTGCACCATGACTATGACGACTGCACGGTAAACAGCGTGGATGTCCAATGCGTCTGCCACTCTGCTGACTCAAGGTCATGTGACTTCATCGAAGGCGATGTGATTCTGTGAGAGACAGATGAGATGAAAGCACTTTAGTAGACATTAATCATCTAGAAAATACTAATGCTAGCGTTTCCTCATCGTTTCTCCATCCAAGAATTGCTGAAGTTACTCTCATGCATACTGTATACAGTCAGTACTGTCAGGACATTTTAATTGTTAGAATAAAAACTTCTTGCAGTCTGGGATGTGATTAGTCTTTAGTCTTCAGGCAGCTGTGTGGAGCTGTTTTGGTGGTAAAAAAAGATGGGAGTGGGATTTGTTTCGAGGTGTTAAGGAGAAGCACACCATAAAGCTGGGGATGCAGCCATGCAGTGCAGCCTCCAGTGACCTTATGCTACCTTAATAATGTTGTTCAGCTGCCATATAACCCCTGTCTGCAGGCCAAATCTGAAAGCAAAGGAGTCCATATTAGAGGAACACAATTTGTACACAGCAGTGAAGGAAAGCTGTAATTCATTCACATTTCTATCCCAATGAGGAAGCATGACTTTGTCTCCTGCATTTACATGTACTTCAGAAAATTAGATCAGAGGTCTAAAAGGTTAGAACCTGTGTGTATAACAACCACCAGTACACAGTTTATGATGTGCATACACCTTCAATTATTGGCACCACTTATACAAGTTAGTAAAAAATGGTTAGAAAAAAATCCACCTTCCTTGACACTCCTGGATTGAATACTCTGGATGAAATCCCTTCGCATTGACTTAGCACAGAGTATTCTCCTCTAACATTTTATAAGGTTGGCAAATACAGCACTGGGCATCTGCAGCCATTTGTCTGTTCAGAACTGTCCATGGTCCTAGGCCCTCTTTTGTGCACTCTCCTATTCAACCCAACAGTTTTTTAATGGGATTCAGGTCATGGGACTAAGATGGCCATGGCATTGACCCTGTGGTCAACTAACATTTTTATGAAGATAAAATGTAGATTTGGACATTTGCCTGAGGGCATTGTTCTTCTGGAAGGTCCAATTACAACCCATTTTAGTTTCCTGGCAGGAGCAGATTAGTACAGGTATTTCATGGAGTCCATGATGAAGTCTAACAGCCCCATCACACATTTCCATCATACAGTATATTACAATTTGGATAATGCGATTTTCATTATAGCTGTCCTTCTTCTGTTTCATCAGACTATAGAAGATGGTTCCAGTCAAAGCATTTTCCAAACTCTAGGTGCTTACATTTGTGGTTGACTTTTTTGTGACATAACATCCAAATATAATCTGCTGGCATGAAGGTGGGACCTGATGGTAGTTTTGGACACTTGGTCTTGTTTTTTTAACAAAACATAACATTCTCTTTACTCTATGTAGGGTCAAAACATCCTTGGGTCCTCATTCAATGGACTGTAACAGTTTCAGTTGATTTTCACCTTTTTATCTATTTAATATTGCCCTAACAGTAGAAATGGTCATTTTTTTGGAAGTGGCTATTTTTTATAACCATTCCTTGATGTATAAATCTTTACATATTTCTCCCTTATCTATGTGTTCTCATTTTTCTCCCATTATGATGGATGACTAAGGGAATGTGGCCTCTGTGTCACCTCATATTTGTACCACAGTTAATCAGGAAGTCATAGCCAACTGCTTGGAGGTTCCTACACACTTCAATTCAAAACTCCAAAATGTAATTTAAATGGAAAACATTGTAACATTATGTTAAGTAACATTGCGTTCACTATAGTTTCAGGGGTGTCATTTGTTGCACTTTTGTTTTTGTTGACAATAATTGTTCCATGCTGAGGGATTTGTTTTTCTCTGAATACATTTAGTACAATTAAATGTTAGATTTTTTTTTTCAGTGTGCATGAAGCTACATCACTAAAAGGTGGATTTTTTCCTAACCCTTTTTAATAGTATTTATGTGGGGTGCCAATAATTGTGCAGGGCACTATATATGCAGTGAGTGTTAATAAACACTATACATTTAAAACTGTTTTTCTTGTGCAATACCATACTCATTTACATAAAGAAATGTCTGCAAACCTCGACATAAGGTAAACAACCTCCCTTTAAAATGCACAGCAGCCTGCCTAAGTTCTAAGAAGACGAACTTCACTGACTTAGTAGAGAAACTCTTGCATGAAGTAAACGCAAACCAGAATTTATAGGTAATATGATATTTTTGCAATTTATTTTGATTCAATGGCTAATGTATGCACTCATTATTGCTGCTGTTTATGTTAAGAAAATTTAATGGTCAGGAATGTTATTTCTGACCATTAGATGAGATCAAACAAAATTGCACATGGTTAATACACACAGATTAGCCACAGCCATAATTTCGATTATCAATGATATACCAGTAAACTGGTGACTGATAATGGACACCCACTGCTCACCCATGACCCTGGGGACCAAGCGCCAGCTTGTCTCATCCAATCTCACGGAAAAGCCAATGCAGCACAAATAATGGAAAAGGTCAATGCTAGCAAAGATAGAAAGGCAACAGAACACCCAGTATGCCAGTGACCTTGATCTGACTGGTGTTCCACAGTCAAATGCTATCATAATCAAACAAAAAACTAAATAAATAATAATTAAAGTTATAATTAAAAACAGTGAGACAATATCGAGAAAAACAGTGACTCCATAAAACCAATGTGAGTATGATTGGACATGACCAGCGATTGTTGTGCACATCTTACACAGCCCAGAGGTACAGGCACTTAAGAGTGGACAAATTTAATCTGATGTTCAGCGATATTTCCTCGGAAATCTTTTTTTTTTTTGCTGCGTTCCTACATAAGAACTCATTTCATCTCTATTATAGGTTGTGACAGCAGCCTGACCTAAGGGATGTTTTCGTCAACAGGTAAGAATAGGGTATGTCACTGTTCTCCAATGTCCTCTCTTTCTTATACTATTCTTCTGCATGCAATTTGTCACCAAGGACAAACATAAATGACAGGCATCTCTTGAACCTTGAAAGAACAAAAAAAAAGGATCATTATTATTTTTATTGGTCAAAATATCGTTCTCATTGTACACAATCCACCCCATGCACTTCATCAATGAGAACAAAAAGGCTATAAATCAAAAAGAAGAAAAAGAAGAAAAAAAGAATGAACACAGCAATCTGGGATTAAAACATTGCTTGAGTATGTTCTTCCTGTAGCCATGGTAGATTGTGTTTAAAGGTCCATTCTTGTAGTGTAATTAGCCTGTAACTGAGAGCTGGGAGCTCAGTAGTAAGACAGCAGCAGGTGTTTAATTGATAGTTTAATGCTTGGACTAAATCAGTACACAGATCAGCCGTAGAGGACAGCTGTGCCTGGGGAGTTAAATTCAGAGTAAGCTGTTAAAGGAAATTGGATATTTTTGAAATGTATTATATCAACTCCTCCTTGGCCTTGGCAGGGTGAATCATAGGTTCTAATAAAGTTTCTCTGAAAACAAAGATTTATTACCATATTCGCCCAGTAACAGGCAGTAAACCGTTTCTTGAGCTCAAGAGACATGGCAGAAATAAATTAATAAAGGGCTATGGTTTGTGTACAATCAACCTCCATTATCTGACCTTTAACTCAAATTATGCTCTCAAAAAGAATTATACTGATCTATTCAGGTTCGTAGACACACTAATGTAACAGAACAGCGATGTAATAATCCAAGTTCAAGGTAGACAGTTAATGCCTGTCTGACAGCTTCAAGTTAAAGAAGGACAGTGAAAAACAATCTAGAAAGGACAGAATGAATCAGTTAGCAGGGCCAAACTCTCTGGATACAGAGTTCTCATAATCCGGTCAGTGGTTTATTCATGCCAAACGTATTTTTTAACATTTAATAACACTGAGATGTATTCCAGAGGCTTGGCATGCGCCGCTCACACAAGCACTCCTACATTTATTATTGCCTTGTGCTCTGCAGGTGGTTGAAGCAGCTTCTTTTGCCTGTGATCCAGTCAAAGAAGCTCAGCAGGCGTGCCTTTAGAGAGCGGGGTGTCAATGCATCCTCTTCCTCTCTGAGCTCGGCCATCTGAGGGAAGGCCGTATGTGCAACACACAAACACATCCACACAGAGATGCCCACCAGACAAGATGCCCATTGAGATATTGAGAGTTTATTTGAAACATCTTGATTCTTTAATGTCTAATATTCAACAATAATTCGGGTCAAACGTTCACGCTAGCATAAATAAGAGCACTTGTTTGAGTGAGTGTTAGTGACGGTAAATGCAGCTGTGTTGTACCTGGGAGGCGATGTATTTTTCCAGAGGACTCTCCACCTTGGGTGAGCCCATCATATCCTCCTGTTGGGGGTCTTCATCTAACAGCTGGCTTCCTTTGAAATTATGGACCACACAGACAACCTGAAAAAGTGTAAACCAGCCATGTGTCACTCTTCCCAAGACAACCTATATTTGGGAAGGAAGCAGCAGCATGTAATTAAGAGCTAAATGTAGAGCGGAAAGCTAAAGCCACAACCTTTCACAGCAGGTTAAGTAAACAATCTGTTAATGTAAACCATAAAGGAAAATACATTTAGGAATTCTAAACTCATAGAAATCACAGAGAGGCAGAATCTTTGGTGATATCACTCCAAAAAAAAAAATCCTCAAGGTCCAATTTTTTAAAGGTACACACTAAGCACACAATAGCTCTTTTAACATCTGCCCAACATATCCCTGAAAAAATCCTTTCAAACTGCATAATTTGAGTTTAATTAAGCAAATACGTATGATATTTTGCTTGGGTTGCAGCGAGTAGCTTCTCTTTAACAACCATGTGGAAAAACTTGCTAATAGAAAATATGTTCCAGTATTTCAGGAGGGTCAAATTAATGGCCTTCATTCAGCAAAGAAAGCAACACATATTTAAAACCTGGAAGGATAGTGGTAACCCAACTCGCCCAACCCAAAAATGTGGTCAAGAAAAAAATTTTAAACAACCATGATCAGAGATCACTTAAACAATTAGTCACAATGCATCATAAACAAAACAACAGTATAAACCACAGCTGTGTTTAAAAGTAAAAATAAAGGCATTTCCACATGCATGCTATAATGGGAACTGTCATGGGATTGGGATTAAACAGCTGTTTAGCCTTATGAAATCCACTTGTAACTGAGACTAATCATAAAAAAAGGCTTCAACATTTGTGGAAACTGATTGGACTTTTGAAGCACTGAAAAAATGTCATGTGGTCTGATGAGACCAGATTTATTATTTCCAAATGATGAATGCATCAGGATAAGAAGGAAAGGGATCCAGAGTGACTTACAGTAAATTTATCTCATTATACTGCTGAGTTAAGTTAAAACTTTTTTTGTCACATATACGTTACAGGCCAGTGAAATTCCTTCTTTTAATATCCCAGCACAACTGGGATCAGAGCACAGGGTCAGCCATGATACAGATAGAAGCAGTTAGGGTTAAGGGACCAACAGCAGCAATCTTCTGATCAGTAACTCAGTGCCACAACTGTTGTGGGCCTCGCGCAAAGGTTCAGCATTAATCACTCCGAGGTGCTGGGGTTTGAACCTGTGATCATCTGATCAGTAGTCAAATGTTTTAACCACTCAGCTAACCCTGCCATAATGCATAGTGCCCAATGTACAGCCCTCTAGAGGTGATGTTACAAATCAAACCACCATTCAATCAGCACAATGTGGCTCCATGCTGTTAAACACATAATTACACAATTATATTAAAAGAGCCTAATAATAGTGGAGCTTGGCTATGTTGGTGTTTTGTATGAGATGTTTTAACATTCCTTCATTCATTTTTTTTCTTAACAGACTGCTGCCCTGCAGTCCTAACCAGAACTCATGAATATTGAAGGATGCTTTGCATTAGTTCACTTCAGCTCTCTCTCTCTCTCCCTCTCTCTCTCCTGCCTTAATGTCTCACTACATTATTATACTGAGCCCTAAAAATGCTTAATGTCAGGCTTAGGGTAACAGTACATTATATGACTTGTATGCAAATGGTGCTGATAATCGACTGATCCATGAAGCACACTGTTGCAAAGCAAAGTGGGTTAAATTTATAGTTAATGGCTTAGCCATCAGCTATGTTTATACATCAGCCATGCAAACTGTTTTACTCTCATGCTACAAATTAAAATAGCATATGCAGCACTGCACTAAAACAGATCTACAAGTATTATAATAGCACATCCTAATTTGTAATGAGAGCAGAATGAATATACCTGCAGCTGTTGCTGTCTGGATTATAGTATAACAGAAATGCCAACATTATTATCATGAACGTCTAGTGAAAAAAACAGGCAAAAAACAACATTTTACCACAAAACCCAAGTATATGCAGGTGGACAGGGTGTCTTTATGATCTGCATTCTTTAAAATGCCTGTTTTTGTTGACTGACTGATGTTCATATATTATGAAGGGGCGAAATTTGTGATAAATAAAGGCTTAAATCCAATTAACATGGACAGAAGACTTCAAGGGCAGAACAGTGATTTGAGTCTTAGCTGCAGTAAAACATCTGAATGGTGCAAATGTTTTAAAAAAGGCCATATGTTCGTGAATTATGATGCCGGCCGTGGGCCCTGAGCCATGTTCATTCTTGTGAACATTCATCGAGTGAAACACTCTCAGGAAAAATATCGCCTTGTTTGATCACCAAAGGCGTTGTGTTTTTGCAGGACAATGCACAACCTCATAATGGTCACAGCATCATTTTCACATTAGAGGAACTCAGCTGGGACTTATTGTCACATACACTGTACAGTAGGCTACTGACCTTGCTCCAAGCCATTTCTGTATGTTTGGGCCATTAAACCTTGACCGATTTAAAGAAAAACAATGTACTTCTTGCTGGTGTGTGTCGACAGGGGAGGCTTCAGACATCAAACTGTTCATTTAAGTTTTCAGTTATGTCATGTAGAAACAAAGTTATCATTACTGTTACAGTGTTTAAATTATATGATGTAAAACATCAAACTCACCAAATGCCTGTATTATTATTATTATTATTATTATTATTATTATTATTATTATTTTGGTTATAGAAACATCTAAAATTAACCAAAAAAAAAAACAAGTGATCATATGTCCTGTGCTATTTCTTTGCCTAGGTGACCCATATTAATGAATTCGTTTTTTTTTTGGTCATTCATGTTTTTAAAGTTGTTAAAATGAACTAAAATTAAATCCATCATATTACCTAGGTTGTGTTAAAGGGGCATATTTCACTTTACATTATATTGCTCTATAATCCTGACCTATACATATACTTATTAAAACACTCATATAAGGGCTAAGGATCTAGGATTTAAAGGATACAGGAGTTCCTCAGAAGGAGGCAGTCTGATCATGGTTTCGAGCAAATTTTCTTCCTTGATGTTATTCAAGCACTAGTGAAATGCTGGGTAAGTGCAGTAGTATAGCAGGAGATTATATACAGTAGAGAAATAAAGGCAGTTTAACGCTTATAACTGTTCATAATCAAAAGTCCCAGTTTGACTTGAATGCCCCTCATAGTTTCTTATGCTGGATATACACAAAATATCAATCAAATGGCATTGCACAGTAAAATCATCTGCATATCTATCAATAGAGAACTACAAAATTCATGGTTTTCCTAAAAATAAAAAAACACACAATAGTGAACATTTCATTTTCTACACAGTTACCTACGGTACTATTTTACATTATAATTTAATCAGACTTTTGTGTAGCACGTAGAATGATTTGCACACATAAACAGTATGTTGATTTTCCAGAGAACACATGAGTTACGCTAGATTTTTAATTAGAGTCACACATTCCTAATTGCTAACCAACAGAAAGAAAATCCAAGTGCCTGCTACTTGGCTCGCGAAGCCAGGACTCATGCATTCACAGTCAAAATGCATCTACATTACACTGAGTCTAGCAAAATAACCACAGCGAAATACAAATGCTTGTTTTTGCATTCCGATATCCTTCCCCCTTCAGTGAAATGTCCTTTCAATTTAGTGGATTTTAATCAGGTTTGACCTACACTCAGTCTTAGTGTGTGTATTCTTTTTTGTCAGAGCATAGGGTCAAAAATTGTAAATGCTACACTTAACCGTCGAGCTAAAACTTCTGGAACACGACAGCAATTCTTGCAGTTGTAATTCTGGCTACACACTAAACAGATGATGGAAAACTTGACAAACCTGAAGTAACAGTGTTTCTTGGTTTGATATTTACAAACAGAATTTACTGTTCATCAACTGATGGCTTAATTAGATCTTTTTATATAATGTAACTTCTACTCTCCCATCACTTCTGACACAACCTGACCTCTGACAAATACTCTAATTACTGTCTGCCAAATCTTAACAGAAGATTTCTGAGTTTGGCAAGGCATTAAAGTAGACATACAGTAGGCTTTGGAAAAAATTCACAGATTCTAACTTGTATGAACAATTGTTGAAAATCACTAGAACAAGAAGTGTGAATGATTTATATAATCTCCCTCCCAAATAATACCATTCTGAGTTCTTGAGTTCCCTAAAGGGCCTGCAGTAAATTGATGGGTGCCATGGTGACTAAGCAGCTCCTCCACACTGTCACTGTGTACAGTATCTCTAAGATCTCTTGGCTCTCAGACTTCTTTACAGCCTGTTCAGTTAAGCTCAGTATTTCACTGGTGCAAGTCTCTTCATCCCACAACACGCAGTTTCAATCACACAAGCCTGTGCATATTATTCAAGCATACAGTGCCTTGCAAACAAGCTTGAACTATTGTGCGAAGAAGAATGGGCTAAAATTTCACTCACTAGATGTGCAAAGCTGGTAGAGACATACCCCAAAAGACTTGCAGCTGTAAATGTGGTTCTACAAAGTATTGACTCAGGGAGACTGAATATAAATGCACGCCACACTTTTGAGATATTTATTTGTACAAAATGTTGAAAATCATTTATCATTTTCCTTCCACTTAACAATTATGTGCCAGTTTGTGTTGGTCTATTACATAAAATCCTAATAAAATACATTTATGTTTGTGGTTGTAACGTGACAAAATGTGGAAATGTTCAAGGGGTATGAATACTTTTGCAAGGCACTGTAACATTAATTAAATACCATAGTGTATGTTGAAATCCTTAATACTACATAAAGTCACGTTCAAAGTACCAACTCTTCTAATTCGTTCTATGTTATGTTTGTGTAAAATAATAAAATGTCATCTGATCATAGCTTTTTTCATCATGCCATTTTTTATTTCACAAAATAAAGCCAAAAAAAAAACATGGGAGCAATTCTAAGTACCCTTTACTGCTTCCAAAGGATTTAAGAGGGTAAGTTGCGGCCGGGTGCTGCTAATCATCTGCCCTCTGATTCATTATTAATAGTTTGATTCATTGATTCATTATTAATTATCAGCAGGTGGGCAGCGTCTATAAAAGCAGAAGTTTTAGAAGTGTGCTGGTCTGGAGGTTTACAAAACTGCATCTGAGCAAACCATAAGGCTTCTAGGAACAATGTCCTGCTGACAAATGAGACCAAGGTGGAGTTGAAAAAAACAAAAACCAAACAGCATCTCAGGTGACACACCTCATACCAATGGCAAACCAGTGGAGGCTTGATGATTTGGGCTTGTTTTGCAGCCAAAGGACCTGGGCACCTTGCAGTCATTAGGGGTAATTGGTGGCTCAATGGTTAAGGCTTTACTGATCGGAAGGAGAAGCTGGGATGTGTGAAGAAAAGATTTTTTATTGAAATGTCTTCTGTGGTTGTACTCATTTGCCACTCAGTTGCCACGCGACTCATGCAATTCGACTTCAATATGTGTCAAACTGTATTTTTTTAGTCCACACACTTGTGGTTCTCAATGTCCCTTTTTTCTTTTTTAGTGTAGACAGTGACATTTTGTCAGCAAGAGCACATAGCAAGAGTGGGATTTTGAGAGCATATAGGGCGCCTCACAGCATCGTTTCTACTGGGGGATGTAACATGTGCAGGCTTTTTTTTTTGTTGTTGCTAGAAACTTGTCTCTTTTTGGGTAAATCCAGCATCAGTCTGTAGATGTCTTATTGTACAAGTAAAATCCATGTTATTCAAGCTTTTTCTGAGCTCTTGGGGTTTAGTGAAAATGGTCTTATTGTTGGAGATAAATGCAGATTCAGTGTTCACTGTGTTCTCTCTGTGTGTGTCACTTAAGCTCTGAACAGCAGGAACTAAGTTGACCCTTGCTGTGAACATTGTATTCTCTAGTTAAAATTTATGATCAAGCTGAGTATACTGACTAGTATAGCTCTGTCTATACACCGATCAGCCATAACACTGAAACACAAAACATTAAGCCCAGTATTGTGTGGGTTCCCCTTGTGCCGCCAGAGCAAGCTGATTTTTATTGGATTGTGATATGGGTACATTATCTCTGGTTCTGCATGCATTTCAACCTTTAAAATTTAGCAATTTTAGCATTCACAAGTTGCCTACAAGTGTGCTGGCTTGTCTATACATACTAGATATAAGGATCACCATGGACCCCCTGGTTCGATATCATCATGATATCTAAGTGACGATTTGATTTGTATTGCAACTCTTTTTATAACTATCCCGTTCTGACTTTTTTTTTTTTTTTTTTAGATTTTGTTACAATTCAAAGCAAACTTAGCAAATTATTTGCTTATATCACACAGGATACTTTGCTGTGGAAATAGTTTAGTGCACACCACCTAAAGAATTAGCAACATTTTTACACCATATATACAAGCACATGTAAGGTAAAAAATAAGTTTTAAAAATGGATTTTGGAGCCAGTGTGACAATACATGAATTTCCACACAGAAGAACCAAAATACATCGCTAAATCAATATATACACTCACCTATAGGATTAGTAGGAACACCTGTTCAATTTCTCATTAATGCAATTGTCTAATCAACCAATCACATGGCAGTTGCTTAAATGCATTTAGGGGTGTGGTCCTGGTCAAGGCAATCTCCTGAACTCCAAACTGAATGTCAGAAAGGGAAAGAAAGGTGATTTAAGCAATTTTGAGCATGGTTGTTGGTGCCAGAAGGGCCGGTCTGAGTATTTCACAGTCTGCTCAGTTAATGGGATTTTCACGCACAACCATTTCTAGGGTTTACAAAGAATGTTGTCGAATGAGGAGAATGAGCCGACTGATTCAAGCTGATAGAAGAGCAACTTTGACTGAAATAACCACTCGTTACAACCGAGGTATGCAGCAAAGCGTTTGTGAAGCCACAACACGCCAACCTTGAGGCGGATGGGCTACAACAGCAGAAGACCCCACCGGGTACCACTCATCTCCACTACAAATAGGAAAAAGAGGCTACAATTTGCATGAGCTCACCAAAATTGGACAGTTGAAGACTGGAAAAATCTTGCCTGGTCTGATGAGGCTCGATTTCTGTTGAGACATTCAAATGGTAGTCAGAATTTGGTGTAAACAGAATGAGAACATGGATCCATCATGCCTTGTTACCACTGTGCAGGCTGGTGGTGGTGGTGTAATGTGTGTGTGGGGGATCTTTTCTTGGCACACTTTAGGCCCCTTAGTGCCAATTGGGCATCGTTTAAATGCCATGGCCTACCTGAGCATTGTTTCTGACCATGTCCATCCCTTTATGACCACCATGTACCATCCTCTGAGGGCTACTTCCAGCAGGATAATGCACCATGTCACAAAACTCGAATCATTTCAAACTGGTTTCTTGAACATGACAATGAGTTCACTGTACTAAAATACCCCCCAGAGGCCCCAGATCTCAACCCAATAGAGCATCTTTGGGATGTGGTGGAACGGGAGCTTCGTGCTCTGGATGTGCATCCCGCAAATCTCCATCAACTGCAAGATGCTACCCTATCAATATGGGCCAACGTTTCTAAAGAATGCTTTCAGCACCTTGTTGAATCAGTGGCACATAGAATTAAGGCAGTTCTGAAGGCAAAAGGGGGTCAAACACTGTATTAGTATGGTGTTACTAATAATCCTTTAGGAGAGTGTATCCACTCCACCATCTCTAATACATACATAATGTGTAAAGACAATAATGCAAGCTACTTGTTATATGTCATGTAGGGCTGAGCTAATTACAATCTAATATTCATATCGAGATTATTTCTGTTTATATTTCACTTTAAACATTTAATAGAATTGGGTAGTCTGAAAGCAGCTGATTCTATATTAAAGTTTCAAATCTATGTTTAGACATTGATTAAAGTCTTGTTAGTAAATCTATATAATATGATCCATGTGTATAGACTATACATACATACACTGGTGCCATACTATAAAAATATTACCATAATAAATATTACCATTATGGTACATAAACATGTAAAACATATTTTCTTACAGCCTCTTCATACTGTAAAAAATATCATGGTACTCTATACCATCAGACTACCATGGTACCTACAGTATACCATAGTAAACTATATTATGGGCAAGCTGCTAGAGTACTTTTCTGGTCCAAATGCAAGATGAGGAGTATGTGGCAAAGATGTATTTTCTGAGGGAAACTTAGTCTATAGACAATGTCTTTTAAACATTGCAGATTAACCCAAAAATAACATTTGCTAACATTCGAAGGTGATGCTGTTTGCCAGCGGTGATGCTGTTTGCTTTGCTGGTGATACTGTTGACCCTGAGTTTGCAGGCAAAGCAAAACAGGTGCTCATGTCACTGAATGAAGTTCCCTGCAATTACAACTAATAGACATGAAAGTGGCATCTGATTTAAAACAGACGTTTACGTTTTGGATTCAACTTAACCATGTTCAGTTTCCAAACATCAGAAGGTTAGGTATTTTTCTGCTTACTATGTTCGGCACAATCTATACATATGAGTCAAGCTTTTCACACATCGATGCAGTAAAAACAAACCGCCCTTGCCTCCCTTACAAGCAGCCACCTCCACCCGTGTCTGTGGCTTACTGTCACTTCCTACAGTATGAGCCTGACTTCTTGCCAATAATAAAATAAAAAAAAAGAAGTGTAATTTCAGTAGCTAGACAACAAAAAGGTCTGAATAATTCATTTTGGCAATGTATTTCTGTTGTACCATATATCCCATTTAAATCTAAGCACATGATTAATAAACACTTTTGCTAGACGGAATAGAGAGTACGTAGCGGTGTTTGTCATGTTAACAGATAAGTGCTAAAATGTGATGCTTGGAAACAGTGATAGTGAATGAAACAGCATCCATACACCAGCGAGAATGGCATATTTGTTTCTTTACTGAATTTCCACTTGCGTGTATGTTTTTGGACAGTGAAAAACATGTAGAGCTGCACTCCAACTCAAGTTCAGTTTTTAAACTGGTTCTTAAACTGAATATTAGTTGATCATTTATACATTTTTTATATATTGTCCTTGACTGTCAATCACCATTAATGTGTTAGAGTGGTTTATTTACTGGTCTGTTAGTGCTTTCATAACACATACTTCCTGTTGAACTTGAATAAGTGCCACGGTGTAATGTTTAACAGAACAGAGAGACAGTGTGGCTTAACAGCAGACTCTATTTTGAGCAAATTTATTTTTTAACAGCTGGCATATGATTTCACGTCAAGTACAGAATTAGCTAATCATTAGCGATTCCAACCCACCACACTCCTGACTGATAGACTGACAGACCTGAAAAGTCACAGGAAGGAATAAAACTTTTTCAATGGGCCATTTTAAACAAATACAAAATAAAATGAGCCACAGTAAAATTGGGTTATTGTGAAAATAAAATGGACTTGCTGTATATTTCATGAGTCTTTCATAATGATTTTCTTAATATCGAGCTTACTAGGACAGTACATTACATGAACAAACAAAAAAAGAAATCATGAGACAAATGAAGCAGAGCTCTTTACCAGAAAGGTGGCAATGGCCACGCCGATGATAAAGCCAGCGATTACATCAGACCAGTGGTTGCGGTACTCTGCCACCCTGTTAATACCTGTCAGGAAGGCCAGACACATCAGCCCCAGAGACATGACCGGCTTGGCCAACCTAGTGCCTTTGGCTTTCACCGAGCAAGTGATGTACATCTGAAATGAGAGGAAAGAAGGATGGATCCAAGTTCATATCAGCTTAAATCTTAATTTCAAGTGGATAATCAATTGCCATGTAGAGCATTAAGTAGAATTAGTTCAGCTTTATTGCCCCTCAGAGAAGAGAAGTATCACAACCGGGAGCTATATAGCTCCATGCACTGATTTGCTGCAGGTATCACTGCTGTTAACACGCATTAGAATATCTGTAATCCAAATAGGCCTTTGTCTATGGGGATTATTCTGAAAATGTACAGCACTAGTCAAAAGATTGGAAGCACTTTCTAACTCAATGTTTTTTGTTTTTGCCATTTATTTTCTACATTCTAGAACAACACTGGAGATTTTAAAACTATCAAATAACTCATATGGCTCTAGACAACAACGGCAGTCGGCTGTTATTTTAAGACATGAAGGTCAGCTCTTCTGGAAAGGTTCTTGCAAGAACAGCATTGCCAAGTGCATTTGCAAAACCCATCCAGCACCAGGATGAAACTGGCTCTCATGAAGACCATTCCAGGAAAGCTAGGCCAAAACTTACCTCTGCTGCAGAGGAGAAGTTCATTTAGAGTTAGCAGCCTCAAAAATCACCAATTAACAAACAGCACCTCATATTAGAGCCGTTATGAAGGCTTTACAGAGCATAATGTCTTACACTGTAGAAAGAAAGAAAAATCAGGAAAGGAATTGTATGGTGTGCCCAAACTTTTGACTAGTAGTGTACAATATACCAAATAAGACAGTTTTATTGTGCATGAAAAAGTGCATGATTCAGGAGTGTGTATGCAAACGAACATACAGTAGACAACCTGAATTAAGTGCAGCTGCCTAACTGTCTGAGCTAAAACTGAGTGAGAGAGAGGAGCCAGACACAGTGCCAGAGGCAGGATTGTCTGCTGGCCCAGCTGATGCACAGCAAAAGATGGCATTTCATTAAAAACAATCTTTATACTGTCTCCCATTTTGAAGGAATCACTGTAGCGAGCCTTTGTACGTACTTCACTTATCCGTGAGGAGCCAGAAAGTACTCGTACTCATTTAGCTAGTGATGCACTGAAATGAAAATGGTGAAAATAAAAGTTAAGGCACATCAGGGAGTGCAGTCGGTGGGTTGCCGCAGCGGTGGGTGCAGTCGGTAGGTTGCCGCACTCCTTACTACCCAGCCACTGCATGCAGTGCCGGTCCCAAGCCCAGATAAAATTGGAGGGTTGTGTCAGGAAAGGCTTCTGGCCTAAAACCTGTGTCAAGTTGTGTGCGGATCGGATGGTCCACTGTGACGACCCTCGATGGTAACAGCCGAAAGAACATGAAAAATTAATCTAGAAATTTTCTTACAGACAACTACATAAGATATGCTTATTCTGCTTGCCTTTTATTACTAAAGTTATTAAATTGATAAACTATTAGTAATACAATTTCGTACAGATCCGTTGTAAAACCCAGACTGCAAAAACCTGTAATAAACGAGCATGAAAAATGTATCGAAACATATGTTTACATATAACTCCCCAAATGTTTACACATGCCCGGAGTGGATTGTGTACTGTGTGTGTGCTAATCTGCCTGCCCCAGTTTACCGTAAACTGTCTCCAGTCTCAGTTATAGTGCAGCATCAGGTCACTAGTTTTGCTGGTTGGGACGAAAATGTTGTGCATCTATATAACACTGTTTCATCCCACCACCAAGAGAAGGACACTGGTTTTATTGTTTGTATAAAGCTTTTCCATATAGTATTGGTACCTCTTAGACAATGATAAAAAGTTTAAATAAATAAAAATCTTTAATAGACAGTTGTACCTTGGCATACGAACCCTAAAATTGCCTTGGCATATGAAGCATTTTTTCTCGTACGAGCGACCAATCTAAGCTGACCCGAACCCTAGCTTGTTCCTACGTTGCGCATGCACATAAGTTGCGCCCACGTGGAAAGCCAAGCAGTTTACGTATTGTTTGTGGAATTTTTTTGCATTTTGTGCAAAAAGCAAAGGGAGCCACTTTCAGTTATGTTTTTAATGCAGTCGGTGCCGAGAGGAATCATAAATTAAGTTTACTTGAGGTATAATATCTATGTATTTCATATTTTACTTTGTTTACATGCCTTTTCTAAATGTTTTGATTGTTTTTCTACACAAAAATATGATTATAGTGTTGGAAATTGGAAATATTAGCAATATTTCTGGGTGGCTGGAATGAATTATCTGCTGTAACATTATTTCCTATGGCAAAATGCACTTCGCAATATGTATTTTCACCATAAGAAATCACCTCCGGAGCAGATTAAATTTGCATGCCAAGGTATCACTGTACTCCTATTTAAACACAATTTTATATCAATGTGCAGATGCAGGTCAAGAGCTGTAGTTCATATTCACATCACATTTCAGAATAGGGTGCTTAAGTGTGATTTCAGTGACTTTGACTTTGATGTTTGAAGATCAACATCAACTGGTCATTTTTTTAAAATCTTGAACTGTTCGTATTGTAGCCTCGGATTTCTGTTCATCACTAAGAGGACTGTAACCCGATTCACTCTAGTTGTATCCTATCTGCCTGAAAGTTTGGTTTGTTGTTTGATTTCATACACTGGACATGCACTGCACTGCTGCCAGCTGATTAGATAAATGAATTAATGAGTAGGTGTTCCGGTAGTGGCCAGTAGGTGTACTGTACATGCTGATACTATATCATCAGTATTTAGAATATCAGGGGTCACAAATGCTCCTGAACCACTAGCCACCCAACCGACCTCAAAGCATTAATGATCCACCACTGTACAATCAGGATTGGGGCTTTTCCTTGTATGCAGTTCTCTTTTCCCTACATCTCTTTTACTGAAGTAAAAAAAACTGAAGAAAGTTTCTGAAAAAGTTGTAGTCCCTATGACAGTTGGTAAACTACGACACACTATTGGTCTCTCTTAGAAAGAGCTTGTTTCTTGGAACGCTTTTAAACAGCTTGCTGTTACGGAGGTGGTGCGTAACAGTCGACTTTTAAAACAACTTCCTTTTTCTGTACAGTTCCAGATATGTGAAATTTATGACTAATGTGTTGAATTGTGAAGTCAAGTGCTTAAATCTACAGGGTGGGTGAAAAGGAACTAGGCATTAAAATCGGTAATAAAGTCCAAATTCTGTCAATTTCATCGTAGGCACTGGAGGTGTCAACCAGTATCCCCACAGTCTTCTGAACGACGTCGTTTGGGATATTGCTGAGAACTTCCTGAATACGTGCCTCCAAGTCCTTGTGGAAGCTTTCTCGAGTACACCTCCTCCTCTGTGTAGACCCACGGGAAAAAATTACACGGAGCAAGAACATGAGGTCCGCGTCATCCCAGTCATCATCATGGAAAATGCTGGTCCAACCACACAGGCACAGTGATACTACAAGTTCTATAGCCATTAAATATTGCCTAGGTAATTTTCATCCACCTGGTACATGTACAGGCCAACAACCATTCAGGATATTTCGTTCATATTAAAAGATGTTACACTTCACATCACACACATGAATTTCAAAGGGATATCAGATGTCCATAACATTCTGTAATCTGTACATTGAAGATATTTGCGGAAAAATTATTTTGCGTGACGTAAGGACACAACAAGATTGTTTAAATTCCACACAAATGAAGTTGAGGGCACATTTAGTAAAACCTTTATTAAAAAATACCACTTATGCCATATGTGTATGATTTAAACCTAATAAAAGTTATAAAAAATGAGTGCGCAAAAACTATATTATATGTAATTGTTTTTGGTCATTTTTTTTCATGTCTCTGTTTACAGGTCAAATAAGAAATTGTTGTGACCTACAAAAATGACTTAAAGGTCTGAAAGAACTTGCTTACACAAAGGTTATATCTATGCTGAAATCAGAAAATTGTGCATAACCTTTGCAGGAGCTTTCGCAGAGGGATACACACACTTCTTTCCCTTTGTAAACATCTTTTATTTTAAACTTTAACGCACAAACATACAAATGTCTGTCGCTCCAACACATTGAACGTACACATTCTAAATGATCCTCTGACACAGTGCTGAGTCTTGGTCTTCCTTCCTGGAGAACGTCCTCATGAGAGGCAGTTTTATCACAGCATTTGCTGCTTTTTGTCTTGGACGTTCTTGCAAATTAACTGACCTTCATGTCTCAACATAATGATGGCCTGTCATTTCTATTTATTAATTCACATAATTCCATACTGTAAGTGTCATTTTATGGTTTTGATGTATCCAGTATTGTTGTACCATGCAGAAAATAATACATATAAAAAAGAATTAGAAGATGTGTTAAAAGGAAACCTGTTCTTATGGACAAATATGAGGCTGGAATATTTAAGCTGTCAAAGTTACAGAACTAGATCTCCCTCCTCTACACACACTCTGTACATTCTTACTCTCTCAATAATCACCGGGTTAATGGTTCTGGGCCCTTTTTTTGGACTCTTGCAGATATTTGGCATTGGATTATGAAAGGCTGTGAATCCTTGTTAAATGGATAATTTCATCCCATATCCCAATATATAGTCAATATATTTGATTTGGTTCAATAGTACTAAAGTTTACTTTCTCACTCATTTCAAGCTGCTATATTTCTTACAGGTTTTTGAAGTATTAAAAACTACTAAAAGTATCTAATAAGTATGAAAATGTTGTGTAATTTGTGTTGTTGTTTCCTAAAAAGTAATGCCTCAAGCAAAACAATATTCATTTTTCCTGCCAATCTTGTGCCACTCCACTAGGTTGCATCATTGCCACAATCTCCCATGACCTACGAATTAGAAGCCGATGCTATACTCCTGCAAAATGTGAGGATTTTCAGAAAATTAAAGCATTGTTTATTTTTTAAGAAATGTGTCCCCTTTTAAGAAAATTGACAATTCTATAATTTAAAGTTTACATACATAATTTTAAAGAGGTAAAACAATTCTGAACCAAAAACCGGCTAACAAAAGTTTGACTAAATTTCATTATTGATCAAACGGCATAGCTCTAGCTATAAAAAACAACCACATCCTATTCTATCCTATCCTAATCCTAAAAACTGGACTGAAACTGATCAAATATGCCTTTGTATACAAGTCGTAAATGTTTTATACCTAATCTATGGTGACAATGTGGACAGAACATGAAGGAATATCCTCCTACACAACAGAATGCACTTGTACTTGATCCAGCTATCCTCTTCAGATTCAGTCAAGCAAACCAAACATTACATCTCAGGAGAAACCAACACAAATGTGTTACCCTAGCTGGCCTACACTCTACCCAATACGCTTACATAAGAACATTAATTATTCCATGCAAATAGACCAAATAAAACTTTACAAGTTTAAATCTTTAAATACTCAAACTTGTTTCCCCTTTGCCGTCTCAAACTAGCTCCTATGTTATTAGCATTTTTCTGAAGGCAAGCCATCAGCCCTCATCCCCCAGCTTTAGTCTAAGTCCCAAATGAAAAGCTCTCTCCCCAAGGAGCTGAAGACGTGGCCTAAACAAACACACACCTGGAGCTGCCTGAAAAATCAGATGGGACCTAAATGAAACAGATGCTCATATTTTGAATTCTCTGTCTCCTTCTCTTTTCATTTACGAGTGCAGGGTGTCTCTAATCACAGCTTTTCATTACACAGAGTTGGAGTGTAAATTGAGAAATGAATCGGAGCTATAAGAATGGTGGTATTTCTAAACCACAGGAAAAGATGGAAACAGTTGAAGCATGATAAGGCCATAACTCCTCCAATAAAACTCAATATGAAAGGCACTTGACTCCAATAACTTTGTGTGAAAAATAATTCACATTATCATGTATTATTATATGCCATTATTATATGTCTTCACTGTGATCTAAAGATAACTGATATGCTTAAAACAAAGTATAGATTCATATCTACAGTAGCTATGTTTTTTATATACAGTACATCTTTACATTTTACATACAGTACAGTATGATTAACTGAGTTTCCACTTTTCTTTGACATGCAAGCGATAAACACTGCAGCTCTCATCATGGAATACTCTATACTGCCTTCCACTGTGATACTTTTCACGCTAATGAACAGAATGCAAATCCACTTCTTGTAACTCCACATCTGCATTTCAAAAGCACTCTATCAGTCATCTTCACTGCTTCAAGTTACATTACAACATCTAGACGAATATTGCACTGACACTGAAAGATACTTATTAATGCATTTGTCCATGACATTACATAGCAGTGATGCAGCTATAAAACAACAGCAGCCTTTCACCAAACTGATTGATGTCTGCAGCATGAATAAATACAACTCTGTCTAAACTTCACAGGTCCTTCCTAGAAGCATGTAGACCATTTACTGTTTTAAGAGATTTCTCTCTGAGACGATTACTTTTGTCTGAGATGCATGGCTGATTTTTACATCATTAAAGGAAGAGAAAGAGAAGGAACCAATTTTGGAAGTAAATGAGGTACTCACAGCAAGATAGAGGGCAGCGTATACGCTGAGTGCTGCCTCTTTGGAGGGAAAGGTTTTGCGGGCGCGCAGGATGTCGTCCTCATTGCCGGTGCAGGCCTCCTGGTGGCTGATGTAGCGTAGGGCCTGCTGGCAGCCTAGAGCCGTGTAATTGGGTTTGCACACAGTCAGGAAATGAGGGGCCAGGTTGCCTGTCACAACCTGACCCGCGTTCACAAAGATGTCAGTAGTGAAGAGGCCAAACATGTATACACCTGCCGGGAAAACAGAAACAAAAGAATGTATTAATGGTAACCAAACTTCAAAATGCTGCAATTTTATCTGCATGTAAGGACCATATGCTACAATCTGCTTTTAAATACTAGAAGCATACTCTTAAAGTTGAAAAGTAGCGCCATGTTACAGAGGCCAGTGAAAGCCATGATTGCACCCATTAGCAGTAGCACACTGACAAAGAAAAAAGCGCGACAAAACTGGCCAAGGGCTTTATATTGTACAGATCTCATTTTATTATTAGCTTTTGTCTGTGCGTCCTAACAAAGTTTTTCTTTTCTTATGTGAAAAGTATTTTGAGAATTTGAAGAATTCTGAGGTCACAGCATTAAACTATGTCAAGCCTTTACTGCAGTCACTAAAGGATGCTTTGTTCTTTCTTCTGTTCTGAAATGCCATATGCTTGTTGCCAGGTCTCCCATTTCTACCTCAATTTTTTTTTTTAAGTCCAACATCACACAACATTATTACATCTAAGCCATTTTTATAACCACCAGATATTATGAGTCAGTAAAGAATCCTTTTGTGGCCACAAACAAACAAAATTAATATGATTTAATTAGTTTAAAATAATTAAATTAAATAATTAGACTCCTGATTAACAAAGTCCTGAAAATAAATATTCCGAAGGATTAATAAAGCCTGGTTTATGTTTGAGTAAACAGCAGATTTAATTTAGTTGTAACAATTTTCACCAAATAATAATATTAAAAAGACAAATAAATCGATGACTGATTTGCTTAGCTGTGCCGAACGTCTGAACATTTACAGTTAAAAAAATAAATAAATAAAACTGCCAAAAAGTAGTTAGGTATTTAATGTAGCTTTGAAGGCGCTACTAAGCTACAAGAAAGCAAAAGTAATACTTTTTACATCACTAAGCACAATGTAAGGCTAAATAATCGCACCTTGTCTTTAGCTTGCCAAGTAAAACTGTGTACATAAAATTTTTAAAAAAAAATGAGATCAATTAATTTAATGTACAGTTCTGTCAGTCATGAGCCCAGAACTACACGGCTGTGTATTTTGTCTAAAGGTGACTCCAGAGCTCATAACGTAAAACCGGCAGCACTCAAACACTAGCTTTAAAGCTAAAAACACTAATGAAATCCCTCTCAATGCTTCTTTGTAAGGTTGTCTCTTATAGTCTTTAGTGCCAGTGTCACCTCTGACTGGTTCATTAACGATATATCACCATCCACTTAAACACCGTTATTTACACCTGCACAATCATGCAATTATCTAATCAGCCAATAACATGGCAGCAGTGCAATGCAAAATAGCATGCAGATTCAGGTCAAGGGCATCAGTTCATGTTTACATCATCACAAGGAGTCTGTGACTTTGATTGTGGCCAGGATGTGTGTACCAGTTGGGCTGGTTGTGACAATTATCATTGTCACAAAGCATCTTTACACCATCAGTAGAAAATATGGATGTTTGTATGAAATGTGAATGTGTATGAATCAAAATGACTAAATAGTCCCTGCTGAGCAAGCCCAGGGCGATAGTGGTGAGGAAAAACTCTCAGAGATGGCAATAGGAAGAATCCTTGCGAGGAACCTGACTCAACTGGGAAACACTAGAAGCTGCAAACCACCAGAAGAATATAGTAATAACTCTCATAATCACTTATAATCAAGTTTGGGTGAGTCTATACTTGTATGCTCTTCATGTTCTTCTTTTTGGCTGACAGGAATAAAACACAATGCACTCTTCGACTTTTCCAAGGTTGTCTGCTATTTTACTTATTTATGTTACTATTGCCTTCCTGCCGGCTCAGGCTCAGACCAGCCAGGGCTATGTGATGTCTCTCACTAACAAGGTGGTTCAGACTTAATTACTCAATCTAGCCCATCTGGCATTGACAACCACACCATAGTTAAATTCTGATCTACTCTAATCTTTGATGTGGCCATTAACCGAAGCTCATGATCTCCACAGTTTTGTGCATAGCACTGCTACCACATGATAACTGCATAAATGATCTCCTGCTCATATTAAACTGACCAGGGAGTGTGTCTCAATTCATATCCTGATTTCTGTCAAATTTAAAAACCCACTGTTCAAAAAATATATAAGAATAAATGTAATTACATTTGACTTAGATGGGACATCAGTTCACCATAAGACGTTATTCACACACATTCTGAAACCAAGGGGCAATGTGACCAGTTTATGGAGACACTTGGAAAACATGCAGTGTTGAAGTAACCCAAGCACAGGACTGAATCAAGGATCCTGGAACAGTAAAGCAGTATCAGTACCACCTTTATTAAAATAGATTTCTGCTGACCTGCCAAATGCAATGACTCTTTATTGGGAAGTTAAAACTTTGTAGTCAGCATCACATTGATCTTTTTGGCTATAATGTCGGCAGTGTTGTTAAAACCTGGGCAGTCATGATAACTTTGATGCTGAAAAGGATTCACTGCAGCTCTGAGTGCAGACTGCACATTAAAGCTGCAGGTGCTGTATTCTAATATTCTACTAACTAATAAAAAGCCAGAGGCAGGGTATGAGTACAAATGTGTATGTGTGTGTGTGCGTGTGTGAGAGAGAGAGAGAGAGAGAGAGAGAGAGAGAGAGAGAGAGGGGAAACTTTCTGTTTCAATTCAAGGAGTTTGACAAAAATATTGCATTAACCATCAGGCCAGTTGACTGATAAGCAATTTCATGGTCAGTTGTGGCCTGTGTTCTCATTATTCCGTGACAAATTAATGAGATAAAAGGTCCGTAGTTGATTTCAAGTGTTGAATTTGCATTTGGAAGCTGTTCATTCTCAGTTGCTGTATTTAACCAGCCCCTTATGTTCTACTAATATACAGAATAATAATCAAATGAGAATTAAAAATGTATCATCACATCAAAGTTGACTGGTCTAATTTATCTGAAAAAGTTTTCAATCAGAATGAGAGTGGGTGTATTTCTTTGATAAGCCTTTCAATAGGAAAATATTAGCCATGTAAAAATATTACATGTATGCGTTTCTAAAGACATTAAGGAAGGGGGACTAAGCTGTTTAGTGTTCTCTATGAGCTGTAAAGGTCGTTTTGCCCTCTCTTTCTGCCTAAAAATTGCAGGAGTAGCATATGAGTCTGAGATTGATTCAAGTGCAGAGCAGAAACACAAATATTATTTTTGGCCATCTTTTAATACTGAATGATTTTTATATTCTCAAAGTTGGAAAAAAAAACATTTAGGCAGTTTAAATGTCTCACAGTGGGAGGAAATACATGCAAAGCACATATTTAAAAAAAAAAGCTGCTGGAGTACTTCAGGCAATTTTAGTGACTACTGAAATAGGTGGATGAATTCTGAATTGCTATACTTAATTGCTATACTTTCTGTTCAGATTCGGTCAAATGCTCCAAAACTGCTTCATGGTACAGATGGATAATGACACTAAATTTATTGCAAACGCAAACAAGAATTTCTTAGGGCAAGTAAGAGTAAATAAATAAACGACCGTTCTTAAATGGTCTGGGACCTGAGAATGCTGTTCACTTATTGAAGATAAAATTGAAGACCCATAAACTAGTAGCTGAAGCAGGCTATGGAAAACACCTGGCAAAGGTTTACAAAAAACTCAGCATTTGATGTCCATTAATTTTAGACTTCAGGCAATTTCTAAATGATTAATGCAATAATAATTTTTTGTTAAATTTTTTTGTTAAACTTGCAGTGTGGAAGGGAATGCATTATCGTTGCCCTTATAAGGTGTAATTGGTTTACAACAATGTTTAGGTAAGCAGTAAGTCTCAAATTAACCACCATGTTTACACCAAAACATTTTCCAATACATCACACTGGCTTGTCTTCTTCCCATAGTGCGTGCTGGTGCCATCCTTTCCCCAGGTAAGCAACATGCATGCACCCAGTCATGCACATGATGGAAAAAGAAATGCGATTCATCAGGCCAAGCTATGTTCTTCTGTTGCTCTGTGGTCCAGTTCTGATTCTGGGCATTCTTGAAGCTACGATGCACGTTGTGTTCTGACACCTTAGAGAGTGGTTATACGACCTACTGTAACCTTTCTGTCATTTCGAACCAGTATGGCTATTCTCCACTGACCTTCGTTGACAAGTTCTTTAAAAGTACAGGCACGGCAAGCTGCCATGGCAGTGAGACCCCCCGTCATGCCCCCATGGCAGCCTTAAAAGAATAGAATAAAAATACCTGGCTACACAGAAATTTATAGGAATAAAAGAAAGGTTTTATCTGTACATTGGCACATTCAATGATATCTTTACGTTTCATACATTGTAGGACCCAAAAAACAGTCACCCAATATTCTGTCTGTAGGTTTGTATATGTGTCTGTCCTGCCAGATTTTGTAACAACACCACAAAAAATGGGCTAGATGTCATGGAAAGTGATGCTATGAACAATTATGTGGCAGATTTAATAATCTACATTAAAATAAGGTACTAATAAGCTACTTGCTAAATGTAACCAGATTCCTGCACCAATAGAGACAGAAGTGATATAAGTCAATTTAAACATGCTGGAGTCGTTTTAAGAGAGTGTATTTGGCTGAAAACCAAAAGAAGTACAACTTACAGTAGCGTAAACAAAAAGGCATAAGATACTCAACCTTACAAAATTTTATTTCTTTGTATTAATAATTTAGACAGAACATTCTATTTCTGTACAGAAAGACAGGCAGACATGTACATGGGCTTCAACCTGAAATAATAACACCACTGAATACAGTAAAACCTCATCAGCTTATTTTAGCTTTAACCTTTAAACTATCTCTAAAAACTTGTTTTCTGTCAATGACAGGTAAGGACAGCTAGTGGAAATAATGCCCCAAGTTGCCACTTCCTTATTTTGTTGGCATGTCAAAATAAAAGCCAGTCAGCGGTCTTAAAAATAAGTCGCTAAATTAATTATAAGTAGCAAACAACTTTTGTTCTAGGTAAGTCATTAGAACAAAAATGTCTATTGTCAGTTATAATCATAAAATTTTGTAAGTACTGCTGAAAACACAATTATTGAAGGGCTTGGCCTCTCCAAATCAGCACTACTCTGCAGTACACTCATAGAACAATACATATTGGGCTTTATTACAGTTGTGAATCCTTCCATGTTGTTGTGAAACTCAATAGAAAACACAAATTGGCATATTTTCAACCATAGTCATGCAATAGAAAAGATCCTGCTGAAATAACAAGGGGCTTGTCCTCTACAAATAAGCACTACTCTGTAGTACACTCATGGAAATGACAAACCAAAAGCTTTGTATTGTGTGAGAAATAAATAAAAAAAAAAAAAAAAAAAAACAGTGCCAGTGTGAAAAACTTCTATCATCCTCTTGCCACCATGCCTGAAAAAGTTTCTACAGGAAACGCTGTACAAAATTGGCAGATTGGATAAATACATGATTGAGAAGGTGTACCTAATAACGTGCTTGGTGATTATTAATTTCTTTTTTTTTAATCTAAAGAAATGTTGAACTGTCTGTTTATAAGATTAGTAACATGTAGGGCATAAGTTTCTCTGTTGATAATAAACCTCTGAATAATGCACTGGCTTTCAAACGTTCTTTGAAGCATTTGTCTAATGCTCATTCTTTCCACTGTCCTCTTTTTTCTCTTTTGAATATACAGTACTGTAAACTTACAAGTAACCTCTCAGTGTAAAAGTTGACAGAAAAATGGAGGAGAATAAATAGCGAACGCAATGGTAGACTTGGATATGATCATGTCATGACCTAGAGCCATTTTCTAAATTTAATTTCCCCTGGAAAACAGCAGCATGTGAGTCATTATGCAAATAAGATGTTTGACTGTAGGTCATAAATCAACTAGAAAGAGATGAAATTGCTCCTGTCTCAAATAACTATGGCTTTACTACCTGAACTAAAGTATAAGTAAATTATTAATCCCAAATAAATTAACAAATAAAATATTAAACAATGCTTACCATGTTATTATCAAAGAATGAAAAAAGGAAACAACTTCCCTAAGGAGAAATAATGGGTGAACAGGGTGAGTGAGTCATTGGTCATCTTACTGAAATATTTCAGAATAAATGTATTTACTATTAGTGATGAGTTACTGCCAAAATTGGATGCATTACTCTTACGTGTTAATCAGAGATAGTGAGAGCTGCACAAGAAGGACAAAGTTTGACTAGGTCAGATAAACGTCATAGTTATGTGCAGTTCTAACATTAAGCATGTTAACTGCTACCTGCAGGGAAAAGTAGCATGTTCCCCACACACTTTTTGATATATTACCATATCACGCCACTCAAATTAATGGTTCAGGTACAAATACACTTAAAGGAACTATAGATGTAGTTGAAAGCAATTTTACACATATAAGAGCTTAATTAACTGTATTGTTTTAAATGACACTTTTTGTGCATTGGTCTAAGAAGAAGATGTGCATGTATTCAAGAAACATTTTTATGGACAAAGTAACATGCATATGCATAGCCGATGTACGCTATGTCTAATGTCTACATTTTTTACAGGATGTCACATCACATTAACAAATAATGTCACTGTTTTAATAACTCTATGCAAATTAGTCCATTATTAGCATGATACAATAAAATATATCCCACACATTAGGACTTCATGACCTCAGTTTGGTGACTTGTATTCCATTAGGAAACAAATAACATGCTAAATAATTTATTGTGTTTAGTTGTGATTTTTAAAATTGTCTCGAAAAGTCTATTTTTCTTACACTAACTTGGATATACAATGCATCTTAAAAAAACTGAAGATTGTGGAAAAGTTTTAAAGTCGACCTCATACTGTATATTATACAGTATATATAGGTTCATACAGTATGCACTCAATACTTGGTTAGGGCTGCTTTAGCACAAATCATTGCATCAGACTGTGGCACTGCTGATGTCTTATTGAAGACCAGGCTCCTTTGATAGCAGCCTTCAGCTGGTGGTTCTGGTGTTTCTCTTTTTTCACTTTACAATAACCCATAGATTCTCTATGGGGTTCATGTTACATGATTTGGCCGGCCAATCATGCACAGTAATATTCTGATCAGCAAACATATAAAGCTTTTCAACAGATGAAAGAATGATGGTGTCTAAAACCTCCAGGACTACATTGACTTTGGACTTGATAAAACAGTGGACCAAGACCAGGCAATGACATGTCACCCTAAACTATCATACTACTGTGGAAACTTCACACTGGACTTCAAGCTATTTGGATTCTGTGCCTCTCCAATCTTCTTCCAGACTCTGGAAATGTGATTTTCATTTGAAAAACTAAATTTATTTTCATCTGAAAAAAGGAATTTGGTCCATTGAGCAACATTTCAGCACTTTTTCTCATTCGCCCAGATAAGATGCTTCTGACATTGTCTCTGGTTCAGGAGTGGCTTGATACTAGAAATGCAATAGCTGTAGCCTGTTTCCTGGAGGCGTCTGTGCATGGTGGCTCTGGATACACTGGCTACAGTTTCACTCCACTCCCTGGAAGGTATTGAATACCTCTTAATTCCACTTCATGTTCAATTAATCTAAAATATGAGTTTTACTTTTTGAATTAAATTATGGTGAGAAAAAAAAGCACAAACAAAAGATACAAATCATGTTTACATTTGTACGTAAGAATCATGCAAATAGACATGCCTGCATTTTATAAGCTGGAATCTATATTGTTAAAAGAAGCCTTGTGATTAATGCGATGATTCAATCTAGGACAATCAATGCAGCACTATAGTGGCAACATAATAGTTTTATTAGATTTTTATTTCAATGCTTGACCTCTTCTCAATCATAAATTACTGTGTTGGTCTTATTTATTGTTTACTTATAAATGTTCTTTTGCTTTTATTTTATGTTGTTTTATTGAATCGTTACAGCAAGGAAAAAGAGTCTTCAGACTGCATTTATCATCCCTGGTTTATTTTTGGCTACAGGCAAATGCTTGTGTTTATAGGCAGTGGTCGAGATGCTATTGGGAAAAAAAAAACATCTCTGATGCTTCAACTCTGGTAACCTATGAGCAAATGCAGATTATTTTCTGCATTATTTATTTTCTATATTTTGAATGGTGCACCCAGAAAACTGACTTAAGTGCCTGTGTAATCACACAATTTGGACATGAATTCCTAACTTAAGCCACCACACCTGAATATTGTACTATACAGTACGTCCAATAATTAGGCTTTCTGTAATTGTTTCTGTGCATAAAGACCAAAAAGTACAGAAAACATTGTTTTATTAGAATACATGCAGTATTCAAGAGAAGTGTTGCATATCAAAATAAAAGCCAGTCAGGTATCTTAAGAATGAGTTAAGTCGTTATTCATCACATATACATTACTGCACAGTGAAATTCTTTCCTTTCCACATACTGTAACAGCTTCTTGCGAAGTCGGGATCAGAGCGCAGAGTCAGCCATGATATGGTGCCCCTGGAGCTGGCAGGGTCTTCAACAGCCCAAAAGAAGCAACTTGGTGAAGCTGGGGCTTTAACCTCCAACCTTTTGATCAGTAACCCAGAGCTTTAACACACTGAGCTACTGTACCACGGACCCTATAAATAAGTTGCTAAATTGATTATAAGAAGCTAACCTATTTAGTTCTAGGTAGGTTTGCTTGGTTTATATATTGTATGTCTATGAAGATTCTCAGTCATCCAGGTGAGGTTATCTAGAAGTTGAGTCACGTCAACTGGACTTCTTTCTTGTTAGGTTGAAACATTTCACTACCCTTCCTTCAGTCTGAGGTATGTTGGTAAGTTCCCCATATTTGAGTCCTTCAATGACCTTGGTAAGCTGGTAAGTTCCTCAAATATGAGGAAAAACCTACCTGGTAGTTTTTTTTATAATACTTTTATAATCATTTAAAACTTTTTTTGTGTAAATGATGTCTACTGTCAGTACCTATCATAATAAGATCTGCTGAAAATACAATTACTAAATAAAGGGCTGAGTCTCTTCAAATTAGCACTACTCTAATACACTCATAGAATAATACATATCAGCCTTTATTATAGCTGTGAAACCTCCCATGTAGTTGCGAAAATCAACCAAACACAAAAATGTTAATTTTTCCAGTCAAGCAACAGACAAGTTGCTGCTGAATTAACAAGGGGCTTGGCCTCTTCAAATCAGCACTACTCTGTTATACATTCAGAAATGACCAACCAACAGTCTTCTGTTGTGTGAGAAATAAAAAAAATTCTGTGCACAGAAGACCTCTATTGTCCTCTTGTTACTGCACCCAAAAACGCTCTAGGGGAAACACTGCTAAGGTTGTAGCCATTCGGTATAGGACATTCGGCTCGGTGTGTGTACTGTAAATACTCTCGAGTGGAGTAAATACAGTCTAGCTTTAATTAGTAATCAGGGTGATTTGCTCCATTTAGTCAATAAATTCAAATTAATGTTTCATACAACTTTTCCGAAAATGTTCTAATTGAGATTGTACATGTTCATATACACACTTTTTTTTTGTTGTTAAAACATCAATGAATGCTGTAAAAGTTTACACCAATACAAAGGAAGGGCACAGCCTTCTTAACTCCTTACAGTCTTTCCTCAGAATTTCTGAGAGAATGAAGAATGAGCATTCCTCATTTACAAAAGGGGAAAAAAAAACCTGGCAAGGTGAACAGGCAGCATGTATCAAATCAAACCAAACTTATATGCCCTCTTAAACAAGACATTTACAAGGTACTGTACAACAAAACACACCTTTAAAAGAGTAAAAAAACGTATAAGACACACAACAAGCACAGGACCAAGTTCTCAAGATCCCTTTTGTTTATAAGCTAAAGAAAATTATGAACTTTTTAATAAACTCTTAAAATTTCAAATCCAAGCCTGACCTTACAGTATATTAAAAGGCAGACTGAGCATTCAGAGCCACCACAACAAACACTTGGTCACCTCTAGTTTTATATTTTGTCCTTGATACTGTACATGGAAGAGAATTTGAATGGAGGCTTTAAGTGCACGGGTTGACCTTACTTTTAAACATTATTTCCAAATTCTTTAGCACAGATTATATTTACAGGGTTAAACAAGAAAGTTGGAAGCCATACTTTAATCTCAGCTAGACACTCCAGCAAAATGGTGTGTATAGTGTATAGCTTAGATTAAAGTATGGCTTCCAGATTTCTTCATCTAAATGAGAGCAAAACAGTAGTAATTGTATTTGGCTGTCCTCTTCTTAATAATTTAATGTATAGATCCATCTGATGTAACAGGAAGATAGATCTGGAAAACAGCCGGATATATTTGATAATTCAGATCATCCTTTATTAAAAACTTATCCCAGCGGTCCTAGGTGAAGAAAAAAGTTTGTAAGGCCCAAAATGGACACCTGAGGGACATCACAGGTGTTTTGTACAGAGAAAGATGTTTGCTTGTTGATCTTAATCAAAAAGCTCCTGTTACTCAAATATCACATCCCTTGAATCCCTACAAATTGATTCAATCGGTTTATAAGCATGTGATGGTCTACACTATCAAAAGCTGCTGCAGTCTGAGCCAACAATACAAGTACAGTATGGCTGAGTTTCGTGCATCTAGGATCAATAAAATATTAAAAAATCTCAAAATGTTGACTCTGCTATGTCGAGATTTAAACCAGACTCAGTCTGTCTCCCATTTACTGTATGCTCTAGTCTTCCACATTGTGATCTAATTGCATGAGTGGGAGAATTTAACCATGGTTGTAACCAAGGTTTTATGGATCTTCACCCACGTGGCAAGTACAGAATCCAAAATGTTGTCAAAGACTGTGGATGGACAGAAGAAATGGAAAACTGGACTTCCATGTTTGTGTTATATTAGCATCAAGCTAGGCAGTATGAGTAATGTATTTTTTATTTTGTTTTAGATATATTTATGATCGCATAAATACATGGATGTATGCTTAAAAAAAAGACAGGTATGTGCCTTCATTTGCAATCCATTTGTGTTCAGCAGGTTATGGTCAGTATTAACAATGTTTAATGTATGTTAACAAGTTAATTTATTCATCAATTCACAATAAATTTCACAAAAGACATGTCATGGATTTTTACTTTACTAAAAATCTACAGAAGAGTGACTTCAAACCCAAGGTAAGTACTGAAACATGTTTTGGCGTACTCTAGAGTAAGCAATAATTTTAAGGCACAGCCAGACTGTTAATTCCTATCACTATTTTATTCTTTATTATAAATATATGAAAGCATGAAAAAAAATTAGATGTAATATTCCCTGTTTCTCTAGTTTAGAAACAAATATGTTTGTGTCATTAAAGCAATGGTGCCATAAGTATGTTTAAGTACATACCCAAAAAGCGGCAAGTCCTGCGCACCAGAGGGTTGAGGTAACAACAGTCCCCAGTCGCAATGGTCTTCTTCCGACTATCCAGATCTTTTGATGTATATTGCATCAGGAACAGCACAGCTTCTGTTACTGTTATCTGAAACAGCATGACATCACCGAGAGGGAGGGGGAAAAAAACAAGGGATGGGGATAAAAACGGAAGATTAACAACATCTTCATTGCTAATGGCTATAAAATTAAGTTGATGTTTCACAGTCTGAAGTCAGCAGACTTGGCTCCTGTGTAACAGCATCATAATTCAACAGGAAGTATGGCCGGACACCTAAACAAAACCCATCTGCAAGCCACCTGCTGAATACAGCGCACCATATTGAGAGAGGTAAACTCAGCTCATGCAGTCAGTTTATATTACTGAGGAACTGAGAAGACACAAATACATCCACTCCTGACAGATTAGAGTCCAAGGCCTTTTTTGCTCACACAGTCAGAAACCTGGAGGGCTCCCAAAGCACAAACTGCTGGGATGGACGCTGTTAAATACAGTGGTCCAACAAAAAAAGAGATGGCAGTGGTCACCAGTGGGTGAAATGCTATAATTGACCAAAAGTGTTTGCAGTTGCTAGTGGAAACCAGGAAAATAGCACAAAATACAGATTTAAACAGACCTTGTCAGTGGGATTTCATAGATGGCTCCTTCAAAGCCAAGCCTTTTTTAAAGGCATGTCTAAAGACATCGACTTATGGATTTTACAGATGATACAAATCACCATTAAGGAAATGACTGCACTTCGTTGTTGTGCCATTGCCCATAAAAACATTTATACAACATAAAATTTTTCAGGCCCATGATGTTTTTTGTATCATTAGTGAAAGGCCACTGAAGTCTAATGGGCATCACAAGAATGAGTCTAACGTTGAAGATGCCACTATCGGTCACAGGTACATGAAGTCACATAGCCTAATGACAGAATCAGGACCTGTCCCTATTACTGGACTTATCCTAAAGGTGGAAATCCATGATCTAACAAAAAAAGGATGTGCAAAATCAATTAAGCTATTTATCTCTATTTAAAGGTTTATGCTGCTTATGGTAATAGTAAAAAAAAAACCTAGACAAACACAGTGAGAACATGTAACAATCTGAACAGGCACCAATCTGAGCTCAGAATCGAACCTGGGATGCTGAAACTGTAAGGAATCTACTGTACCAATTTCACATCAAATCTCAAAGGGTGACATTAATTCAATTTAAGCAAATGGTAATAATTTAGGAACACTGATTTTATGATCATATATTAGATAAAATATATTAGATACTCTATAATAAGTGATGAAGATATGTTCAATTTAGAACACAGATTAGAGGACCATGAAAAGGATGCCACTGCTTGTTAACATCACACTCTTATAGGCAGGCAATGCTATTCTCTAAGACCTCACAATAGTATTTCTGGCACTCTCCAGCATGGACAGGGAGATTTATAAAATCTTGAGCTCCAAAAGACCCCAGGTGCAAGTCAGGAACTGTTCTTCCAAAGCTATGAAAGCAATACAGAGATATACAGTACTGTACATGGACATGGATGAGTTCAGTTGCTGCAACCAACAGACTGCAAGAAAATATTCACACTGATTCCTGGAATAAAATAATATTGCACCCAAAACTACAATGCAAGATCTTTAAAAAAAATTATTGATCATACATTTCCAGAAAAAAAAAAACTGTTGATTTCTGAAAACGGCTGGAAGTTTTTGTCAGCTACAATTTATCCACTATGATTAGTTTTACCCTTTTCAGTGCAAATGATGCAATTCAATTACTGTACAAGCAAACACACAAGCATTCTCATCAGAGCGTGTCCATGGTATCTCATAAAAACCTCTCAACTTCTCATAAAAATACCCTATTTTATTGATCAAAAAGCACCTCACTTTTTCTCCTCATTCTCATCTCTTCTGCTGTTTACCACAGGGTGAGGAGTTTAGTTACAGCAGACAGGCCACATGGATGAGCATACAACCAGCATAATTCCTCTTTCATCATATAGCTGAACCCCTAACCCCTTTTTTCAAACATTATAACCAACACAGGCTATCCAATACACACAGAATAATATCGCATATATAGTATCCAGAACTATACACTTACTATATATAGTAGGTGTGTAGGTTAACAAGATTTTTTTTTCCATCCAGCAGAAAATGTGTTATTCTGTGTGTAATATGACAACCATGATTGGGTTCTTCTTCTTCATTTTCCTTAACACCAGTGAGAATGACTGAAGACTTGCTCAGGCTCCAACTGGGTGATACATGTCTATTGTAAGTATGAACCTGAACAGCAAAAAAAAAAAGGGAAACCTTTCCATAGACAACGAAGTAATTGTTTTTACATGTCTGCAAACAATGTTGCCTACATTTAAAAGAAAAAAATCAACACTACAATTTTGGACTCAATTTAATTCCCTAGCAAAAATGTTTGCTGTCTGCTTTGTCTCAAAGAGCCATATTTCTTACAGGTTTTAAAAGCTATTAAAAGTGCTTAATATGCTTTAAGTCTGTCTTAAATCAAATGGTGCATATAAACACATCTACTAAATAAACTGTAACTTAATTCAGCTTAGTGGGACTGAAGAGTCTCAGCTGAACTTCTAATGAGGGAGGTCCGAGCAAAGCAACCTATAACATCAAAAAGAATGGTAGACTTCTTGCATCTATGATTCTTAAAGTTTTCATTTCCTTTGCTTTATTTTGAGAGCTTTTTTTATGCAAGGGGTATTCCACAATATGAATGCAGAAATTGTAACGAGGGACTATAAAGTGGTACCAAAAAGTTTCAAGACTACTAACAGATGGTAGCACAAGGATGCATACAAAGTCATAGGAAGCGCAGACCTTCATAAGTCAATGTGCCAAAAGACATCGTCCTGGCTGTGCAACTTGTGCTATTCTGTTTCTGTGTGTTACCTCATCTGCTATTTCATCATGGACAGCAAGTTAGAACAGAGTGTCAACATGAAATTCTGCATAAAACTGAGTAAATCTTCCATAGAGACATTTGACATGATTTGGCAAGTTTACAATGAATGCAATGAATTGCAATGAATCCTTCGAGGTGTTTTGCGTGGCATGCACACTTCTAGAGCGGAAAAACATCACTGGAAGACGATGAAAGATCCGGAAAATTTCAACAACCTCAACCCCCAAAAATGTCAAAACAACTCGCCAACTTGTGCAGGATGATCGAGAACTATCCACAACATTGCTGCCATTGTGTGTGTCATACGGAACAGTCCAGGCAATCCTCATGTGCGATTTGAACATGTGAAGGAACATTGCATCGAAGTTTGCTAAGAACTCAGTTAGAGTGCTGTGGATGACCCATCCTTCATATCGAGGATGGATACCTTTGATGAAACTATGGGCACGAGACGAGGCAACAGTCTTCACAGTGTCTTCATCATCTTCATGACCGAATAAGGCGAGGCAGGTCCAAAGCTCAACCAAGTGTATGTCCATTGTTTTTGTCGACATTTACAGCATTGTGCTCCAAGAATTCATCCCTAGGGGCTAGACCGTCAATAGCGAATTCTGCTGTGAGGTATTGGCATTGGATGTACTGCGGAAGTGACCGGATCTGTGGTGTTCGAATCTGGTGTGCAACCTTTTGATACCCCCTTGTACAATCAGATATAACCAATTACAATCAATACTGTAATGACTAGAAAACAAAAAAATGACTACTTAAAGAAGCCTACCAGATAGGCTACCAGAAGGTGTACCTGGACTATCAGGAAAAGAGTTCTACAGCCGTGAGCTGTCAGCCAAATAGTTTTCAGAATGAAACAAATAGTACATTTCTCCAGGTAAGCTTTTTTTGGATGCCCCAAACAACTGGAAAGGGGATTCATCTGAGCAAATGATTTTACCTCAGTCCTCAGCATTCCGATCCTTGTACCTTTTGCAGAACATCAGTCCGTTCTTGATGTTTTTCCTGGGGAGAAGTGACTTCTTTACTGCCCTTCTTGAAATGTATGAAAGTGAGTGCTACCATCAGTACTGTGTCATGCCAACAGTAAAGCATCCTGAGACTGTGTGTGGGGTTGCTTCTTAGCCAAGGGAATAGACTCACTCAAAATTTTGCCATGAAAAAAGAATCCACTAAGGGCAACTTCTGCCAACCATCCAAGAACAGTTGACAAAATGTTTTCCAGCATGATGGAGTACCTTGCCATAAGGCATGAGTGATAACTAAGTGGATCAGAGAACAAAACATCTAAATTTTATTTTTTAACTATTAATTATATATATTTTTTTCAGGAACCTCAAGAAGAGGGTGGACAATCAAACCCCCACAAATTCGGACAAACTTCAAGCACTGATTATGCAAGAATGGACTGCCATCAGTCAGGATGTGGCCCAGAAGTTGATTGACAGCATGCCAGGAAGAATTGAAGAGGTCTTCAAAAAGAAGGCTCAATGATGCAAATATTGACTCTTTGCCTAAACGTAATGTAAATGTTAATTAAAGGCTTTCACATGTATGAAAGGCTTGTAATTATACTTGAGTATACCATAGTAACATCTGACAAAAAGATCTAAAAACACCGAAGCAGCAGACTTTGTGAAAATTGTGTCATTCGCAAAACTTTTGGCCACAACTGTATATCCATCTCTAATTTGTCTATCTGAGATATGATTTAACTGACTTGTAGTAAAACACCCACAGAAAATGTAAATGAAGGTGAAGACTGCAGGATTAATGAAATGCAATACTGAAACACGAGCTACAGCATACTTCACATAACACTGGGCTTACTAAAGCTTACTAAGGGAGACAAGCATTTTAATTAGTCTACACCATTGAAGAAGTGATTAAAAAGCATGAGTAGGCATATTCATTCTTTAAAGCCAGCATCGGTAAAAGTGACTCCAAATGATCTAACACACAAAAAGAAAACCAGCATGAGATCTAAGTCCAAACCCTCACTTCTCAGATCTAAAAGACTCAATCAACTTGTCTAATGGCAGCACTTATTGACAGCTTTCGTATCAAGACATGGCAGCTCACATCTGGGTTCTGAAAAACACTGAAATGTCCTCATAATAACCTTATTGTCCATGTGATAGCCTATCACAATTATTACATAATCCCCTGATCACAGATGTTTGAACCTTAATAAATCAACAATATTTATTTTAAATGACCTTCTAGATTTAAGTATATTTAAGTCAATATTATTTATTCAGCAGCACAGTGGCTTAGTGGTTAGCACTGTCGCCTAGCACCTCCTGGGTCTGGGTTTGAGTCCCGCCTCTGGGTCTGTTTGCATGGAGTTTGCATGTTCTCCACATACTTGGTGGGTTTCCCTGTGTTCTCTGGTTTCCTGCCACAGTACAAAGACATGCAGATTAGGTTCATTGACGTTACTAAATTATCCATAGTGTGTGAAAGTGTGGGCGAATGTTGACCGGAGGTCCTACCACAGTTGTAAAAAAAATGGGTATATACTATACAATGGTCACCAGGTTTTCGCATTTCTGAACTGGTGGGCTAAAGGTGCCATTGCATGGTCATATAGGCATCACACCCTGTAACTATTGCTAGAATTCGTCAAAGATTTTGTGTACAGCTCTTTAATGCACTTAGAATCATAGCTGCATTTGCATACATTTATGTGAATATGCTGCAGCAGAGTTGTATAGGTGCCTGGATTATTACTGTATATAAACTATTATACTGTATATCACTAACAGTGCTCATGGATTTTGTGTCAAAATTTCCTTGATTATAAATACTATTATACTATTATAAATACATTAATACATTAATACTTTTTTTATTGTAACAATCTTCATAATATTAATCAACAAATATTATGATTGTAATAATACTCAAATTTTAAATATTAATAATGCATTTCCATAGTTTTTATGGTGCATTCTGCTCATCTTTGTAATGTTTTACAGTCAGAAGGCATACTGTACATTCCTATATGCTTTCAGTGTTGATAAACAGCTGCTTATATGTATTACTTCTACACTTATGATCATATTATAATAGTGTCAACATCAATTAAAAAAAAACTAATAATTAATCAGAATTCTTTGTCTGACAATCGTCAGTCAAAATTTCACAGTCAGGACATGCTTACTCAATAGCCTGCAATCTTGCAAATGAGCACTTGAACAAACAAAAAGTCAATGTTTTTATTGTGTTTTCTGACTTTCTATGAGTTTTATGGTGTGAAACAAAAAAGAAAGTAATTAATTATGGGCAATTTAATATTTAATCATGAAACAACACAGCATTTGCAATGGACAGTCCCGTCCCTTTCGATGCACTGAAAATATTTAGGTTTGAGAACAGGGCACAGGGCAGAGTAGAGAAAACTTCATATTTTCAAAAACAACAAATACGACATATTTCCTGATATTTACATCACATTGAACAACTTAGAACATTGTAGATTTGTGAACCTTTCCATTTATACTTTTTATCAGTTTATTTAACATTTATAAAAGAAATCCTGAGTGTAAACACTTTGTACATATCAATGGGGTTTTTGTCATAGAGTCCACTACATTACATTACAGTAGAATTATATAGTAATTCCCTCATAGACCTCCCATTTGCCCTCTCTAGAGAGAAGTTCATTGAATTGGATGATAACACAACACAGCACAACTGTGTGGCTTAATTTGTCTTAAAGACTCGAGTTTGTTATAACATTAAACCCTTATTTTAAAAAAAATAATTCATTAAAAAAGCAGAAAATAATTGAACAGTTAATAAGATAGTGTGTTATAAGAGGAATAATCGTTTGACAACTTAAAATATTTCATTTTAAGGGTTTCATGTTTTACTATTTCTTTATTTTTATTTCTTTATTTCTTTATTTATTTACTTACTTATTTACTATTTCCTAAGTCCCAAAGGTGTGTATGTGTGTGTTTGGCTGGGGGGCGTAATGTGGTAATGCTCTAGCTTAAATATCCCTGACTTTTTTATATCTCCTTCTCTAAATGCGCCATTTCGATGTCTACAGGACGTCAGTGAGCTAAAGTTGAGCCACGCTTCTTATATCGAGGTCAACAAAGTGTCCCAAGTATGTTTTTTTAATCAACACAATTGGAGCAATAGTCTTTACAAGCTAATATATGTAGACGCCTGATTGTTGCAGTTCTAGTGGGGTTAGCTTAAGATACTGTTAGACCCTACACATACTGTATATCATAATACACTTTACATATATTCACCTTAGGCTTAAATAACACATACTGTATGCACACTACTGTACAAAAGGCTTGAGTCACCCCGCATTTCTTCATGAACTCATGATCAATTAAATGATGTAGATCAAATTAAAGATATTGGAACAAATGTTTCACTATGGCAAACTGCAAAGTGCCTAAAGATACAATTTATAAATTGCTGGTTTATGTAACAGCCTCAGCAGAGTCCTCATTTCCCCTCTCGTCTGTTTCGGCATCACCAGTATACTTATCACCGGCCTGATCATCTGCCATCACCTGCACCTATTTCTCACTGGTTTATGCCTTAAGTTAAATGTTTTTTTATGCATGAATGATTCATAGGTCACTGTTTGGCTTAACAAACAAAAACATTCCTCTCAAACTGATCAGGTACAGGGACTGGCCTGAAAATCAGACCCGAAAGGTCATTGAGGGAACATGGAGGACTATTCCTGAAGACTACATAAACAAATGCAAGAAAGTCTGGCACTTTGGAAGCAAACGCTGAAGAAATAAGTGTGGCTCAAGATTTTGAAACGTTCTTTGCATTACGTGTTCTTTGCATTATTCATGTTTATTACACTGCCAGTTATGCTTAGAACACAGTGATTACTCACAGTTTGTTTCTTACAGTGTGCTCTCCGGGCCCACTAATGCCAGTTATTCATACCATGAGTCTGCACATAGAAAAGGCACTGCGGAGCACACAGGAAAAGAAATTAGGACCTGAGAGCCGGGCGAACATGTGAACGTGTGAACATCTGTCAGTGCGGCTGATCTCAGGTGCAAATAGACACTGCATTCTCAAAAACTAATGAAGGGAATTCACACATGGGGTTCCTATTTCTAACAAGCACTGAGTTCACTGAGCATTGCTAAGAAACATGTTGATATGTGTTACTTACTGAGCTTATCAAACAGCCTGACCTACAGTACTGTAGGAGCTCTTGTCACTTTGATCTATAGGAACAAAAAAAGATCTTAAATCTTTAGAAGGGAAGAATACCACACTTACTGTACGCCAGCAGCTGCACATCTTCATCCTGCTCAGAAGAGTTTTTATTCTGATTATTTTTAAGAGGAGAATGGGATAATATTTCAGTCACCCTCATACCATTGAAATATTAATCCTGAGTGTGATGTTGCAAAAAAAAAAAAATGGTTATTTGCATGAAGCCATAAATAAATTAAGCCATGTAGAATGGAATAGTAATGAATTTAAGCATAACCAGATTTCAGAATAATTATTGTCAATTACATTTACAGTCGAATTAACTTGGGTTTTACCCAACTGTCAAACAATCTAGTCACAGAGTGTTCGATGTTTTTTCCGCAAATCTAAAGCTAAGAAATTATGATTTCCATAAATCTTCCTGGAGTTTGGAGAAGTAACAGGGCTGCCATTAATATTTATACTGAATAATATGCCTCCCACCCTTCAGGCTGTGAATCTGTTTATTTTCAGCTCAACTTTATGTATGCATGCATAGGCAGCAACTCATGTGGCACCACATGTAAAATTGGGAAACAACAAATACGACAGAACAGCACACAGTACAACAAACTGAATTCCTATAATAAAGCTAACAATGGCTTGCAGGTGAACAGAGTATCTGATTTGTAGACCCTGACAGAAAGAAATCCTACAAAACCTACACATGGAAGGATCTCAGCAAAATTGTACGTTTCACAGGAGAATAGTCGACCAATTAGAAAAAAGTACAAACAGTAGAACTAGTTCAGATCCATTGTGTCTCCAAGATAAAGTGAATTTCTTTAATGTGTCAGGAGTCAGCTTGCCCTAGTTTCGTGAAAACTCAAAATGCACTCACCAAATTATTATGTATGTTCAGGTTCTCCATCTGTGCTGTGGTGGCAGTTTAAGGAGATTACCTACAGGCAGTCATGGGAGTCAGTAACCATCCCATAATCGATTAAAGCAAACCGATCGATTACCGACTAATGATTGGTTTAATCACACAGTACAATGCTTCTTGCACTTGTGTTTCCTGTGAATCAGTCCCACCACCATTCACTATTACTACACCCAGAATACATTACACATACACATACTAGGATTACACGCTTAAGCCTCTATTACTGAATATATCAACGTTAAAAACACGACACAGATGTCAAAGCAGAAGTACGCTGTCACTGCAGGCAAACTAGTATTTATCATTGTAGGCAGAGCTACTCCTTGTGACAGATTTTGCACAGCACCCGCTTCGCGTTAAGAGTTTCCTTTGTTAACAGTTTACTTGTATAATTTTTCTTAAAACCAAACTACGCCCACATCCGGGAGCGGCATTTTGGGGTGTTGTTCGTTTTGTTTTTTTTTGCACGGAAATTATATAACATATCACCTTACGCTACATTGTCTACCATTTTACACAACCGTACTGTGAGCATGTTCGGTTATCGGCATTAAACGCATGTACTGTACGTTCCTCAGACTTTATCCATGATTCCGCTACATAGCAGTTTACCGGGAGCACAGACAAAACCATGCAACATTTTTAACAAGTGAAATCGAATACCGTATTTCATAATTATTCGACTGAAATGCACAGGAAATAAACGGATCATCGGAACATAATCGTTCCGTCAACACCTACAGGGTAAGACTGTCATTATTCAACGCAGTTTTGAGCTTTCCCAAAAATACAAAGACTTCCTAAACATAACCCTAAACATCAGTGGTGCACATAGATAAACAGGATCAACAATCTCGGCAAACCTGTATCAGGTTATAACATTTCAAACAAATCAAGCCTTTATTTGAACTACAGAGACCCATGCAATATTTATGACACAATCTGCAGTTTTCTGTTTGAAAAAAGCTCAGGCACTGATTACCATTACAAAATAAAACACTGTTTGCTGAGGCAGGCAAGTCAAAAAATCATACAGGATATGATTAGTAAAGATGGTTTTCTAATACATAAATGTTGCTCTGCATATGAATAATTGGGTTTCAAAGATCATAACGCAGTAATACTGTTATGCCAAGTCAGAAGAAGAAAAGCTAAAATGATAAAGATGGCGAAATCAGACCATACCCTACACGATTAAGGAGAGGAGTGCTACAAATACTGTAGTACTACACTCTATAGTATATTATTAACTTGTACAGTGGCTTTTATGACGGATGTGTTAATTAAATAGATTAAAAAAACAAATTTTCATTTAAACATAATAATTTTGTACACTATAAAATAAATAACTGTGGAATATAGTGTATTTACATTTATTAAGAACTTATACTATACTAATACTGGGTAGGTCTCCACTTGCTCTCAATACAGCCTCAGATTTTTGTTGCATGTATTCCACAAGATGCAACCATGTCATACCTTCTTTGTATGACATGATTGCATCACGCAATTCCTGTAGATTTTTCCAGGTGCACTGAAAAACACTGAAGAACACTGAACCAGTTTGCGATGACTTTAACTATGTTACATAGTGGATCATCATGCTGGAATTAGCCGTTACAAGAAGGGTATATTATGGCCAGGAAGGGATGCACATAGTCAGAAAATTCAGCAATTTGTGCTACAGTAAATCTTCAGTGGGATCAGACCTTCATTACAAGCCTTCGCTCCCCATGCGTATCAATGGGTCTTTGGTGCCCATGATCCTGTCCCCAGTTCACTGGCTGTCTTGGACCAATTTTGGTGGTTACTAACCACATTTCTTTCATTCCAGAGATTCCGATTCAGTGGTCTACACTGTAAAAAAAAACGGTAAATTTTACGGTAAAAAACTGGCAGCTGTGGTTACCAGAATTTTACCGTAACACTCATTATGCTGCATATTTTACAGATTTTAATTGCTCTTTTTTTTTTAGAGCGTGGCGGGGAATCAAACTCAGACCTTGGTGGTGCAAGGCAACAGTGCTAACCACTACACTACCATGCTTGCTACATAAGTGTTGTTGTTGTTGGAGTGCAAGTCGTGTGAGGGGATGTGGGGAAACCGAGGAAGTCCAACAACGACAACAGTTGCCTAACAAGCATGGTAGTGTAGTGGTTAGCACGGTCGCCTTGCACTTCCAGGGTCTGGGTTTGATTCCTGGTCAGGCTCGAAAAAAAGGACAATTAAAATCTGTAAAATATGCAGCATAATGAGTGCAATCCCGTAGAACGAAAAACATTGATACTGTATTTTTTACAGTAAACTTCTGGCAACCACAGCTGTCGTTTTTTTTATCGTAAAATTTACGCTTTGTTTTTTTACAGTGCAATAACGGTGCTACTGTATTTTTTACGGTAAAATTCTGGTAACCACAGCTGCCAGTTTTTTACCGTAAAATTTACCGATTTACGCACCGTTTTTTTAGATTCCGATTCAGTGGTCTAGCCATCACAATTTGGCTGTTGTCAAAAGTCACTTAAATCTTAATTCTTGCCTTCTTCCAACACATCAACTTCAAGCACTGACTATTTCTTGCTGCCTAATATATCACACCATATCATTACACTCTTCAGGGAAAAGTAAATCCATGCAAGAGCTTCAGTAAAAAAAAAACTCTTCTGCTTTTCACAAAGCCACTGTTCAATGCACATATCAGATCAGTAAAACCCACACAAGCACACAAAGGTAGAAGTATTTCACAGTGTTTCTAATTCAACCCTTAAGGGCAGACAAAGAACTTGTGAAGAAGTACTTCACAGACTGCCTACTGCAACAAAAAAAAAAATACAGATAAAAATTACAATCTTGGGCACGTTGCTCCTTTTCCTGTTTTTTTGGATAAACTGATATCAACTTCAATTGACAATAAAAGAAATTCCAAAAAATTACTATTTGATTTCAATTTTTTTAAAAAATAAATAAATAAAAACACTGAAGTAATGCAGTTTATGAGTTTATGTTATAAATCCATTCAGGCTTATATAGATTTCATATAGCAAGGGTTAGGCCCTGCCCACTTAACACAACCACTTCATGGCATGTACAGTATAATTGAAAATCTTGTGTCCTGCTATAAATGTTGTGTGATTATGACAAATATTACTTCTCTTTATACATTTACTGATGTAAGTAGTTTCTTAAATGTTGATAATCATTGGCTTTTTGACAGATTTTATACTAAAAACGCCTCAAACGTAAAAAGTTCCAGAAACATTCTTTATTAAACAAATGATAGCTCAACAAAAGTTTCAGTAAAAGTCTTTCCCCTGGAGCATGTACTCCTGGTGAAAAATGTATTCTAACAAAGGCAGGATTTTTCATTTTATAAAATATGCATGTTGCAAAAGGTTCTGGACCAAGATGTATTGCGATATGTAATACTAAAATAAAAATAGACTCAGTCAGACAGACATATAGATAGATAGATAAATAAATACACAAATAAACACATAAATACATAAATGTATCAGTAGATTAATGTCTTAAATCCCAGCAATACCCAAATCCTAATAAATAGATGACAGCCAGTCATATACACTCACTTCAAACATAAGAATAGGGGGAAATGTGATTTCATCTTGCATGTAATAATCACTGATATCCCATTTTCCACTATTCTTATGTTTTAAGTGTGAGTATTTCAGAAACTACTGATCTTCTGGGTTTTTCACAAATACTGTAACAGTGCCTAGTGTTAAACGCTATGACCCACATACAATAAAGTTACAGAAAAAATGTGAGTGGAAATGCCTTATTGATGAAAGAGGTCAGAGGAGAGATGCCAGACTGTATGAAGCTGACAGGAAGTCTACATTAATTCAAACAACCATTCACTACAGCTGTGGTAAGCAGAAAAGCATCTTAAAATGCACAGCATGTTGAATCCTTAGGTTGATCATCTACAACAGCTCGAGTCATCCAAAAACGGGATCCTGAGGCTATAGAGGCCAGTGAAACTGAATAGTTAAAGATTGGAAAAATATTCTCTTGCATAAAATTTTCAACTGTATAAAATCAGTATACCGGTGCCTGCTGTAAGATCAGATTACTGTTCATAGTAGCTGAACTACTGCTAATTGCATGCTTTTTTCCATATCACTCTGTATAAACTGTAAAAAGTGTTGCGTGAAAATCCCAAGAGATCGGCAGTTTTAAAATCAGATATCCCTGTCTGGCACCAACAACAATGCCACATTCAAAGTCACCTAGATTACCTTTTTTTTTCTCAGAAATTCTGGTAACTGGTGTAAGTCTTAGCTGATGCTCTTTACCTGTATGATTTAATTTGTTGCAATCCTGTCACATGATTGGCTGGCAGGATATCTGCATGAACAACCAGGTGGCTGGTGAGTATATACAGTATAAAATCATGCTGATTAACAAAACCACACAACACACTTTTTATTATACTGTAGTATTAATGTAATCAGTGTAATCAGCAATTTGATATTGTGAAAATAACACAACCACATAATGTCTGTAACTGAGGCAGTATGGGTAATTCTAGTTGGTAAACACTGTGAACCACTTACTCACTCACCCATTGTCTATAGCGCTTTATCCTGTATACAGGGCCCAGGGACCTGGAGCCTATCCCAGGAGACTTAATGCACACAAGGGAGCGTAAACCCTGGAGGGGGGGACCAATCCGTCGCAGGACATACACACTTACACACTCATTCACACACTGCAGGCAATTTGGGAACACCAATTAGCATAATCAACCTGACTTTGGACTATGGGAGGAAACCAGGGTACTCTGAGAAAACCCACCAAGCACGGGGACAACATGCAAAGGTGCACACAAAGACGGGTATCGAACCTGGCCAGGGATTCAACCACGGACCCTGGAGGTGCAAGGCGACAGTGCTAAGCACTAAGCCACCGTGCCGCCTCATAGTGAACCAGTGTAAGGATATACAGTATTTATTGATGGAAACTGCAAAGCATGGAGTTGGGTTTCCTCTGTGTACTCTGGTTTTCTCCCACAGTCCAAGGACATGCAGATTAGGCTAATTGCTGTTCCCAAATTGCCCGTAGTGTGAGAATGAGTGTGTGAGTGTGTGTACAGTATGTGTGTGCCCTACGATGGATGTCCAGGGTTTATCCCGCCTCGTGCCATAAGTCTCCTGGGATAGGCTTGCTATAAGGTATTCCTGTATAGAAGATAAGGCATTATAGACAATGAGTGAGTGAGGAATTCTATCTACTAGACACTGTGCAGCAGCCTACAGTAAGCTATTTTAGGTGCAGCTTCATTCATTGTAACACAGACCAGGGTAAAAAGCAAAGCATGGGGCACTTAAACAGGAGCGCAGTAAAAGTTAAGCCTAATGTCACGATTTGTATGGAAGAAATGCCAGCGTACAAAATAGTATACAGTATGACACTGCATGAGGGGAGGAAACACTTGAAATCAGTTCGCATATGGATGAGATTATCACAAGCATGAATCTCCCCAAAGCGGGTGTGCGTTACCATGGTGAAGAGGATGCACTCATACTGCAGGTAAAAATGTGTGTTTTGGAAGGGGGGGGGAAAAAATCCTTTTTAAAAGTGAGTCACATTGATGTGGTGTAAAAGTATGCTGAACTCACCAGGAGTGTGGGCACACCGGCCACCACGGCGTACAGCAGCGCGGGCGGGATGGCGCTCGCTTCCTCCGGTCCCAGGTACGGCTTCGTGTACGCGTTGTCGTAGCAAAAAAAGCCCTGCACGTGCACGTTGAACGTGTCCGTGTACTCGAAGTAGTAGGCCAGCATGACCGTCCCCGCCATGATCACCAGCTGAAAATAGAGCATGGTGGTTAAAGGTTGGCCTGAGAGCATTTACCGGTCCACGGTTCTGAGGCGGAAGAGTGCAGGCGTGTGTTCATCCCTACTCCTGCTGCTCCTCTCTCTGATCTCGGCTCGGTGTGTGCCCGTGTCCACACATCAGGCTGGCGCGCGGGTGTGAGCTCAGAGCCATCGCACGCCGCGGAATCGAGCACGCGCTCTCTGTGCCAGGCTCGGAGGTGCGCTCGCGCTGAGAGGAGCGGCGGATGACGACGGAGGGTGACGCGAGTGCGGCGCATCATCAGTAATCATCACATGTCCTCTTCTTAGCCCTACAGATCCCAACGAACCCAGCGGTGTCCACGTGCGCTCTAGAGGGGATCAAGTGTTCTGGCATACTCTTATTAAACCTTGTGTCCAGCAGACTGATTTGCTAAAGCAGGAGTTCTCAACCCTGGTTCTGGAGAAGCCTCTGTCCTGCAGTTTTATATCTATGCGCCCATTCAACTGGACTGTTTAGAGATATTGAGAGATGGAAAATCACAAAAATATGCAGGACATGGAGACACATGGACCATAGTGTGGAACCTGCACATTATAGGATTGACAACACCATACTGTATAAAAATCCAGACCCAGATGCACTAAAACCATTGAGCAATGGAGATCCATTTCACTTTTGCTACGTCCTGACCACTGCAGTATGAGAACATCTCTGAAAAGTTGCAGATTTGCAGAGTTGCTCTGACCCAGGTGTCTAGTCATTACAATGTGGCCCTTCTCACAGTAGATACATTTTCAATACAGTATCTTATTACAATGCTGGCTGGAAATGGGTGGAAGTTGATATCCTGGAAGCAGAAAAAAATGTGCAAGAATAAGGATTTCAGTGACATTGACAAAGGCCCATTTGTGATGAACTCCAAAACAACAGCTCTTGTGGTGTGTTCCCAGGCTGCAGTGGTCCAGACCCACCAAAAGTCTCACTGATGCACATGGGGCGCGAAGGCTGGCCCGTGAAGTCTAAACATATAGAAGTGTTAGTGTAAATTAAACTGCAGAAAGGTTTGCGCTGGTTGTGATAGAAAGGTGTCAGAAGTGCATCAGTGCATCACTGTAATGGGGCAAAAGGGTGACTTCCTCAAAATTAGGCAGGTGCACATATGGTGTGTATATGTATGTGTATGCATCCTTTCTTCCTTCTTGTTTAGCAGTAGTTAGCATCCAGTTGCATTGCCATCAATATAACACACACACACACACACACACACACACACACACACACACACACACACACACACACAGTAGTAACAGTAGTCGAGACAAAACATGTCACATTTATTGTATAGGTATATTTTTTTGAGTATACACTTCAGTCAACAAATCCCTGGCACACTTATCAGGTATCTTCAGTTTTAAAGGCTTAAAATAATCAGTGTGATTAGCCAAAACTCATAGAGCTATTGGCATCCCACAGTCGAACATCCAAGCTGCGGAAACATATAGCAGAAAACCATGAGCTTGTAGACTTACAGCATAAACGCTAAAATGAATAAAAATTATTGAAAAATAAAAATATCACTTTGATTTTCAGTAGCACTTGCATGTTATGTTCAATATATCTAAGAACTGCTATAGATGTACTGTAATTAATGTTTTTGAAGATAGCTAAGTGCCTAGCTAGATACAGGTATGAATTAACATGCTATTGACACCCTAACAGGATTTGACTGAAGTAGCTAGCTAATTAACCTTAGCAAAAACAGTTCTTTTGTTTGCTTCTATTTAGCTACAGACCATCCAGAACTGTATAATTTCAACTCACAATTAGTAAAGAATTGCCACGGATCTGCTAAGAACTGCTTTTTGTACTGTAGTACTTTGTCACAGTGCACTATGCAGGGCTGTATAAATCTTTATTTCGGTGTATTATGAGATTAATCACATTAAATTTTGCCGCATTTGACAATTAATAATAAGAAAGTATCCAAAGCAGACATTTGCAGGTCATTGAGGTAGGGTTAGGATAAGTAGTAAGTGATGACAAATTGTAGGGGTTAGGAAGGAAATAGTAGCAGTTCCTGAGAAGTCCTGACAGTTGAAATCGTGACGTGTCATATGTTTCCGGCAGGTAAATCATAAACGTTTTTGATGGTTTGTGATGAATTTCAATTCTGGAATTCAGCATGCTCTAGCAAGAAGTTCAGGAATGTGGAAATTATTTGAGTAATTAGTACATTAGTACAGTAGCAGTGTTTTACAGAGGTCTGTGGGTTTTGTAGTCTTCCCACAACTGGTAGTCCTTTTCTGTCCTTAGCATCCAGTATCATAGCATGGCTCTAAGTTCTAAGGGCATTTATAACGGCACTCCTCTGCTCAGAATCATTCATGAAACTAAAGTTTTATAGCGTACCATGTTCCACTCCCAGATGTTCACATTAACCAAGTAGCGATCCATCAACTGAGCAGGCATAGTGCATGATGGAGTGATGATTTATTGCACACCAAGTGTGGAGTTTCACATCTGCTCTGCTCAATCATGGTAATTGGGCAGCTGTTTTTTTTTTAACTTGGCAACTATAAAAGCATTTGTGGAGTACAATTCAATTCAGAACAATGCTGTGATTTTTTCAAAATTTTTAAGCATTTCATGGTTTGAGACAATTCTGTTTTACTATGCAAATTTCTTACCATCTAAAAACAAGATCCTAGTTGCATGACAACAAAAATGCTCAAGAACAGAAACAATCCTTAACTCCACATTATCAAAAGTAAAAAAAAAAAAAGGGAGAGAGAATAGTGGATTTACATTTACATCTTTACCAATCAGTCCAATCCAATGTGTAGAATTGACTTTTGGTTCCTCTTGCACTAGAATCCTATATCTTCTATGCATATATAGAATAAATGAACATTGATTCATTCATTCTTTTATTCCTACATTCATCTGTCATAGACTGTTCCATGGTAGACCAGAATCCTTGGTATCCCAGTAACCAAGGGCACAAGGTGGGAATGTACACAGACATCTTTAAAACTCATAGCTGAGGGGAGAGTAGCCAAGTCATCTACCAGCATGTTTATGGCAGGTGGAAAGAGAATGGCGAACCCGAAGCTCACTATGGCAGAGGGAGAACATGTAACACTCCATGGAGGAACAAATTAGATACATTAATTCTACAACATGCAATACTTTTTACGATGCATTTACCTCAGTTATACTCAACGTAACTGCCAATGAGATATGCCCCCCAAAAGAGTACAATCAGAACACCTCCAATACACTGGCATCTTTGACATGTGCTATTCTTTGCATTACACTTGAAAAGAAGGGAGCAGCATTTAAAGCAGGACACCAGAAAAATGAACAAAAGACAGTATCAGTTTACTAGTAATAACATGTAGTCACAGATAAAAATAAAAAAAAATACAGTTCTAGGGGAGCTTTGTAGGACTTTTTGCTGGCTGTTATGTATTACACTGAAATTAATGTTATGTCTGACTGGGTGCCCCTTATGCTCCTCTTATGTCTGACTGAGCATTTTGTCCTGGCATAAAGATAGCAACAGCAGCTCTTCTAAATCTGGGGCTTTGTTCGCTTGGTCTAAGGACGTTCATCGTTTGGTAGTTCACCGACTACTAACTGAAAATTGGTGCCTATGTTCATGTTCAACTGACTTGCTAGCTACAGTATTGAGAGTGGCTAACCATGTTACAGTAGGTGAGCATTTGGTAGTGGAAAAAAAGCAGGCCTTTTGTTGTGCAGTTCCAAGGTCTATAGGACAGCAGCTGAATAAAACTGGGTACCAAAACCGTTTCAAATGCATTTATAACAAAATCATCATCATCATCATTATCATCATCATCATTTTAATCAAACAAATGAAAAAAATATTATTTGCCTAATAAATGATTTACAAAATGAAGCTTTTCGGTTTGGCCTGGTCTCAGTTCAGTCCTGTACTAAACAACTGAGCCGTTGTTTTAGGGATCTTGAAATCGGATCTCATTCTGTATGTGTCATTTCATCACAAAATCTAAATAAAGCATTTATTAAATACAGAAAATATAGAGAGATAACCTAAAAGTGTCACATTTCAAGTGGCCATGGATTATCATACGAGCCACACTTAATAAAAATTGTTTGACAGCTACAAGGAGATTTGAAGGGATTCTATGTACTTTTACTTTAATGAAAATATTTGTGACAGGCTGAGAAATACTGAAGTCTGGATGTCAGGGAGAGCAAGAGAGCTGTCTATAATAAGTGCTGCAGCATCAGGCTCAGCTTTTACAGCATGGTACAAAAAACCCATACAGTAGGATTTTAACAGATTTCTGAAGAAAAAAAAACACCACAGACTTATCTGTGTCTTTTTCTTTAGGAGAAAAAACACACATAAGACTTTTGTTATTCCTAATGAATTCAGTGAAGATTCCATGCTGCTTATGTTCACCCCACGTTTAACGGCTATTCTCGGTTATCCTGTAGGTTACTGTATTTAGTGTTTAAATTACTGAAGCTATGAAATGCATGCCTTGTGTCAGAGTGCAGCAATAATGTTATAAGTCAGAATCTCTTATCTGGTATTAGTGAATCTCATACTGCATTGAAATATCAGTTGGATGCCAGTAATTTGACAGTTCCTATCTGTCTGTAAGCAGGTCATACAGTATCCATCACAAATCTGAACAAACTTTTTCCCCTTAAACAATTCTCATGTGTCACATTTGAAGTCATGGGCAACAACAATAACTGCTATACCTGAAAGGATGAACTGACAACAATAGCCTTCAGACATATCGTTTTGAAGGTCAGCTGTAGCTCATTACCTCATCAGGTGGGATGACAAAAAGAGCAGATTTTAACCTTTTGCAGTTCTTGCAGCTGTGGCACATCTGTGCAAAGATATGTGTGGGTGTGGATGAGAAGCCAACTGACATGAGACACGGCTGTCCCTGAGTGGTGAAGTGTTAATTAAAAAAAAAAAAAATCTGTTCATATCATGGATGAAACTGGCTTATATTGAACAAAACGAGATCTTACTGTAGCTTACTGGCTAAAATAAGAATTCTGCCACATCAACTGTGTAAGATGAAAATTTTTTAAAAACATTGAGGTAGATATTTCCAATTCCAAGCACATTTATATCACAGAAAGTAAACTTGATCACTGATTTACCTACAGTATGTGAGTGTATTGCATTAGGAACTAGGCACTACTAATAAGATTCTATGAAAGTTTGGCTGGATCCCACTTGTGATTTGTTTAAAAGACTTTTTAAACATTTTTTTCTTAGACTTTGTTTAAAACAAACACACAAAGACACAACTTTAATCACTAATGAGCCATCCATATTAGGGTTCATTCGTTTTTTTGTGGCAAAGTGAACTTAATTCAAGATTAACGACAACAAGGCATGAAACAAGCAAAGTAGCTCTATTGTACTGCATGGACTGTAGTGCCAAGCTGATTGTTGTAGGCTTTTCTTAAGCATTCGACTTTACATTGCTTAGTCATTCTGTGTGTCACAACAAACAACACAAGCTCACAAGTAGGCCTCATTATCTGAGAACTCTCTGGAGGATAAAAAGGCTCCTCTTCATTTTACCTGTGAAAGGCTATTTGTCTCTTGCAGGACACAACACCGAGAAAAGTTGGAGAACTAAATGTGAACTTTCAAATCTTCACGTAATGCAAGTATAGTTGCACATTTCTTGACATCCATAAGTAGTTTTTTTATTCTCTGCTTGTTAATTATATTCTTCTCTATCATTATAAACAAGTGTTATGGGCAGTAACCCATCTTGCAGTCCTTGCACAGTCAAGTTGAGCTGATAAAGACTGAAATATCCCATTTACATAAATATTCAGACTCTGTTATGCCACTTGTAATTGAGCTTTGGTTCATCCTACTCCTTTCAGTGATCCTTGAGATGCTTCTACAACTTCATAATTGGACATAATTACTAAAGGCATGCACTTGTCTACATAAGGTCCCACAGTAGAGGGAGTACGTATGTCAGAATGAAAACAAATCCATCAGAAAATTGAGAGAATTAACTTTAGACCCAGGAGACAGGATTACTTTGTGACACAGATCTGGAGGAGGATACCAGAAACTTTCTGAAGAACTGAAAGCACCTAAGAGCACGATAGCCTCCATCACTCTAATGGAAGAGATTTGCAACAACAAACAGTCTTTACAGATCTGCCCACCCAACCAAACTGAGTAACATGCATGTGCAGCATAATTGTAAGCATAGTATTAGTTTTCATTGGTATGCTGATGACACACAGTTATACATCTCAGCAAAACCAGATGAGAAAAACCAGCTGTGTGCAGGACATAAGAGATTGAATGTTAATTAACTTCCTTCTGCTTAATTCTGATAAGACAGAAGTTCTAGTCATAGGACCACAAGCAGCTAGAAGTAAGCTTTCTGATCACACTGTAACTTTAAATGACCTTATTGTTCCATCAAATGCAAAAGTGATTATGTATAAGTGATTATATATCCCATCCTTTCATCTGAAGCACATGTAGATAATATTACCAGGGTAGCATTGTTTCACCTCATTGCCAAGATAAGGAATATATTGTCACTATATGATGCATAAAAACTAGTTCATGCTTTTATCACTTCTGGATTGGACCAATGTAACGCCTTACTGTCTGGTTGTTCAACTAGGTGCATAAACAAGCTTCAGTTAGTCCAGAATGCAGCAGCGAGAGTCCTCACTAGAACCGAGCACATCACCCCTATCTTATCTACAGTCGTGGCCAAAAGTTTTGAGGATGACACAAATATTAGTTTTCACAAAGTTTGCTGCTAAACTGCTTTTAGATCTTTGTTTCAGTTGTTTCTGTGATGTACTGAAATATAATTACAAGCACTTCATACGTTTCAAAGGCTTTTATCGACAATTACATGACATTTATGCAAAGAGTCATAGTTATCACTTTTGCCTTATGGCACGGTGCTCCATTGTGCTGGAAAATGCATCGTTCTTCACCAAACTGTTGTTGGATTGTTGGAAGAAGTTGCTGTTGGAGGGTGTTTTGGTACCATTCTTTATCTCATTGCTGTGTTTTTGGGCAGAATTGTGAGTGAGCCCACTCCCTTGGATGAGAAGCAACCTAATACATGAATGGTCTCAGGATGCTTTAATGTTGGCATGACTCAGGACTGATGGTACAATCGGAAAGAGGCTTTATCCGAAAATATGACTTTGCCCCAGTCCTCAGCTCGCCATACTTTTTGCAGAAGATCAATCTGTCCCTGATGTTTTTTTTTGGAGAGAAGTGGCTTCTTTGCTGCCCTTCTTGACACCAGGCCAGCATGCGTTTCTTTGCAGATCACCATGGTTAACAATGGAAGAACAATGATTTCAAGCAACCCCCTCCCTTTAACATGTCAAGTCTGCCATTCTAACACAATCAGCCTGACATAATAATCTCCAGCCTTGTGCTCGCCATAATTCTCACCTGAGTTAACAAATCGATTACTGAAATGATCTCAGCAGGTCCTTTAATGACAGCAATGAAATGCAGTGGAAAGTTTTTTTTCGGGATTAAGTTAATTTTCATGGCAAAGAAGGACTATGCAATTCATCTGATCACTCTTCATAACATTCTGGAGTATATGCAAATTGCTATTATAAAAACGTAAGCAGCAACTTTTCCAATTTCCAATATTTATGTCATTCTCAAAACTTTTGGCCACAACTGTAAACTGCATTGGCTCCCTGGAAAATTTTGCATCGATTTAAAATTTTTTGATATATAAAGCAATAAATGGTCTCGCACCACAGTACCTGAGTGAACTGCTAGTGTCTTATGCCTACTTCGATCAAAGGATGCAGGCTGCTTGTCAGTCCCATGTATTATGAAAACTACAGCAGGGGGCAGAACTTTTTCTTACAAAATGCCAAAGTTATGGAATAGTCTTCCAATTAATGTTCAGGACTCAGAAACAGTCTCAGTGTTTAAGTCTAGGCTAAAAACCTATTTATTTAGCCAAGCATTTTTGTAAATAGATTTGCCTTAGGTAAAGGAGCAGATCTGGGGGACTGATGGACATAGAGTATTATGGTGAACTGGTATGTTTAGATGCTGTCTTCCCCATGCTCATTGATCACTCAGGTTTGTTGGTGTTGAAGTGATTGGTCGCTTTACATCTCAGGAAGCCCTCATGTCTGTGTTTCCCTCTGGCTCTCCCTTTTAGTTATGCGGTCATAGTTAGTCCTGCCGGATTCACTGCTTGCACTCTGCATTAAATATACATTCACTTTATACATTGTGTAACAGTGACCATACTTTCCTTTTCTTCTTCTCTCTTCCCTGTGTCTGGTTCCTCTCAAGGTTTCTTCCTACTGCCGTCTCAGGGAGTTTTTCCTTGCCACTGTCGCTGTTGTCCTTGGCTTGCTCATCAGGGACAATCTTATCATTTTGGTTCAAACACTCATATTTCTTACAAACTTAAATAATTCTTTTGATTGTGTAAAGCTGCTTTGCTACAATGTCAATTGTTAAAAGCGCTATACAAATAAAATTGATTTTAATTTAATTGAATAATTTAGAATTAAGACAGGTAGCCAAGGACCCACAGCTCACTATATATGAGATCCTGAGTTCCCTTGTGGAGATGGGAGAGACTAACAGAAGGACAGACATCACTGCAGCACTCCAACAATCAGGCATTTGTGGTACAGAGACCAAACAGAAGAATTCTTCACAAAGGCAAATGACAGCCAGCTGGCACCTGGAGGACCCTCAGACCATGAGAAACAATGTCCACTGGTCTGATGACACACAGATTGAACTAATGGAATCAGGAAATCAGGCACTGCACATCACCTTATTAAAACGATCCCTACAGTCATGCTCTGGGATGTTTTTCTGGGACTGGGACTGGGAGACTCGTCAGTGTAGAGGGAAAATTGATGCAGATAAAATAACGAGCTATCCTGAGTGAAAATCTTCTCCAGTGTACTCAGAATCTCAGGCTGTGACGAAGGTTTACAATTCAACAAGACCATGACGCAAAGCATAACACCAAGAAAACAGCAGTGGCTTCAGAACAGCTGCCCAGCCAGAGTCCGGACCTGAAACCCATAGGGCATGACTGGAGAGACGTGAAATGGCTTTGTACTGTACTGACTTGAGGCTGTCATTGCTGCCATAGGTGCTGTAACCAAATACCAAGTGATGGGTCTAAATACTTATTCATATTGAACATTTTAGTCTTTATTTTTAAAAATAAATTAACAAAAAACACTTTTTTACTTTGTAATTGTGGAGGATTGTGCATAGAATGATGAGGGGGGAGGATTTGTGTCCATTTTCGGATGAATATGAAACATAAAGTGTGGAAAACCTAAAAGGGTCTGAAAACTTTCTGTCAGCACTATATATAAATGCTCACATTTTTAGGGTTTGTTATTGCCTAGTGGTCAGAATGATGAACTGCAACAAATGCTAGAAGATGTCCATTAAGTTGCCTTTTCCTCAAGATAGGAGCAGCAGACAGGACAGTTACTGACCAGTAATTTTGAGTTGTAGGGTCGCAGTTTTAATCCAAATCCTATTACTTTGGTACTCACTGGAAACCAAGTTTTTTTTTTTTTTTTTAGCAAATACTCACAGAGAAAATCTACATATAGTCCATACACTGTGCCAAATGATACAGTGTGCCTATAATCTACAAAGTAATTTCTACTGTAAGACATATTCCAAGGATTTACAGAGTGATAATGCAGAGTGATAATGCTCAGAAATATGTGTACACTACAGTGACTTTGTTTCTTGCACAAAGCATTGTGCTAAAACCCAGCAACCCCAGTTGATTATAATAGCTTTGCTCTGTGCACAGGGACACACCTGCAGTATCCAAGACAGCTAAACAACAATACATCTAAAATCAAAGTGCAAGACTGTAAACTTTATGACTGCATGATTTTGATTCTCGAGGGCCTATTACTCCATAATTCATTACAAGGTAGCCTATTGCATAAACGTGATACCCTCTGGACTTAATTCCGCTTTAGGCAGTAATGTCTCACTAAAATCTATGATTACAAGATGCTGCTGTTGAACGTGTTCCAAATTGACATCTTCTTGTTGCTTCGCTTGGCAGAGAAGGCTGCATACCTTTACCAATAAATTATTAAATTTCATTAAATTTGGAATCCCTGAGTAGTTCTTTAGAGAATTAATCAGGGCTCGTAATTACATAGTGGGAAAACCTAAGGACAGGTGCAAAATGTTAATGCAGCCCTTCGCTGAATTTTAAATGCAAGCATACGCTAATCAGAATCTGCCCATTCTTGGCTCCATCCATCCTCCCTTTAATGCTACTGTAACAGGTTCCCCAGATCCATTAGATAAGAAATATCCCCACAGCATTATGTTTCCACCATCATGTTTCACAATCAGGTTTAAGTAATGGTGAAAAAAAGTTCTACTTCATCTCAAATGACCATAAAAAGTTTGTTTCCATCCGTCTTCCATATGTTGCCATCCGTCTTTCTTCTTGCCACTCTCCCATACAGGCCTGATCTGTACGATACTTTTGACACTGTTGTGTGATGCATACATTTTCTTCTGTTCGATATAAAATCCTAGAAGGTGCAAATGGGTTGCTGAGAAGTGTCTTCTCATCTGGTCATCAAGTTTTAATGAATGTTAAGAGGTCCAGAAATGATAAATCATGGATTTTGAATAGCTTAATTATCATGATATTTTTATTATATATTATTAGCAAAAAAAAAATCTAAAAATATAATTACATATAATCCCATTCAAGCTATGAGCACAGTGTTTTCTCCCAAAGTCCAAAGAAAACACCTGCCACTGGACCTGCCACTGGCTAAATAATTAGTCACAGTAAGGTTTCTTGTCTTCTGTCGATAGGGATTCATTAGCCACATGTTGGTAAAATCGATCTTGATAAACATGCTTTATGTATGAACGCTCACACATTCATTTATTTCATTTATTCATTGTTCAGTAATTGTCCGTTTTCTATTCAGTACATGATATGAAATATTTGTTTAGCTGTACTGAACAAATTTGCTCATCTTCCCTGCAAGTGGCCAGGCTTGGTTTGTTTTATTGTTGTTTATGGTTTTTAGTTTCCAACATTTTCTCAAAACTTTGTCACATATACCAACTAACTCTATGCATCTACAGTATAGGTAATACCTTATTTGTTCTCATTGAGTTTGCATGTAGGTTTTAAAGTATTATAATTGATTCCCTGTGCTACACAATAATCATTGTGTTCATCAAGTGATATGGATACATCCAAAGGCAAATGAACCCACCTCCTAATAGGTTTTACTGTGAGGAGCCTAAAAGATGTTCCATGTCCCTGCCAGTCTCAGAGCCTAAATAGAGAAATAACAGATTTCACATGAGAATGAAGTGCCACCTGGTGGTCCCCTGTGTAATAAGCTACCAAGAAAGTTATGTTTTTATGTAATATTTTTTCAGTCTACTGTAACTAAGCATGAACAAGTATAATGCTTGACAACATTCAACATATCTACTTGCTGTATAATTCATGCAAAAAAATACTTGTGAACACTGAGAACAGGGTGCAAGAAGCAAACGTTATTTTATAATGTTCTTTAAATTAAATCTAATTCAAATGAAATTTTAATAGCATTCTTAACCATACATATTGTAACAAAGCAGATATACAGAAATGCCTGAGCAAGTCGGAAGTGACAGTGATAACTCAGAGAGCAACGATCCTCTTATGACTTAGATTGAGGGATTACAAAATATTACAGTATGTAGTTTGACAAGAATCTACATCAAAGTATCCTGGGCCCATTCATGTGTCAAAATTTTGCCTAAGAACACAGCCATGAACAAAGAACATTCTCCGGGAGCAACCTCTTTCATCCATCAAAGAACAGGTTGGTGCCGAACAATGCCTTTTTCAGCATGATTGGATCATTCTGCCATAAAGCAAGCATGAGAACTAAGTTGCTCCGGGAACAAAACTTTGAAATTCTTGGATCCATGGCCAAGAAACTCCCCAGACCCTAAACCTATTGAGAACTTGTGGTCAGTCTTTAAAAGGCAGGTAGACAAACAAAAACCCACAAATTCTGACAAACTCCGACCACTGATTATGCAAGAATGGGTTGCCATCAGTCAGGATTTGGCCCAGAAGTTGACTGACAGCATGCCAGGGTGAATTGCAGAGGTCATGAAGGGTCAACACTGCAAATACGTACTCTTTGCATTTAACTTAATGTAACTGTCAATAGAAGCCTCTGACACTTATGAAATGCTTGTAATTATATTTCGGTATACTATAGTAACATCTGACAAAAAAATTAAAAACACTGAAGCAGCAGACTTTGTGAAAATTAATATTCGTGTCATTCTCAAAACTTTTGGACATGGCTATAAACCTTAAGGATATCCATATGGGATCATCCATAGCGGCAGAAGGTAAGTCACAAGTGCAGAAAGCTCCAAGCAGACATTTTTACTGCAATTTGAAGCCTTTTTTTTTATTATACACACATATTTATATAACAAATAACCACCATTATATCATGTAGCTAATATCTGAATTTTCTAAGGTATAATTCTGAGTCAGCAGACCTGGCTGAGCATATATACCCCAAAGCATGATGGCTTGAGCTAACATACGTATAACACCAGTCATCTCAGTAGAGCAGGCCCATACATCTCAGCTAATTGCAAATATTTACAGGGCAGTATTGTGCTGATTGCTCTGGCAGGGCAAACAGCTGTTTCATTCCAGCAGGTCAGTGCCCATCTTGACTCCTTAGATTGATGAGACTGAGCCAAGAGGGAGCGATGACCAAGCATTTCATTAAGGTTTAATGACAAAAGCACATCCAGCACAGCCATACAGATTTGCTCCCTCTAGACAAAAAAAAGGAAGCTGCATTGCTACAGACCACAGTGCGCAGAGTGGTCAACTCTTACAGCTCAAAGGATGCATGGGAGTGATTTGTAGTTCAGTATTACGTAGAAACTAACCAATATAATGGCAAACATAGAATTTTTTGATTTGGTGAATTCTGAATATTAAATACACAAACTGTGTATCTTAGGAAATTCTGTAAAATTAAAGAGCATCAGTATTAAAATATAATACAACCAGAACCAAGACATTAGACTATATTATTGTCATAAACAAGAAAAGTACAGCCATGAACAAGAAAAATACCTAGATCACTGCACAACAAAACACTATTGGACTAATATAAACTATATTAATTGATTCATTTTTATAACAGGGCACCTCAGGGGTGTAGTGGTTAGCACTGTCGCCTTGCACCTTCAGTGTCCGGGTTTGTTTCCTGCCGCTGTGTGCATGAAGTCTGCATGTTCTGCTTGGTAGGTTTCCTCCAGGTACTCTGGCTTCCTCCCATAGTCCAAAGACATGCAGATTAGGCTAATTGAAATTCAAAAATTGCTGCCAGTAGTGTGTGTATGTGTGTGCCCTGCGATTGATTGGCACCCTGTCAAGGGTGTACCCTGCCTCATGCCCTACAGTAAGTCTCCTGGTATAGGCTATAGACTGAACTAATCATAACTAAAGTTGACGAATGGTGGTATTATGGAAAAATTTCTGAACTTCCCAATTACCAGGCTTGTCCTGTACATACAAAATTTAGGATCACTATTCAGTTCAATAGTAAGTGCTGTTTTTCTCCAAAAAAATAAATACAGTATGGCCTTCACTGCATATAAAGATGTGTACCCCATCATTATCCCTCATAAAGCTGCTCGACCAGACTACATCCCAAGCAGAGTGCTCAGAGAATGTGCAGAACAGCTGGCAGATGTTCTCACAGACATCTTCAACATCTCTCTGAGCAGCGCCGTCGTTACCACATGCTTCAAGTCTACCACCATCGTCCCCGTGCCGAAGAAGTCTACTGTGTCCGGTCTCAATGACTATCGCCCTGTTGCACTCACACCTATCATCATGAAGTGCTTCGAGCGGCTCGTCATGAGACATATCAAGACCCTGCTGCCTCCCTCACTGGACCCCCTGCAGATCGCATATCGATCAAACCGTTCGACGGACAACGCCATCTCCACCACACTCCACCTGGCACTGACACATCTGGACAAGAAGGACACTTACGTCAGAATGCTGTACATAGTTCAGCATTCAATACAATCATCCCCCAACACCTGATTGGGAAGCTGAGCCTATTGGGCCTGAACACCTCCCTCTGTAACTGGATCCTGGACTTCCTTACCGAAAGACCTCAGGCAGTGCGGATCGGGAATTACACCTCCAGCACCACCACACTGAGTACAGGGGCCCCCAAGGGTTGCGTGCTCAGTCCCCTGCTGTTCACATTGCTGACTCATGATTGTGTAGCATCACACAGCTCCAATCATATCATCAAGTTTGCCGATGACACGACCGTGGTGGGTCTCATCAGCAAGAACGACGAGTCGGCGTACAAGTAGGAAGTGCAGAGGCTAACAGTGTACAGACAACAACCTGTCTCTGAACGTCAATAAGACAAAAGAGATGATTGACGACTTCAGGAGGACACGGAGTGACCACTCTCCCCTCAGCATTGACGGCTCTCCTGTGGAGATCATCAAGAGCATGAAATTCCTGGGTGTCCACCTGGAGGAGAACCTCACCTGGTCCCTCAACACCAGCTTTCTGCAAAACAACGTCAACAACGTCTTTTCTTCCTGAGAAGGCTGAGAAAGGCACAGCTTTCACCACCAATCCTCACCACCTTCTATAGAGGAACTATCGAGAGCATCCTGAGCAGCTGCATCACTGTCTGGTTTGGGAATTGTACCATATCAGACCGCAAGACCCTACAGCGGATAGTGAGGACAGCTGAGAAGATCATCGGGGTCTCTCTCCCCTCTATCGAAGACATTTACACCACACGCTCCATCTG
>JAAGKR010000237.1:220481-248646 GCA_011419295.1 Clarias macrocephalus | reverse complement strand
AGAGGACTCGTGTTCCCAGAATGCTTTGCTCCGTGAAAATGGCGTCGGGTTTATTTTTGTAAAGGCAAGCAAAAGAGCGGGAAATCTTCTCTTTTTTTGTCTGCTCCAGTATTCAGACTAATCCCGCCTCCTACTCATATAAACAATCCGCCTCCTGTTAGTGTCTGACCACTATTCAGTCTGATTATCAATACAATACTAACAGGAATATCACAAATAGATAAACCTTATGATATTCCTGTGAGGACGGTGTTGTAGAAAAAAATAAATAATAATAATAATAATAATAATAATAATATAAAAAAAAAAAAATAAAAAATAAAAAAAAAAAATATATATATATATATATATATATATATATATATATATATATATATATATATATATATATATATACAACAGCTTTAGTCCATTTAGTCCTGAGCTGTTAATACACAAGGTTGGGTTTGATTAAATGGAGAGTAAGTGTTAAACCTGTCCCAGCACCAGACACTTCAATATCAGTACTATGTGTAAAGCACCGTCACTGGTGCACTGATGTAAATACCAGTCTTTAGTGAATGTAAATAAATAAATACATTAAATATATTTAAAACTCAAATTGTCTTTGTGACTTTTTTTTTTTTTTGAACAGGTAGTTCTGTCACATGTCATGTATACTGTTATGTCTCACAGTGTCTGTGTCACAGTCAAACCAAATTCTGTTTTTTTTTTTTTTTTTGGAGACGCAGACAGGCAATATAACAGTAGGCAGTATCATTATCAACGCTTATGCCACACATAGAGTATGTCACAGGTGTTCCTCAAATTATGTGACAGTAGGCAGCGTTGTGATCTCTTATGTCTTAAAGTGACGTAAGAGTAAGAATCAAGCATCAAATAATCATCAACTTTCACATCATTAACTGATAAACACACACACACACATACACAATCACTTAGCTTAAACTCAACTACCTCAGAACATTGTGACTGGACTGATTAATCAACACAAGCACAAACACTGATCTACACTACCAGACTACTGTTCACACCAACCTGTAAATGCTCTTTTTGCACAATATTCATGACTGGATTACTTTTTGCACTAACTTTTCAAATTTTTGCTGCTACGTTAAGGAACGTTTACTGTCCTCCACCACCTCAATTCACCACCTCAAGACCACAGAGTATTATGTTATATTATGTCGTGTTTGTCGCACTGTCACTTTGTTGCTCTTGTTTACAATTGCACGTGCACTTTATGTTGTCTGTGTCTGTATATATATATATATATATATATATATATATATATATATAAATACGTAGATAGTCTCCTCTCTGAGTTGGCTAGTTAAATTTTGTTAATTTATGTTGTAAATCTATGTTGTCTCTTAGCTAGCTAGTTTAGTCTTTCTGTTAATCTATGTTGTAAATTTATGTTGCATGTAGCACCTTGGTCCTGGAGGAATGTTATTTCGTTTCACTGTGTAATAACTGTATATGGTTGAAGTGACAATAAAGCCTACTTGAACTTGAACTTGAATTCTGTGAGCATGTCACGGGTACCCCCTTTGTCTATATTATATATAAAACAGAAATTCTGTTTGGCCTGCCATCGGAGTTTGTCATGCCGGTGTAACAGGGGTCCCTGTGTAACAGTAGGCAACGTCATCATCAAATGTTATGTCAAACTGTGAGCGTGTCACAGACGTTCCTCACTAAATGCAACATACAACAGAGCATCATACAACATGCAGAATTCAGGGCTGCTGAAACATTGACGGTGCCAGGATCTGCCAGCTTCGAAAAGTGCTCCTTAATTTGGGATGTACTCTTTTCTATCTGTGGCCTCGCATCTCCAGGGCCTAGGTTTCAATTCCTGTCTTTCCTGTCTTGGGTTTGTGTACAAAGTTTGCATGTTCTCTCCGTACCCTGGTTTCCTCCCACAGTCCAAAGACATGCAGATTATGTTAATTGGCAAAGTCTCTTGGGATAGGTTCAAGGCCCCCCATGACCCTGTATACAGGATAAAGTGGTATATACAATAAATGAATGAATGAATAAAATAAAATAAAATAAATTATATATATATAGGAAAGTATATGCACACTAACAGAAGGTTGGACACACCTTCTAATCTTATGGTCTTTCCTGCTTTTTAGTTTTTTCTACACTATAAAACAATGCTGACGGGATCCAAAATAAGCAATAATTTCCTTTGAACAGTTGATATGTGGCTGCTTTGTAAAGCCTTCATAAAAGCTCTTATCTGATGTGCTGTTAATTGGTGATTTTTTCAAGGCTGGTAAACTCTAAATTAGCAGAGGTAAGGTTTTTGGTCTTGGTGGTTTTGCAAATCCACTTGACAATACTGTTCTGCAAGAACTATTCCAGAACAGCTGACCTTCGTGTCTTAAAATAAAAACTGACTGTTGCTGTTGTTACTTAACAACGATATGTGTTATTTCATAGTTTTGAAAAAAAAAAAAGTATTGTTATTCAATGTAGAAAAAAATTGTGCCACTTTTGACTGGTACTGTACATAGAAAGAAAACAATTAAGTAGATTACTGAAATTGGTTTAAGAACCTAGTAATTCGTTATTAAATCCTGGAAGGATTGTGCTGAACCAAAGAAGAAATGTGATCGGAAAAGAAATCATAAAAGCAGGTATTAAACGCTTGGTGAACTGGCAACATAACAAACGGACAGTAGAAATCATGCCTGTTTTATAATGAAGCTAAGAGTATTTCTGCAAATGTGACAAGTAATCAGAGGAGGATTGAGGCTAAAACAACTGGATCAACAACTAATCAGGAAAGCCCTTCAGTTTGCGTAAAGCATACATTTTGAACTTTGGAGCAATGGAAAAAGGTCATGTGGTCTGATGAGTTCATATTGACCCTATTCAAGAGTCATGGGTGCATCAGGGTAAGAAGGGACACACATGCACTCATCATGCATAGTGCTCACTGTACATGCCTCTGGAGGCAGTGTTATGATCTGGGGTTGCTCCAGTTTGTCAGGTCTAGACTTAGAATCATTATATGGCAATAAAATGAAGTCAGCTAACTACCCGAATGTACTGAATGACCAGGTAATTGTAACACTATAATCAAAGCTAAAGGCAGTCACACAAAATATTAGAGCACAAAACATTTGGTTTAGGGAAATAACCAACTTAAAAATACTTTGTTTAAGCCTCTCCTGCTTTACATACAAATACAGTAATAATATTGGACTAAACCCATGGACCTATATAGACTAATCATGTCAGTAAAGACACGAGCTTGTTTTCATCTTCTCACTCTCATTCTTAAAAACATTAAGAATTTAATAACGAGCCATAACAACAGCATGGAATTCTGACTTTTAATGCATTTTATACACTGTACACTTTTGCTCACGTATTAAACATTACATTACACAGTCCTGTCTAAAATGTACCAAGAGAGAAATTATGTATGCATTTTTAGAGCATCTTGGTGTGAAGCCTACCAGAAAACGTCAAAATCGTCTGGACTACACATCATATGCTACACTAGAACATCTGGACGAAGCCTCCGTTCCATCAGTGCAATGTACTGTATCAGTGGTGGCTTCATGGAGATGTGAATATTGCATAGCAGAAACAAATGACGCTGAGCTTGGGGCTTTCATGAAGGTCAGTATAACCAACAGTGTACTACTTTGTCTCTGGGCGGTGACTACTGGCAGACCTGAGGGTTAAAAAAAGATGATGAATTGATGTCTTATTTTATCTAATAGGGATACACTAGTTATACTGGGATCTGAGAAAATTCTGGCTTAATGAAAATGTCTGAGCTATAGTGGAAAGTTGTTTAAAATAGTTTTAAGAGGTCTCAATGTTCTTTTTCTCATTCATAAAATATACTTCATCAACCTTTTTATGCATCCTAGCATCAAACATAGTCTTATATCTGCATGTGCTCATGGAGATTTGCATTCAATTCATGAAGTCCCCTGGTTTAAAAAAAAATAAAACAAAAATAAACCAAAAAAAAAAAAACAAGAGCTAATTTCTTGTTTTTTTGTGTTTTAATTAAAATATGAGTTTCCCATGAGATATACTTATAAAGCATACTTCTACATCATTTGCTTTTCACTCTGCATTGTGACAGTATGAATTAGACAGACCACAGAGCAAGCAACTTGACCGACATATCAAAATAATACTGCTTTTCTTCGAAAATATATTACCCTTTTTTCTTTCTTGCTCTTTTTTTAAATACAGCTGATGCCAGGATTTCACAATAGCAATGAAAATAATAAGCCTTTGATTAAAACAGTATAGCACAGGTGGCTATACAGGTGGGATCGTAATATAAAACTTCTTAAATGTTTAACAGTGACAGCGTCGAGGATAAAAATAATGACACGTTTTTGAAAAGGCTCATTGCACTTTATATACGGCAAACATGACAGTAGCTTTAATGTAAGCCAGGTGTAGTCCTTTTGTTCAAGTCTCTTCATGTAAAAGGAAAAAAAAAAAAAAACACAAAGCAGTCCATGGTCCCCGATGATCTGCCTGGATTATGGTTATCTTTAGAGGAGGAGCACGAGGGCAAGGTTTTATATTCCAATCCCTTTGACGAGAGAGGCCTCTAGAGTAATGTTGAATTCTTGCAAAGTCTGTAACACTCTAATCAAAGAGTTCACTAGAGAGCGGTCTTTTAGCAGTGCCATCTCCTCATACATCTGTGCTGTGATTGGACAATCAGCCAGTAGAGCTATCCAGTGGTGAAGCAAGTGATCTCTGAAGGGGATAAAAAGAAAGACCAGGATGATTAATCATTAGTAGTAATTTGTCAATAAATGATTATATTATATACTCAACAATTTCATATCAGTAACACTGATAACACTATTGAATAGTGTGTTTTTTAGATTGTGTCATCTTCCAGGATCAGTTAGTAAAATTCTCAGTTTTTTTCATGTGCTTCAAAAGGCAGGAGTCACCCAATCCCTCTTGTCCACAAATAAATCTAGTAGCAAAGCTACTGCAAGGGATTTCCAGGGACTGGAAATCCATTTACATCCTGCAACTTCCTCATCATAATATGGAGTGCGGCTCATGGTTGCTTAGCAACAGCAGTTACTACGGAAGTGCAACTCCTGGGAGCTTTGAAAAGAAGGAGAAAGAGGCGAGTGACATTTTCCACGCATTTTAGGCGCTAATTCTCTCTTTGCTCAATCCATAACTTGAGGTGAATGGTCTCTGCTAAGACAGAATCTGTTGTGAGGTATTCTTTTCATTATTTATTAATGAATTTAATGCTTGATGTTTCAAATTTTGGAAACACCAAAACTTAATCTTTTCTGGGTAATGTTTTAATAGTTCAGTTTTTTATTGTTTAGGTGTTTTCTAACAAACTCTGGGGCCTTCCAAAAACAGGTATATATATGTACTGAAATCACACAACACTTTCACTGCACACTAATAAACAACAGTGGATAACGGTAAGTAACTTCTTATCATAGATGCTTATACTAAAACTAATTTGGGAGTTTTAGAGCAGCTGTCAGTCAGCTGTCACATGATGAATAACTGCAATGCAATTAACATTCCTAAATCATGAAAGAGAAGAAGGTGCAACAACTGACAAAATGTAGTTAACTATCAGATATCAAAGTCCCTGCTTGATGCCATCATTTACACAAGATTCCTGACTAACCTGGCTCCGAGGCACACGAGCAGCTGGAACTTTCCATCTTTGCCAATGTTTCTGGGAGTACTGCTGATAGCACGCATAAAGCGGCAGAAATGGCGTACCCGCGTCTGATAGTTTTCATCCTGAGTTACCTGACTCTGCTCGGCACTTTCAAAGTAAACCTGCGCCTTTTCTAAAAAAAACAGGATCATACGGTAATGATTCAACACAAGTTCATGCATTACACAGTAAAAGTGCATTTAGAATTAATTAAAGTTTCACATTAGATTATCTAAAAAATCCTAAATATGGTTAACATCTGCTTGTTTATTACCCAGAAAATCCCAAATAAAGACGTTCTTGAAGAGACGTGGTGACTTGAAGCCATGCTGGAACACCTGCTCAAGAGCCCAGACCAGACCATATTCTCCGCAGAGAAGAAGAGTCAGACTTCCTCTCTGAATTCAGACAGTGAGAATGCATTTCAATACTTATTAATCTACTTTATTTGGACACTTCTCAAACTACAAAAAAAAAAAGAAATCTCCTACTCAATACCTCTTTCTCCGGTTTATGGAAATGTTTTACGATTCCATTTATTGCCTCTCCAACTCCCTCCTGGATCTGCCCCGTGTTCAGCTCTGGCAAAAACAAAACAAACAAAAACAATACACATGTGGTAGACCGAAATAAAAATGGAATTAAATTTTACCTTGGCTGTGTTGGTACTCACTTGGTTTGATGTTTGGTGAGATGCTAACGAATCGGCGCATCATCCCAGGTGACTGCTGCATGGGAGGAGTACGACACATCCTGTCATCATTCTCTGAGCCTGCAGTCACCAACTCCCCCACAAGAATCCTCTCCAAACTACCATCGTCCACGCCTTTACCCAGCCAGCGGCCACATGGGAATCTGAACACAAAGAAATATTTCTATATTTCCTGTTCTGTCACTTTTATGACTGAAATCAATAAGTCTGTCAATAAGTGTCAATAAGTTCTCACTTGTAAGTGTGTCCTGTGATCCCATTTCGGACCAAAACACACTCCACCAACCACTTCGCATACAATCCTGAGTTGTCATGGCCCATCTGTACTGTGGTCAACTTGCCCAGATTCTGGCACTGAGAAGACAAATCACAATTATAAGCAGGGAATTAATATTGATTATAATTTAAACTCTTTAGTGTTTAGGTCTAAAAATATACTTTTATAAAATAACAGTAAAAGTAAAAGCGGAAAAGTGGAAGCAATGTAATTATTATGGGGTATGGTGATGTCATGCTCAGATTGTCCTTGATCAATCCACCTGTGCCGAATTTAAACATTTTACTCACTCACTCACTCTGTCACTCACTCATCTTCTATACTGCCTGTAGCCTATCCCAGAAGACTTAAGGCACAATGTGGGGTACACCCTGGACAGGGTGCCAATCCATGACAGGGCACACACAATCACACTCATTCACACAGTGATTTGGGAACGCCAATCGGATTAATCGGCATGTCTTTGGACTGTGGGAGGAAACCTGAGTACCTGGAGAACATGCGACATAGACCTGAAGCGATAATCGAACCCGGAACCTGGCAGTGTAAGGCAACTGTGCTAACCATTACGCCGCAGCGGAATTATTATTATTATTATTTATTTTATATATTTTTTACTTTTAGAATGTGTTTTGCTTGTCAGGAATTTTTCAAATAGCTTTATATCTTTATGTGTAGTCACTTGAAAATGTCATCCTTTAAAGTTGTGAGTGCAGGAGTAAAATGTAAAAATTCACCCGTAATCCTAATAACACCACCCCTAATGACACTAACCAGTTTCTTCTAAACAGATCTCAGTATAGGCCTCTTCCAAGCAGTTGAGATTACATGGTAAAAATTTTAATACACATTTTGCATTCACAAATGCAAAAATAATAACTTTTATAAACTATAAGCTATCAGCATATAGTTTTTAGCATATTGTTTTTTTAGCATAGCATATCTCAACCAAGTGGTAGAGATGGCTCAATCAGGTTAAGTTCGACCTTGTTCAATAAAATATAGTAACTCTGTGCTCTACCAAAATGTTGAGAAGAACGTTAAAGGATTAAGCTTATAAGCTTGTTGGTTTCTCTTTTAGTTTATTCTGCTTAAGTTGTTTTTCATAACAGTTTCTTACAATAACTTGTCACATTCATTATGCAAAAAATTGTAATACTCTTATTCCTCATTATTGTAAACCAAACACATACAGCAATATGAGGCCTTGGATTGATAAAGATAAATAAAAATAACTGTATTGAGTGTCAGGGGGGAAACTACAGAATGACAAGGGTCTTTTAAAAAATTATTTAGCTTTTGCAGAAAATTAACACAAATTAACATAATCTATGTATGAGGTAATTTAACCATTAAAATATAGATTAAACATTCAAGGAATTACAAAGTTGAAAAGTTTGACCTTACTGATCATTTTATTACAATATCTTTAAATTACATAATCATTCACGGATAAAGATGTATATAAAGTGTATTGATAAATATTGTTTTCTATGTTCTATGTTCAAACTGGGTCATGTATCATTTTGTTTAGAGATTCTTTATAAAAAAAAGAACAGGAAATTCATGAGATATTTTGTGGTCGATGCTATGTGTAATTACAGTGTAACTGTAGTCGTATGGTATTTTGGTGTTGTACAATCACATCTGTAGCAAATGTTGATATTCCGGATGATGTTAATCACTTTGTCTGGTGTAAAATGTGTTGTTTGCCTGAATTCTCTGGAACGCACCACTGCAGTTGAATAAAGGTCACATGACCAGACTTGCAATTCAATGTGGGTTGGAATGCTAGTCGTGTCCCTTTGTAAACCGGGTGAATTTTTACAAACAGATTCACATAACATTCCTCACCTCAAAAGTGATCTCCAGAGTGTTTTTTGGCACCTGGAGTACTCCGGTTTCAGCTAGCTCCCCTGATACACACACCCAGGGGTTAGCTGTGAACATGGAGCCACCCAGCTTCTTACTAGGAATGACTACCACGTGATACGGCATCACTGCAGAACAGAGAAAAAGACACGAGTTAGAAGATCATATTGAGGAGCAGCATGCTGGTTTCCCTGGTGCTTGTGTCACGCTGTGCTGCAACTCACTGATTGTGGTGAAGACATTGGTGAAGCAGAAGTAATCGACAGCGTTGAAGGACAGCAAGTGATAGAGAAACTGTTCCTTCTCGTCATCGCAGCGCAGAAAGGCATAGCGTTTGTAGAGCTTCCTTCAGGAAAAGAAAGAGAAAATGATATGTGAAACACACCAGCAGAAGTCATGTTTTTTCATGTTGAAGGACACTGTGCCAAAGTGGAAATAAGATACTTCAAAAGAATCCTTGCACAAACCTGACCCAGTTTACCCCAGATGAACTCATTAAAAATCAAATGTGTTTTCATTTTTTATAGTAGATTGCTACATTGGGAGGTGCTACTTAAGCTATGTTTTCTTTTTCTATAAATTATATAACTCTTTATCTGACTTGAATAGATTAAAGGGTTTGGTTAAAAAAAAAAAAAACAGAAAGAGAGGACCACTAAGAAGTTTTAGTCCTATGAGGAATATACACAGAGCATCATATGCTCGTCAGCTTACTTGGTGAGCTCATGATCAGACAGGAGCTGTTTGAGATGTCTGGACAGCAGTTTCTTTTCCATGGAAAGACGCACCCAGGCTCTGGCCTTTCCTACGTCTGTTTTAATTTCTCCGATGTTCTGAATGTGCCTGGAAATAAAACAGTTCTTTTGAGAACATTTTTATAACGCTCCTTTGATACAAGTGTTGGTTGTAGGAAAGATGACCATTTTTATTGTGCGTCAACCTTGTGAAACTTGAGTGAGTAACAACATTGTCAAACACGATTCTTTTGTGTGTTGAACCAATGACTCCAAAATCCTATTTTTTAAAATAAAATTTTAATTTTTGAAAAATGATACCTCAAAGATTTTTAGAAGCTAATCATACTCTTATTTAGCAATTGTATATTCTTCTTTTAGCTTGCACGCGAGAGAGAAGTTCAGGGATTAGTGTGGGAATAGATCTCGATGTTGACCACTATCATCTAAATTTGATATAAACAGAAATCAACAAATCTTTGGGAACTTTTATCTTGCTGTGTTACTTTAATACAATTGAAGCAGACATCCATGATTAAATGTCTCTATACAGTTGCCCAACTTTACAGCTTTTTACCTAATTGTTCGCCACTCTATTTTTCACAACAGTTGGACTGGATGTTTGTGTTCCATTATGTCCAAAACACCACTAACATTAAGCACTTGGAGTGGAAAGGAGGGCAGCAAGAGGTGCATTAATGTGAGCCCAGACTTCGTCAGCCAGCCTGCTTTTGTCCCTCGGAGCCAGCATCCTGGCAGAGCTGGCCAAGCACATTCACTGTTTTCAGTCTGTAAGTGCCACCCCATCCCCGATTCTCAATAAAGTAGTCCAAATCCCTACTAGACAGAGTTCATCTTTATCCTTCTTCAATTACTAGAGAGGAATAAGCCTGAAGGAGTGATTTAAGTAATGGGGAAAAAAGCTGTCCCTAGCGAACATCTAATAATACTATCACACCTTTAATATTAATACATTAAACTACGTTTTAAAAAACATAGTAATTAAGGCATATGTTAAATAACATTAAAAATTAACCTAATTAGAGAAATAAGCACCTGTATTAATTTTCCTTAACAAATCATTTAAGCTGAATGGCAAGGACTGATATTTACACCCACAGACCTGAGTTCTATCAGTATCAGTATTTAGTTAACATGCTAGAATTGAATTCTGACCTCAGTTAATACATTTAAGTAAATAATGCTAGTTATTTTTAAGCATTAAAATTCTGATTATTGCCTCAGTAAATAAAATGCATGTTGTTATTAATATTTGTTTGGGCACTAAGGGCTGTTGATTTTGCAGAGGGAAACCTGTGTTTTTGGTATGGCATGTACATGTTAAAGGACTTTCTGCACTGATGCACTGGTTCACCAGAAGATCCTGCTGGGGGCTTGGGATAATTAGACTGGAAGTAACACGACTAGACACACCGACCCCCTTCACGCAATGAAGATGGTAGATGGACACACCCTCTCCCAAGAGGAGCTGTTCAGACTCTGAGATAAAAGTACATTTCTCTGCTCACGTTTTTAATATTAGATACAAGTTAAAATATAAAAATCTGAAATAATAATAATAAATAATGAAAAAAATATGTTTGGTTTCTCTTTTCAATTGATCGTCCCTTTATTTAGCTTCACGTTTTCATTTAAACACCACAAGATGGCAGTCTAGATTTTAATAATTACAGAGACCGATGTAATGAATACACAATGAGTGTACAGATATTCAAACATTTCTGTTGACTGTCTCACACTGACCTCATGTCCTCAATCAGAGAAATCTTTAGAGGTGGCATTGCGAAACTGGCATCTGATTTCCTCCTCTCAGTGTCATGAATAAGACCTAAAAGACAAAAGGAAACAAACATCAGACTTCCATACCAAAGTTCACAAAAAATGAAAACAACACAGAAGTAACTCATTCATGTTGATTTATGTTTCATCTAGAAAAGACAGAATTTTCATTACCAGGAGGTCCTAAGCTGGCTGGTGTAGCATCTTTTTTCTCTTTGCTTTCCTGATAATGCAGCAAGTGTGACCACAAGGCTGATTTCCCCTAGTAGAGACCAGAGAGAGAGAAAAAGAAGACATATGCACACACATAAGAAACCGTTAACTCACCTTTTGCATGATTTAAAGAAAAAGCTCAGCAAAGAATGTCAGTCTGTTAAAGGTCACTTACAAGGCTCAACACCTGTATACAACTGTAATAAATACATAGTGTCTACAGGTATAGTATCATTAAATATAAAACATATCCATGCACCAAAAGATAGTTTAAGAGATATGTAAGGTATGGAAATGTGGAAGACATACAATCAAAGTGGGTTTAAAATGAGCTTGGTAGAGAGTATTTTCAGTGACTTTTGGCTGAATTCTCCCCTAAACAGCCTATACAGCCTTATTTGTGTTTACGCAACAACTTAACCAATTTTAACATTCCTTTCAGCATAGCCACATAATAATAATAATAATAATAATAATAATAATAATAATAATAATAATAAATATAATCATTTCTTTCATTGCAGTTCATGAGATCTTCTGTTCATTTTCCCTTTTACATCCCCAATATATTATTAATAAATTAACAGTTGAGAATAATTCAAAACCCTTAACTAATTTAAACAACTGAATTGACAAATTCTAAAACAGGGGGTCAGAGATGCGCAAATGGAAACAGATCTGAAAACAGTTCTAGACCCATGGCCTATTAGACTGAACCAGTTCCATCAATCTAAACTGTTCTCAGAACTGTCTCTGCTTACACTTTTGGTTCTGGAATACTAATAGGCATCAGATGCTTCCTACATTACACTAAGAACGTACTGACCCACTAGAGACCCATATTCTCTACTATCAAGAGCTATAATAATAAGTAACTACTCGTGTACATCTGCACAGTTCATAAATGAATATTGGCATATATATTCGCTTGCAATATTTTGCAACTGGATGCATAAATTAACACAATAACAGAGAAATCCCCCTGCTAAGTAACTTACCTTCTGACAGCCCTAGTACAAACAGACATAACAGTGTCAGCTAAAAATCTATATCCTGCCAAGGCCTTTTTTAAACATCACAAAACTGAAGGTGAATGAAAACTTATTGTACTTTCATTCATGTATTTGTGTATGTGTGCTCCTGTTGTACCTGTTTAACCTGCAGCCCGTGACTCCATATTCTTTCCAGCAGGTCACAGAGGCTGGCGATAAGTGTGTTCTCCTCCACGCCGGTGATGCTGACCTCGCCATGCCCAAGTTCCACTGCCTCCCTGCCCATCTTCTCCACCAGCATGCGCTTCGTCTGGATGAATACACACCATCAGGTAACTGAACCACTACTTCAGAGGTCACAGCATACTCAAGATGATATAGATATAAGTGAACCAAGACACACAGATTCCTCTTCCTAAGCCAAATGTTACATACCTTATTTCTGCACTCCTTTAACAGACCTTCTACAAACTTCCAGTTGGTCTGAGCGATGACAGAAGGGGACAGATTGGACAGTTTGGGCTGGCGGATGGTGGTGCCCAGGTTACGAGCCTCTTGGATGTACTTCTGGAATTGGAGAGTGGATAATGTGTAAGATGCAGGATTCAGTACAGTACCACTCTAAATAGTGTTGGTTCCAAGCTTCTCTATCATGGAGTACTGGGGTGTAATTAACTTCAAATCAACTTAAATTGCAGTATGATGTGTTCCATTTATTTTTTTAAAGGGAAGTGAAGCAACTCCACAAGTGCAGTGACTACATCTATTGTAGTCTGGTTTGAGCTATGAACCAATTTCACATTTGTAACGTCTAACTCAGAGATAATACCAGGAGGATCAGTATATATTATTGTATAAAAGTCCATGTATACCTCCTTTGCACATCAAAATTGTCTCTGGATCTGACAAGTGACCAGAAAAGTGTCTGATTGTGTAAAAGACAGCAACACAAAGTGCATAACACCTCAATTACAAATGTGAAATTGATTAGAGGTAAAACTGTACAACCTAAGGGCTTTGACACATCAAGCTAACGTTTGAGAATCAGCGCAAACCAACAACCGCTGTTCATAAAAACTGCACTCTGAGCACCATGAAGATGATAGGCAGGCACTGTTCTTTGTGTGAAATAACTGGCCTCATCAGGGAGTGGTGACAGTGAAAAATTAATAATTAAATATACAATATGGTTAAAAAAAAATCATTAAACTTTTCCCTATAGGCTCCTGAAAGTCACAATAGAAAACACGTTTACCCTGTCATCAGGAGCTTATGACTCAAATCCTCTTGACTGTCCATGGCCAGCAGCCAAATGAGAAAAAATTAGCGCTGCCTTGTCAATCAGAGCAATGCTTGCCAACTGTAGGTGTTTGTGTGCTTGTGTATGCCAAAGAGCATCTCTCCCAGTGTTTTCAGCAGTCCTGTGATATAACATGCTGATGTGTCTGGTTTCACATGTCACAGAGGACACACAAAAGACTTCACTTTACCTAGCTGGTAGTTGTTGTGTAATAGAGAATTACTAACTAACTGGCAAATGACCAAATTAAAAGAAATAATATAATTGAATGAAATGCTCTGCGTATTCATTATCAAAGCAAAAACAGTTGATATGTTACATGCTTTCTTAGCTAGATTCAGTCACGTTTCATCTGCACAATCACACTCTCCCCCAGTAGCCTGATGGATTTAAAAAGGCTGAATAGTTAAATAGTGCCAGCACCAAAACCTACTAGCAGTGGTTATCCGCAGCCCACTCCTGACAGATTGCTTGATGTGTCACTTGTCTAAAGCAAGGAAATCTCACGTGCCAGAAACACATAAGCTCTGCAGGTCGACTGCATAACTAACACATACCGCATCCACCATGACCGATTTTATACACGGCCTGAAGGACTGTGAGTACCAGTAGTAGTCCAGAGAAAGCAGAAGCTGGAGCTCCAGAAACAGACACTCCAAATGCTGTGTGCATGTGAGTACAGTATGTGGGTGTGGGTGAATATGTAAAAGAAACATCAAAGGGACCATGAAGAGAAAAAGAAAGGCGAAAAACAGGACCAGGTGACATATGATGGACAATAAAAAGAAAGTATCAATTAATTGCTACACGGAATAGTTTAAAACAAATGAAAGGGCAGAAATCAAAAATGAGTATTGAAGCAACATGCAGAAAAGATGTCACATAAAGAAAGCAAAGGAGATGTTCTTGCCTCTCGCTGGTCATTGTCCAGGTAAAGGTGCTCTGCATGCTGCTTCTGTCTGTCCCTCCTTCTCCACTGTGCAGGAGCGCTGCGCTTAGTCCACCTACAACATAAAAACAGGGCTTGTTGATAATAAACCAACACTAACAGGGGCTGATCATTGTACAGAGAAATTTTTCATATCCTTTAATATTTATGATTTAATTTCTCTTACATTTCCAAAGAGCAATAACATTTTACAGAGCAACTTAAGAATGTTATAAGAAGAAGAACATATTCATTAACAGCAGTATATTGAAATTCTGTGCATTACATTCTCTACCCTACATACTACGAAACACTGCTACATAAAATTCTGATTATTATCTGTAGTCTGATTATTCTGATTATCTGTACTGTGATTATTCTGATTATTATCTGTACTTGAGTTCCCAGTTAATCTACAAATTGCCCTTTTATGCTAAAATAAATTATAGTCAGGTAATGTTTGTGCAGCCTAGGAAAACCCTAAACATGCTCAAACCATGACATCTTCCATTGTAATGTTCTGGGTAATACGATTATATATGTTTCCACTATTATTATATTACAATAATAATTGGTGTTACAGTGTCTCACTTGTTGCTGGTGGGTCCAGTGGCGAGCACATCAGACTGCAGGCGGGGGAAGAAGCCCTGCTCGTAGCGACCCTGTCCGATCTTCATGTCCAGCAGGTGTGGGTGCACAGCCGTGTGGTCGATCTTAGAGAGCCTCAGCTCGATGGCCTTCTCTAGAAAACAAACAAATGCAGGGAACATTAAGATACGTTGAGAATTCTCAATGTTCTTTTGGTCACTTACATCACCCACAAGTCTAGATGACTCATGCAGAGTGAGAAAGGGAAAAGGACCATCAAGCCACTAAATCTCACCCACACGTCAAGCTGTGAGTGAGCATTACGTAATCCAACACCTCCTCTCACTCAATAATCAAAGTCTCTCAACGGCATTATGGATTCAGCCTGTTAGCATGCACATTTTCTAAATATATATATTATATATATCTTAAAAGCATCTAGTTGTGATAAGTGAAAAAATAATAAGATTAGATTAACCACAAATTATGTGTGGTTTATAAAATATTCAATAGTTATTATGAACTCTATAAACTCAATTTTTAATTCCAATCTGTCTGATAATGTACAAGATAAAATTAATCATCTATTATACAGAGTCAATGTAAGTAGCGTCAGACAACAAAGACAGTTCTTTGTAATTTCCATTAAATCATCACAATGAATTATTCCTTTATGTGTCCCATTTATAGACAATAATACACAGAGATCTTTAAACCTATATTAACCACTTTAAAAACATAAAAATGATGTACATTTAGAAGAATTTTTAGAAAATATTTTTTTACAGCTGTCTTAACAGGACTAATGAAGAACATACAGTAATGAGGGGGAAATGACACTACATGAGAATCATTTTCATTTCCAAAAAAAACAAAACAATGAACTTCAGTCTATTCACCTTTTTAGCATTAAACAACAAACTAAACTAAATATGTAAGCCTTTTTCTTCTGATTAAAAAGTGACAGTACAGGTCTTCTTATAGATATTTACATTTATGACTGAACTTATTTAAAAAAAGACTTGCATCATTTACAATATTAGAAATATTATCTAAGCTATTGCTTCAAAACCAACAGCAAAACAGTTTCATGTACAACAAAATTGAAAAACCAATGCATTTTCTGACATGAGTCTTCATTATTCATGTTATTTCTGTCATGTCTAACAGGGATAATTCACCTCCACACCACCAGAGGGACACCTTTCCCAAATGCTAGGGCTCATTTTCTGGCTGTTTACTGTTATTATAGTACATGATGCACATGAAAGCTAAGTCAGGTGCAAAGATTTGGTGATTTTTTTTTTTTTGGTGATTAGAGTGAGTCTGGAGCTCTTGTTACTCCTGATTGCTATTTCGTGTATATCCGCTGCTGCTCTGATGCATTGATTTACCCTCTGGTCCTGGTAATCATGTAGCTGTTCTATGCTCTGACCTTTGCCTTTTCTAATGATCTCATTTACTAATTACCCTTTGGATCTGGAAGTTTCTTTCAGCACTGTATTGTATCTTTCCATTTTTAAGACCACCATCTTACATAACAGTTTATGTTAAATTTGCAAAATAACTTGACTGAATATGCTTCTATGCCTGGTCTCACCTGCTTCTTCGATGTTGGTGCATTTCTGGTACATTGAGGTACGGAGAGTGGGCGTCCTTACATTCAGCAGCCGCACCTTCTCCACACGACTGTCAAACACTCGCAGCGTGTGCTCTTTGTCCTCGTCGTCATGGTATAGGATTTTGCTGTCGATAAAAGAGGCAAACATCTGCGTCTCCAGGAAGCGAGACAGGAAGGGCAGGTAGGGCTCTGGCTGGTCAGACAGGAAAGAAGCCTGAGGGAGACAAAAATCTTAAAATTAGATTCCGTTATAATTCTGTAACCATATTAAATTGTGAAATAAAATTCATTAACACAAGTAAAGTAAATTTTCAAGCAGATAAGGGAGGAGAAAATGGTGCACATTGACAGCAGATGTTCACCTTATCGAAGTTCTGCATCTGGTCCCGGTTACTAAACCAGGACTCTTTGTCCTGACTGGGCTGAATGACAAAGACCTCGTAGTCGGCAAACATCTGTGTGAAACGGTTGGCGAAAACTTCCCGCACTCGAATGTTCAGCTGGTGCATTTTCATCTCCTCTTCATCACACTGCATCTTCGTATCCTTATTAGTGCTTGAGTCGTCTCTCACATCCAGCTGCTGGACAAACCAGAGAGCAGACCATGTTTACCAACACACACACGCACACACACTCGAATGCAATGCACCTGCTGAAAAAAAAGTCCTTATCCTTAAAGGAAAGTCATGTGAGTTTGAGTGTAGAAGAATAAAGCTTCACAGTCACTTTAAAGTTCTTTTCCTATAATCAATCGCCTGTGATGATTAGAGATGAGACTATTTTTAAAGCTGGGTTGAAAGCTGCTTGGCTTATCTCAGAATCAAACACAAGAGCCTGGGAAAGGAAGTTTGTTTTGAGCTAAGTAGACAAGAGGGAGCTTTCCCCCCGGGATCCTGCTCCTGGTACAGAAACAGCAGCACCACACAGAAACCGAATGAGCCTCCCATGAGCAGAAAATCCAGAAAATGGAAGCGTGAGCAGCCACAGAATGTCTCAGCATTCAAGAAGAGGGACTGAGAGAGTCTCTCCAAGTTGCTGATAAGGCTGTTTTCAGTGTGCTTGAACAATTCCTCTTCTCGGTTTCAGCATGACAGTAATGAACAAAAAAGAATGGGGAGCTCTATAGTCACAATACATGTCCTGAATATTCCTGTCCTAATAACGGCATCACTTTGTTAACTGTAATGAAAGTTTATTTTAACTGTTTGTCCATGGAATGTATTTTACAGTTTTACAAGGCTGCAAAAAATCCCTGAACTACTACAGCAAAACTTCAGATCACATAGCTGCACCGTAATGCAAACTGTGATAGGAAATACTGTTAGTGGCGCTGCTGATCAAGTTAGAAATACAATAAAGGAGACGGTTTCTTTTCTGTTTTCCAGACCAGTAATATACTAGAATGGACATAATCCCAAATTGTTCCTTATGGACAAAATAACAGACAATGTCTCGGCATGAATGATGCAGCAATAAGAGCTGTAAGCTTGTGGAAATACCATGAGTTGGTATTAGCGCCAGCGTAGGCAGCTAACTAAAGTGTGAAAAAACTAATTGCACAGACTCCTGACCTCAACCCAATCGGACACTTGATAGATGAACTGAAATGCCAACTGAACCCCAAGCCTCCTCAATGAACATGACTGATCTTACTAATGCTCTTGAAGATGAATAAACATGGAAAATTCCCACAGACAAAAAGCCTTCCTAAATGTATAGATGTTATTATACCAGCTAAGGGGATTATGTCTGAAATATAATGTTCAAATAGCACATATGGATGTGATGTTCAAGTGTTCACAGCCTTTTAAACATAGTGTATTTATGAGTCTTCAGTAGGCCCACCTTGTCCAGACTGACTCCTGTTCTCTTGACCAGGGCCTGTAGCCGTGCGATAGTCTCGTTCTCCCTCAGCAGGTAGGAGTTCAGCGGAGAGCCGGCCAGGTTACCGTTGCGTTTGTCTGATGCCATGTCTGCTGCACGGAAGCCCTTAAGCTTACTGGGGCCTTCACTGCAGTGCACGTTTCCTTCTGGGGACACACCGAATGCCATCAGAACTTCTGAGATCTCCTGGATGAACTCCAGCTTGTTAGGAAACTGTGGCAAATCTTCAGGCAGCTCAATGAAGTGGTTGTCAATGTCGACAAAACACAGATTGGCCTGAGGGGTATAAAAAAATAATAATAATAATAAATAAAAAAAAACGGAGATATTATTTTTATGATGTTAAGCAAACTGACACGTCTTAGGCAACTAGGTAGGACCATATTTAATATCTTGAATGCATAAATGGAATTTATTCAGATATTCACAAAAGCACAATGACTAACTATTGTATTTTAGAAATGCAGTAAACATAATCTTTGCAGTTATTTGTCACACACCACCAACAGATTACTAATGAAAGTGTGTTAAAGCACTCACTGATCAATGAAGCTGTTAGAAGATTTAATAAAATAATCCTTCAGGAACTTACTATGGTTATAAAGAATGACATCATGTCTTGTTGGACACACTCCAACAGTTTAAGAGCAAAACTGGCACACACACAAATTCTTTATATCTAAAAGAAAAGTGTTTAACTAAATGTTGGATTCACTACTTGAAAATTACTTGTGTTCTTTTTTTTATGTAAGGTCTAGTTTAGAGACAGATCAACAAATCTAGGAAAATGAGTTATCTATGTAAAAAAAAAAAAAAAAAAATTTTCCTTAAGCCGAACTTGTCAGAAGTCCCTACTTAGAAAAATGAGTTTACTGTTGATAAATATCTTTTCAGCTTTAACGAATGTTACAAAAGAGTGTCCAATTCTACCTGGTCTAGTCTAAATTGAATATAAATATATATAAATGTAATAATAAGATAGTATAGTATGAACACCAGAGTGTCCGTGACCCAGTCTGACCTCCTGAGGCAGTTCCAGCTTGGTGCGGTCGTCCTGCCCGTTGGAGTGAAGGCCCATGAGGTAAGGCACAGGCGCATCCAGGAAGTGCAGCAGCGAGGCAGGTAGGATGGGCACGTAAACATGCTGCCACTGGAACGGGAACATTAAAGCCGTGATGGTCTCGGCCACGGTCATCAACCGCTGGTAATCTGCATGACGTAAGGAAATAAACTAAGTAAGAGGGAAAAAAAATTAAAGAGTCTGTCTTGTACCATTTTTATCATTAATTATTTGCTGAAGGTCATTTGCCTTTTAGAAACTTTTTAACCATTGTAGTCACTGAGTTTTTAATGCCTTTACTATATGGCTTTATAGTAAAATTTTCCCAAGATGAATACAATTTCTATCTATCTATCTATCTATCTATCTATCTTTAGTGTGCAAAAGCTTGATAAACCTGAACAAAACTCCTACAAAACCTTAACAGATCTGGTAAGCCTTTTTTGTCTTGTTTCTCATTCTCTATCAACACTCTTACTGTTAGACTGTAATGTATTGGTTGTACAAATAATCTCTGATTTGCTTTATATTTTGAGTTATACATGTTAACTTTCCCAACGACTACCCTTACATTTCAGTTATGAGTAAGTTCCAAGCAAATGGGTTTTTCCTTCCTTTCTCACTACAAGGGAACACATCAATACTGACCACTGTGTGTAATTGCACATATGCGGCAGACACACTAGATAGTGATTAGGTTAAAATAAAGGAAACTATTTCTTTTAGCTCATTATTTTGTCTGAAATAATACATTTAGTGCAGATTTTATTTTAACTCATACCCAGGCTCTATGAGACATCCTCCGAAAGGAATAAGGCCTTTAATGTACAAAAGAGGGTCTGCAGAGCTGAGTGGTGCACAATGACCTTCTGAATTTCCACTTGTATTTCTAACCCCTTCCTGGTGTACAATGCACTCATGAGAACACTCAAGGTTTAAAATATCAAGGTTGAAATGGATGAATGTGTTCTATTTATATAAAATCTTACATGTGAATCCAAAATTACGGACTATGCCATATAAGAAAAACTTCAATAACACGTTGGCAAAAAAACATATGTGCCAATTAATAAGAATTATAGTTAGAACAACTGTATATATATATATATATATATATATATATATATATATAGAGAGAGAGAGAGAGAGAGAGAGAGAGAGAGAGAGATTTTTGTTTCAATGATTTCAATGTTTTTTGATTTTTTGTTTATGTTTGTAATTGAGGTGGTAAAATGTTGCTGTTCCTCTTTAGTCCTACAGGTGGCGCACTCTAAACTATTCACACACTGGCACACGGGACAGCAGCCTGTGGGATGAGAATGAAATATTTGTAAAAGAAATTCTAATCAAATGAGGATATCATATCATACAATAATCAGGATATTTATAAAAGCACCATACTTACAGAATTGCAATACAAATAAAATTTGCAGCTATTTGAGGTATCGTGATAATATTGAATCGTTATGGTCCATGGTGATTATCCTCCCTAGTGTGCATATGTACACTTCAGTTTGTTCTTACACTCTGAACATCTTGCACTCCCTTTAGGGAGTCTAAAAGTCCTGGCTAAGAGACAGGAATACTAATCTATCCAGTGTATTGTGACCATGAGGACCAACAATAGGTCTATTCAGTTACACACATCTGTTGTGTTTTAGGGAAATGTTGCACTTTAATGAGATCATTCATCTTTTCGTCATCATGTGAGCGGAGAAAACAAGGTCCTTTACCACCCTGGACAGTAAATGACTTCACCTGAGTGCTTTAGATCCGAGATCTAAAGCAATGTAGTGCGCTGATCTCACTGCAGGGCAAATTTAAAGCAGCAGACACTTGACTAAAAGATGACTATAAACAGAAGTGCCGTTTGTCCATCTAAGCTATGAATTAGTCTTCTATTTATAGACCCGCAGTAGCAGCCATCTCCTTTTTCGTAGGCAGCATCTCTTCGTCTGTGTATGTGTGTGTGTGTGTTTGCGTCTAATTACATGCTTTCCCTTTGGAATCTCACACCCTTCCCCACATTCTGCTGTGCCTTCTCAAGAAAAAAGGAATGATGTCATTTCTGGCCAATCATATTTCTGCTGCATCACCACCATTCTGCTTGACTGAGGGGGGGAGGTTGCTAAGCAACACCTCACTGATGCACCCGAGCAGGCCCCTTCTGTTTGTTCTTCCTTGTTTCTGTAATAAATATGATCCCTACATCTGCTGCTCAATTATGAACTTTTTAACCTACGCTTTTCTGTTCTATGAAAAACAAAGCACTGAGGATTTCTCTTTGTTATAAATGTCAGTGGCAGACATAGGACGTCTGACAGCTGAGGCAGGCAAAAGCTTATTCACGTCATATCATACAAAGAAATGTTCATCACACTATAAAATAATGTTAGACTGAGAACGCAAAATGTGATGGTGGAAGGAGGACCTTCCAACGGGTTAAGTGTGCATTTGTAGCTGGGGTGTAACACAGTGGTACATTCCATTTCTGTTTTCTGCAGCAAATATCAGTACAGGTATTTGATTAAACAGGCATGACCTAAATCATAAGTGTTTTATTTATTTACTTACTTATATTAATTTATAATCCTACTACTATGCCCAACAGAAGACATTATGAATCTTGTCAATCATAGCAATATTAGCCAATCCTGGGCATTTGTGAGCTCAAATAAGCAGAAGTCGTCAAATAGCCCTTTCCTCTGAGTGTCCTTTCGTCCCTCCCTCGATTTGTCGTAAGCAGCACTTCATTGAATTGCCTTGATTAAATTACAGGTTTCACAAATGATTTCCAGTTATCAACATACATATGCTCCGGTGTGCATGGACTATCTGGTGGTATAATGCTATGACCTAAGATTAAGATTCAGTTATCTATCACATTTAGCTTACAGCAGATGGAAATGATTTTTTCACATATCCCATTTAGGAAGCTGGGGCCAGCGAGCAGGGTCACTCAGGATACAATGCCCCTTGCTCAAGGGCTCAACTGTGGCAACTTGCCGGGGCTGGGGCTCAAACCCCCGACCTTCCGATCAATAACCCAATAACATATAGCCTCACTGCTGGAAGGGAAAGATATGTTGCTGAGGACGCCAACCTCTTGCCACCCCCAGGCCCACCCACTCATACACTACAGGCAATTTGGAAACTGGAGCACCCGGAAGAAACCCACCAGCATGCAAATTCCACGAACACAAACAGAAGGAGAGATTCAAACACCCTTCCTTGGAGGTATGAGGTGACACTGCCTAGGTTATTTCTCAATAAAGAGCTGTGCTTACTTCATGTTGTGCATTGTAGGTGTACGCATAAGTGAAGACAGAATTGCTTTACGAAAGTGCACTGTTATATCACAATGTTTACCTCACACTACGTCAGCCCCCACACACTGAGCGCAAAAGATATCCATGATGAGAAACTCGCTTTTGCATGAAACACTCACATAGCTTGTTAATAAGTTACACAAACCACATAGGTATAGACAGGTATGAGTTATTTGATCTTGTTCTGTTTACCAATTATTATTGATATGAGGAGTTCATCAAATCTCGAAATTCATCAAATGGTTTAGAAAGGTGTTTCACTTTTTTCCACTGGAAACTTCTATCATTGGGGCTGAACCATTAGTCATATATGTTCTGACATTATAGGGTCTGACCTTGCTATCATTTATATAATCATAGTCTCAGTGAATAAACTTTAATCTAATTTAGTGTTAAGATGAATTAACCTGCTGTAAATACCATATAGTTGGCTACAGTCTGTCTGCAGTAGTTCAGACGGGTAAATGGGAACTCTGTCAGGTAAAGTGCAATGAGAATATTAAACTGAAGCTATGTTTAATCACGGGCTCGCAATTGGCTATACTGTATGTACACTATCAGTCTGTTTGTTTCTTAAACAGCAACTTAATATTTGAGATTAATTTCCATATAGATCTTTCCATAGTATCATTTTATATCGGTATTTAGCTTGATTTTCTTCACTTTTAATCTAATTAAAATCTGTCTTCTTCTTAGAGCAATTCAAAAATGGCTTCTTGGTCACTTTCTTTGTGCCCTACATAAAATATAACAAAATGAAGCAGAACAATGTGCAATAATATTTTCCTACTTGTAGCTATGATTACTCAACACTGACAACACTGAGATCTGACTAATAAACAGAACCCTAGCTCAATCCTCTCGAGTTTTAAATGTGAGTTCCTAATCCCGAACTTTTAAGACTGCAGGTACTGTATATATGAGATCAGGATTGAGAGCTGAGTTTAAAATTGGACTCACGTTGGGAATAGAGCAGGATCTGGATCTCTAGCAGAGCGCAGGTGAACAGTTGCAGCACGTTCTCGACACCGAGCAACTCGATGACATCCCGTAGGGGGAAGTCGAAGAGCGGCAGCTCGGCCGAGCTGGGTCGCTGACACACCACAGGCCCGTAGATGCCTGAGAATTTGAGCGAACGTCCAGCGGGTGGCAGCGGCACCTCGTACAGGATGTTGTACACGTAGCTGTCGAGCGGTAGCGGTGGAGGCTGTGCAGACGTCACGGCTTGGTGCAGCTGCTCGAGGATTTTGCGACTCGCCTGTGCGAAGGCCATGGGCGCCATTAAGCAGATGCATTTGGAGACGAACAGTGTGTCGCGACCGATGTCATAAGAGTCGAAGCGCTGCAGGCGTGGCGGGACGTCGTGTTGCTGCTCGGCATTGTGCATGTGGTAGAGCGTCTGCATGGCGCTGCAGATCTGCTTGCTGGTCACTTCCTCGAAGAATGTGAGCGAGAAGCCGTAGGTGCGCGAGCCGTCCTCGCGTGTGATGATGAACGAGTGGAACTGGGGCTCGCGTGCGTCTGCTTGAGTGCGGAACGACAGGCCTTTGGGCATGCAGAGCTGTGGGACGCAGAGATTTGTGTTTCAATATCATGCTGCATTGAGTTTAATGGTGATATGGTTGTGCTATCATATAAACTGATTTACTCACCATGCCCACTGCATCCTGGTCGAACGGACTCCACTCCACATTGTCAGGGTAATGAGCTAGAACTTTGGATTTAAACGTTCTCCGTAGTGGACTCTGCTCAAAATTCTCACCTGGTAGCAAGAACACAGACAGAGGAAAGTGACAGACAGAAAGGATTAGAGGAAGCACAAGACACCTAAGTAGAGGAAATGCATCTTCTTAGATAATTAAGCAGTTTCATTACTGTATTCTTGGCCGTTCTTGGTTTAACATTAGTGATAGATAAGGTTAAAATAGTTTCGAACATTTTATAAAATGTGTACTCATGCATCTACCACCTAGAGCATCATCATGATCCTTTGCGAATTCGGTTTAAACCCTAATTCAAAACAGCGCATCGCTGCTGTTTAGGGTTGGAACAGAATTCTGTAAAAAGACATATCTCCAGTCACAAAATATCTATTGATTAAGACATTTTGGCAAGACTGAGAGCTCTTGAAGGTTTACTTTTGAAAAAAGAAAGCAGAACAGAAGCACCCTGCCTTAATGATTTGAAAAAAGAACATGATCAATGGATCTGCCGAATGCAAAGTGAAGCAGAAGTGACATGGCAAAACAACCTCATTCAGAGTGAAGGAGCAGTACAGTTCACACACAAGGACCAAGCAGACGCCAGAGCCGCTGACGCCAAATCAGTATTACAGGAAGTGAAGACCAGCAGTGAAAGTCTAGCAGATCAGCAGTGAGAGTGAGAGTCAGACAGATCGTGTGTCTTTTTTTAATTTTTTTTTTTTTTGTGGGCGAAAAAAAGAGGGACAGCCAGATGAATGTGATAAAGGAAAATAGTGATTTTCTTATAGTTCCCTTCACCACAGCGCATAATTCTTGTGCGTGTGCGTGTGGTTGAACGCAAAAAGGTTAAGAGGGCACACAAGCAGAATCATTCGGGACAGGAACAGCAGCATCGTCTTAGATGAAAGCGAGGGAGAAAGAAAGTTTTGGGAAGGGGGGGCAGGGAGGATTACCTTCACGTGCAATCGCCTTTCCTTGGGCACCCTCTTTGAATTTAGAAGCTTGTATATACTGGCATAAAGCTACACAACAGATAAAACAACACAATTAATAAAACAGGCTCAGAGGATGCTTATAAAGGATGAAACGCTTATTATTAGAATTAAAGAAATAAAAACCAGACCAAATTGGATTGTTTTTATGACATGCAGCAGCTGTGAGGCATGTCTGAGTATGTTCATTCATGTGCAACATTACAAAATAGATAGAAAATTGGTAATTATTCTTCTGGAAATCACTGTCAACGGTTGCTTTGACTTCTGTTAAAACTGACCAGAGTCATGCCAAGCACATGTGCAGGAAGGACATGCCTGAACCCAAATGACTTCAGCATCTTCTCAGTATCATGCCTGAACCCATCCTTCAGCATCTTCTCAGCAATCAGATTTTTCTATCATAATCTCTATACTTTTCACCTTTTCCATCAATATACAGACCTGCCTGTCCTGAGTCTGTCTACAAGGTAAAAACTATTCAGCTCTCTTGGTACACCTCTATATCTCCAAAGGCACAATTAAAATAAGGTACTTTTGCAAAAAAAAAAAACATTGCAAAACATTGGTTAAACAAAAAGCTACTGATAAGGTTTGATGTTCACCTGCCAATCCAGAAATTCTTCTTTAGGTGTTGGGTGAAACTGAACTTTTGTTTGATTTGGGCCTAAAGTGTGAAATGTATAATTGTAGGAAGAAAATCACAGCTGACCGAGTTTCGGAGTTTAGAATGTAGGCCAGGAACGTGTGGAATTAGGCAAGACCTATAAAGAGGAATCAGACAAGTCTAAACATAGTCAAAGCCTCTCTAGATGCTTACAAGTTGACAAGGTCAGTACAGACTATCCTGACTAAGGGTGAAGCTATGTGGAATGGCGACATACCAGTTATGGAGAGATATTTCGGTTTATGGAATCAAATTATTTAAAATGTTACTAAATCAGCACACACAATAAGATCTTTATGTACACTATATGGCCAAAAGTGTGTGTGTGTGGATGCCTGACCAGGGACCGGCCCATTAGGCTCAAGTATAGTTTATTTAGTGCCACCCTCCCCCAAGGAGACCCCTTGATGGGAGCAGCCAAAAGATCAACAACAACATAGCAGTAAAGATGTCACAATACTTAATGACTTAATGAATTGTGATGCAAAATTGTAATGATGCGTGCTGTACAAACATGCGGATTGACACTGTGAATATGAGCATTCTGTTTAATATGAAAAATAATTCAGCTGCACTGTTTGAACACAAGATCTGTGCAACCCAAAAGGTTAAAGCATATTACCAGCTTTATATGACAACAAATGACATGCATTCTGATGTTACAGTTACACAGCCACAGTATATACACTCACAAGCTCTAAGGCACCTTTTAAATCCCACCAGCCCTGCTCCTCTGCATTCTACAGTACCTACACTAGGTCAAGGAGGTCTGGCATTTTTAGCCGACATTGCGGCCTAGCTTCAGGTTGAAATGACGCCTCAGTAGCTGCTACAAAGGCCAATGTGTTTCAATCAAACAAGTTCCTATTTTAAAAGGGTATATATTTATTTTTAATATCTGGTAAAATACATGGTGTAATATTTGTTATTTAACCTCTGCTCATAACAATTTTTGATTTATAGAGCTTTATAAATATAAATGCTGATTTTGAGTTTTAAAAAAAAGGTGTGTTTTCAGTCTTTCATTTTTCTTTCATTCAAATTTCATTTAGAAAAATCATGAGAATTGAATTGAATCTTGAATAGAGTATTTTGAATTAAATCCGTCTCTGGCTGTCTCCCTTAACATGTTTCCACCTCCATTATACCAAATAGACAAATAGACTTTATATTCCAAACCATACCAAATGAGTGATTCCCCATCTTTCAAAATTTTAAATCTAGAAATAAACACAGCAAACTGTCATAAAATGGACTCACAAAGCCACTGGTTTACAGTGACCTCCGTAATCACTTGGTTATCATACGTCATTATTATCTAATTACAAGTTTATTCAAGGCCAAAAAAAGCCAGCCAAGTTAAAAGGTCAGTTCAGTGTATCTGCTTTGTTAGCTCAAAACTACACAGTGTGTGTCATGAGCTTCACAAAACCCAGACTGCCCCCAATTCTTCCTCTAGTCCCATGGAGATGAGTCAGACTGTGACCAGGGAAACTTTCATTTACTTTCTCAAGAATAATCAGCAATGACTAGCACATTGATCGAAGCAGCTATACACAAATGGCCAAAATAAAAGCTATAGAGTGGAGAAAGTGTAGGGCTCTGAAACATAGTGAATAAACACATGCGTACAAAATGGTGTCAGGTTCAAATGTTTCAAGAGGATCATATATTCTTTCAAGCGGTAAATTAAAATGTAAAACTTAAGTAAAGTCCAAGGTGTTTAATTTTAAATCTCATATATAAGGCTTAACTAAAGGACGTGACCTTATTAAATACA
>JAAGKR010000237.1:175456-219479 GCA_011419295.1 Clarias macrocephalus | reverse complement strand
AATCTAGAAATAAACACAGCAAACTGTCATAAAATGGACTCACAAAGCCACTGGTTTACAGTGACCTCCGTAATCACTTGGTTATCATACGTCATTATTATCTAATTACAAGTTTATTCAAGGCCAAAAAAAGCCAGCCAAGTTAAAAGGTCAGTTCAGTGTATCTGCTTTGTTAGCTCAAAACTACACAGTGTGTGTCATGAGCTTCACAAAACCCAGACTGCCCCCAATTCTTCCTCTAGTCCCATGGAGATGAGTCAGACTGTGACCAGGGAAACTTTCATTTACTTTCTCAAGAATAATCAGCAATGACTAGCACATTGATCGAAGCAGCTATACACAAATGGCCAAAATAAAAGCTATAGAGTGGAGAAAGTGTAGGGCTCTGAAACATAGTGAATAAACACATGCGTACAAAATGGTGTCAGGTTCAAATGTTTCAAGAGGATCATATATTCTTTCAAGCGGTAAATTAAAATGTAAAACTTAAGTAAAGTCCAAGGTGTTTAATTTTAAATCTCATATATAAGGCTTAACTAAAGGACGTGACCTTATTAAATACACAAAGTGCAGCAACAAGCAGCAGAAATGTTACACTGCATTAAAATTGCTCTACTGTTTAATGGCTCATCAGAAATTCAAAAGATTTTCAAAATGACCATCTTCTCAAAAATAAATGCAACTGGTTAAAAGTCAAAAGCAGACTGACAACAATTTAAAGCTCTGAAACAGGTACAGTGTTTCAAGTGTTTCAGCAGTTTGACAAAATACAAAGAATGATTTTCATAGATCAAGGAGTCTTAGTTTGTTTTTGTGTCTAAATATGACATTCTGTATGTCCACCTTAATGCTACATCTTTGAGGGTGCTATTTCTTCTGTTGAACCCTATAACTACACTGAAGCAGGGTGTGGTTTGGTATAGGTGTGGATTGTGAAAAAGGTGTTTAATTGTGTGTAAGAGAGGGAGACAGAGAGCAAGACTACACTTATCTTTTTACACAAAGCACATCAAGTCTATGATTAAACCTGGAGACTGATGATGATGATGTCACTACAGATCGCATATGGAAGGTGGGAGAGGGAGTGTGTCACGTTTCCCCTTTTATCACTTCCTACGGCTCCTCCAGGGTGCCAGGACATGAGTCCATCTGAGCCTCTTGGTGCCAAGCATCACCACTGAGAAAATCCATAACAGAGAGTTTCATAGAGGTCTTTCATGGAGGTACCAGTTAAACAGTAATATCCTGGAAGGCCTGGAAAACTATACCCCAAATTTTCCAGAAAACAAAAAATATTAGATTGATGCTGCTTGTTTCTGGGTCATGGTATACTATCACCTACTGTATGTATATGTTTACACTATGGGCCTTTTATAAGAACCCTGGTTTAATGATCTCGGGCACACAACATACAATGTCGCACTTCCTAGGCGGAGCTTATGAAATCGGCAAAGAACACGCCCACAGAGAAAATGTCACCATCAATGGATCAACCTTGCAGAACAACCAGCACTTACACAAGACTGTATTGGTGTTAGGAAAATTTGCTCTTTTAGTATTTGTCAAGTAGGGTTCTAAAGTTTTAGAACCCCTTCTAATGCTGGTTCTAATGAAAGATCTTAAACTGAAATGGTATGTTATAAAAATGTGTCTTTTAAAAATTTATTAAAAACATAGTTATCTAATGATGTTTTTTTTGTTTTGCTTAATCTGTGCTATTTGTGGTTTAGGGGGATTTTTTTAAGAAACTGTGTTTTGTTTGATATTAAGTTCCCTGCAAAACTTCCATGGTTATGGCCATGAAATAATACTGAGTTTCATAACTTTTTTTTATTGACATTCACATTTCTGTGGGTGGAGTTGACATATGACACCCCCAAAGAAAGGCTAATGGGGACTGACACATAGCCACTATCAGCATGATGAACTGATAGAACAATGACCATTTGCATGACAGTCAGCATGAGCGTAGAAAGGTTGCTCTTTTAGTGTTTATGTAGTAAAGTTTTATACAGAGAATCTCCCCAACAGTTTTGGTTAAAATATACATTTTAATTCTCAGTATGAGTTTTGTAATCTAACCCTACAAGTGTTACTCTTAACAGGCAGCAAATGTTCTTTAGCTTAACGCTGAAAAACAACTGACCTGGGAAAAATAAATATAAACAACTTATTGAACAAGTCAAAAAATACAGTGAAACAAAAAATCCATTGTGTTAACAGGAAGGTTACAATAATTTAAATAAGCACGCTTTAAAAACATTTTGAGCAGATGAGCAACTCAAAAAGCATGTGACACATCCACCACTTAAATCATAATGTGAACGTTTCCATTATCAGCTATATCAGAGTTTGGTCTTTGGATGTATATAACAGATGAAAAAATAAATCTGACAATAGGTACATGCTTTGGGTCATCAGAAGGTCATCTTCATTGACTTACAATAATAAAGAGTCATGTGATATACCCACAACCTAATTCCTGACATGGGCATGGCTACCATTATCGAGGTGCCTTTTCACAGCAATTCCTGTTTCAATGAGACTGCTTCATATTAGGATTATCTGCTCTAGCTCATTGCTCTAGCTTATTTTTCTAATTAAAAAAATACTAAATGTAGCACAGTGTCAAGCACATAAAGATAAACGTACCTTACTATTACTTCATGCCTTCTCTCTCTCATAACATAACTCATGTTTTTTCTACATGGGGTGTTTATCAAAGGCACAGTTTCTCTCAGGAGAGCTCTGAACATACGGAAACGGTCCTACATGTACCACAGACTTACCAGTATAGTATGATTAGTATGCAAGACAGGCCATGTTAGATTTAGCCTTGGCTTAGAGCGTTTGCCTTGTGCTTCAAAGAGCTGCCAAGACTGTGCATGACTTTTATACACAGTCCAAATTTTTACATTTGTACCACTTGGTTCATTCTAGAAGCAGAACTTGACAAGCTGACAAACACTTTATTGGAAGGAAATGAAAGCTGACATACAAAACGACGACCAAAACAAAGATGTGAGTCATCGACAATGCTTTTGATAACGAGAGAAAGCTGTAATTTGCATATAACACACCCACAAACTTCACCATTAGTGAGGTAACATTGCAGAACAATCCCCACTTCACAGAGGGTTTTTATTGTGAAGGAAATATTTGCATAATAAATTTATTTATTTATTTATTTATTTATTTGCCTTGAATGGTCTTCTTTTTTCAGGATACTATCATTGTGTTTAAATGATAGAGCTTCATCTTCAAAGTAGTTCAAGCTTATGTGGGTGGCTATGAGTATATCTGAATCTGCTGGTTAGATGAATTTGTTCACAATTACCTAGAAATCTCTGTTTACTTTTTGTTGTAGAAATACATAACCTACACAGTTGGACTAAGAACAATGATTAATAGAACAGATAGAACAATACAGTTATGTCAGATTAGCTCCTGTTGTCATCCTAGTATTTGTGTCTGGGGTTCAAACATGATATTTTTAACAAAGATAATGCTTTTCTTGGCTTTGGTCTAATGCCTTAAAAAAGATTTTTGCTGAAAAGCTTTTGACAACAATTAAAGGATTAAAATTAGTGACATTTGCATATGACACGCCCACAACTTACATGTGCGCAGCCACCATCACTGAGGTAACTTGACAGAATTATGCCGACTTCATTCAGACAGTTTTCAAGTTAGGAAAATTTGCTCTTTTTGTATTTGTCTAGTAGGGTCCTGGAAATGATCAGGACCCCATCTCTTACCTTGTATAAAAATAGAGAAATCAATGAATTGCTAAGCTTTGTTTATCTTCTCTACAGATAAGTAAAATGTCAGGTTCTTGGTTTTAGTTTGCACATACTTTCTGTCAGTAGTTTCTTGATTATTGTATGATATGGTTGTGATAAAGCCTAATAATTATGTGGTTGTGTTTTTTTAAGATCTCCAAGTACTTTTGCAAACTGTATCAATTCATTTTTACTTTCAGATGTTGGTCTACTGGTGTACTAACTAGTATGTTGGTTAAATTAGTTGATTAAAAAAAGCTAATAAGCTCTGTTTACTTCTTGTTGTGGAAATATATTGACCATCAAATATAAAATCACCATCAATGTAGCAACATGGCAGAACAACCAGCACTTACACAAGTTCAAATTTTATATATATATAAATAAATAAATAAATAAATTATTTATTTATTTATAATTAAAGAGAACTTTTCTTGGCTTTTCCCCCCCTAAAGCTTTAAAAGATACTAAAATAACATATAGCTTTCTTGGGATAAAGACTCATGAGAGGAAATTACACAAGATACAGTAAATAAAGACATGTTAAAAAGCTTTTGACAACAATTAAAGAGTGAAAATTAGTTATATTTGCATATGACACGCCCACAACTTACATTTGCACAGCCACCATCAGTGAGGTAACTTTACAGAATCATGCCGACTTCATTCAGACAGTTTTCCAGTTAGGAAAATTTGCTCTTTTTGTATTTGTCTAGTAGGGTCCTGGACATGATCAGGACCCCATCTCTTATCTTGTATAAAAATAGAGAAATGAATGATTTAATGAGCTTTACTTGTCCAGTGTGACTGATAAGTTAGATATTGGATTCTTAGTTTTTAGTTTGCATATTGTTTCTCTCAAGAGTCACTGGAATATAGTATGGCATGATTGTGTTTTTCTCAAATCTTTAGAAATACTTTTGGATTCTATAGAAATGTTTTTTTAGTCTCAGGGGTTGATCTATTTGTGTACCCACTAGTTGAACTACTCTAATTTATCTAACTAGTCTGTTTGGTTAAATTAGTTCATTACAACTAACTAATAGTCTCTGTGTTTGCTTCTTGTTGTAGAAATATAGTGACCATAAAATACAAAATCACCCCTCAATGTAGCAACCTGGCAGAACAACCAGCACTTACACAAGTTCAACTTTAATATATACATAAAAAAGACTAAACTTTTCTTGTTTTTTTTTCTCCCTAAAGCTTTGAAACATACTAAAATCACATATGGCTTTCTTAAGGTAAATACCCGCCAGAGAATATTGCACAGAGATACAGTAAATATTAAGACGTACTGAAAAGCTTTTGACAACAATTAAAAAGTGAAAATTTGTGACATTTGCATATGACATGCCCACAACATACATGTGCACAGCAACCATCAGTGAGGTAACTTTACAGAATCATGCCGACTTCAGTGAGACTGTCTCTGTACTAGGAAAATTTGCTCTTTTTTTGTATTTGTCTAGTAGGGTCCTGGAAAAAATCAGAACCCAGTTTCTTATCTGTTTTAAAAATAAAGAAAGTCATGAAACAGTAAATTTTACTTATCAGACTCTGCAGCAACCACAGGTTCTTAGTTTTAGTCACTTGGTGATAGTATGGCATGGTTGTGATCTAGCCTAATAGTTTTCATTTGGTTGTGTTTTTTTTTTAATCTTCTAAAAAACTTTTGGAAACTATATCAATGTTTTTTAGCCTCAGAGGTTGGCCTATTAGTTTACTAACTAGTTGAACTACTCAAACTAACTAGTCTGTTGGTTAAATTAGTTCATAAACTCATAGTCCATGTTTACTTCTTGTTGTTCTTGTATTGACCATAAAATACAAAATCACCATCAATGTAGCAACCTGTCAGAACAACCAGCACTTATACAAGTTCAACTTTAATATATATATTAATTAATTAATTAAGAAGAAGCTTTTCTTGGCTTTTTTTTCTCCCTAAAACTTTAAAAGATACTAAAATCATACATGGCTTTCTTAGAATAAAGACTCATCAGAGGTACATGAGATACAATAAATATAACAAAGAGGTGCTGAAAAGCTTTTGACAAAAATTAAAGAGTGAAAATTTGTGACATTTGCATATGACATGCCCACAACTTACATGTGCACAGCCACCATCAGTGAGGTAACTTTACACAATTATGCCGACTTCATTCAGACAGTTTTCAAGTTAGGAAAATTTGCTCTTTTTGTATTTGTCTAGTAGGGTCTTGGAAGTGATCAGGACCCCATCTCTTACCTGGTTTAAAAATAGAAAATCTTTAGAAATTCTCATTTAATGTTGTTGTTTTTTTTTTTAAAGAAAGCTTGAATAGATCCTAAAATTACATATGATTTTCTTAAAATAAATACTTAAAAGAGGAAATTACATGGATATACAGCAAATATAACAAAAACATGCTGAAATGGCTTCAGCAACTATTAAAGAATCCAGAGAAATTTGCATATGACATGCCCACAACTTACATGTGCCCAGCCACTATCAGTGAGGCATCTTTACAGAATCATGCCGAGTTCAGTGAGAGTGTCTCTAGTTCAGGAAAAGTTGCTCTTTTTGTATTTGTCCAGTAGGATTCTACAAATGGTTGGGATCCCCAACTCTCTCTTGGTTTAAAAAAAGAGAAAATTTTAAAGTTCTGAGCTTTATTTATTGTTCTTTATGTTATAGTTCATATCATATTTTGCTAAGGTGGATTTGGTTATAGTATTGTTGCAGTTTAAAGATTTTCATATAGTTGCATGTGTTTTTTTTTTTTTTTGTATTTTAGGAAATAATCTTAATGTTTTTATAACTTCAGAGGTTGGCTTTTGGGCTGTGCTGAATAATAGCACCAGTCTATTTGATTTAGCTAGCTAGCTTGTTAGTTTAATTAAATAATTTACAATTAATTAATAAGTAAACTATGTTTACTTCTTGTTGTAAAAATACATTTACCTCCACAGTTCAGACTTAAGACTAAAACATCCATATTGTACCAGTTTATGTGTTGTATTATTATTATAAGTAGTATTTAAAAGAATAATCAAAGTGAATATTAAAAGTGAGTCAAAAATATCTGTTGTAATAAAAATATACAAAGCCTGGTGATGTGGTCGACTGTGGAAGTACTTCATGCATTTTTAAAAGACCATATATATACATACATATATCACACTTGTTCAAATGAGTGAACTTTACTGAAAATTTAATAAAAATAATTGTAACTAAAGTGATGCTGCTTGTTTGGGGGTCATGGTACACTATTACCTAACGTATATATAGATCTACACTATGGGAAAACACTGGTTTGATGACCTAAAGACACTGAACATAAATAAGTTCCTAAAATACTTTTTCCTGGGCGGATCTTAAGGATTCTGCAAAGGAAACGCCCACAGAGACAAAGTCACCATCGGTGTAACAACCTGGCAGAACAATCAGCACTTACACAAGATGGTCAGGCTAGGAAAACGTGCTCTTTTAGTATTTGTCAAGAACAGTGCTAAAGTTTTAGAACTTCTTCTAATACTGGTTGTACTGGAAGATTCTAACCTTAGAAGTTAAGTTTTATATAGAGTGTATTTAGCATAAAACTTTTTCTATTGACTGTTATGAGAAACAAATCAATGCTGTGTTTTTTGTATAATTTATGTCGTACTTTTTGAGGAAAGTATTGGGAGGTGTGAGATATCAACAATGTTGGCTTTTAAAATAATATTGAATTTATGATATTGTAGTAAGCAGTTTTACAACGATGCAATTGTACGTTACAGCAACCCCATGCAACAGAGTGTTATGATATCCTAGTGGTGGCTGGGTTCAAATGTGATATTTTTAAGAAGGAGGAGGCTTTTCCTGGCTTAAAGCTTTAAAAAGATACTAAGATTGCATATGGCTTTCTTAAGATAAAGACTCCCAGAGGAAATTACACAAGTGTACAACAAATATAACAAAAATGTGCTGAAATGGCTTTGACCATGATTAAAGAGTCAAGTGAAATTTGCATAAGACACGCCTACACATTTCATGTGTGTTCACCATCCTGAAGGTAACATTAAAGAATCATGCCGCCTTCACAGTAACCGCATCCATGTCAGGAAAATTTGCTCTTTTTGTATTTGTCCAGTAGGGTCCTGATAAATGTCAGGACCCCCCATTTCTTATCTGGTTTAAAAATAGATCAATTTACAAAACAACAAGCCTTAATTAATCAAGATTAATTAAACATTTAATTGAGATTCTTTGCTTTAGGAAGATTATTTGTTTATGGTATAGTAGAACCATTGTTTTATGTATCCTAGTTATGAAATGTGGGTTAGAGTGAAGGGATAGCTATAAGGTTATAAAACTCCTGTAGCAGATACCATTAAGTGCTTTGCTTAAGGGTTCAACAGTGGCAACTTGGCAGTGCTGGGGCTTGAAACCTTAATCTTCTGATCAGTGATAGGGTAACCTACAGCCTCAACTGTTTGAGTCACAACTGCTCAAAAAGCCTTCTACCAAGAAGTTATGATCTAGGCCAGGAATCACTAAATGGTGAACTGGTATCCAGACAGGTATGGTTTTATGCAGATCCTGATGCTTTTCTGACAATTAACATGACAGTAGTCTAGTGCTTTTCCCCTTGAGATAGGCTCGACAGAACCAATCAACACAGTACTTTACTGTGTGTAGACAGAGTATGCTGAAGAAAAAGAAATGTAAGCTATGACAGGTTAATTAACAGATCAATATAGTTTAAAACCAGTTTGATTTATATGTTCCAAAACATTGGCAATAATATGAAGCAGTGATGTGAAGCGCCACTATAAGGGAAAGCATTGGTTGTTTGAGTAAACATATCCGTAAGCCGTGGTGAGGGTGTGTAAAATACCTAAACTGAGAGCCTGGTATAACAGAGCAACAAGAGTCCTTTCACATTCATTTACAGCCCAGCAATATGCAAATGAAAATTTAGATTGATTAAAGACTGTTGTTTATATACCATACAAATATAAGAACATATACACGTTCATTAAAGTTCAAATTGTTCACAAGTTTAATGTATTTATTGAAGACTGGCAATACATATTATTGAAATGCAATGGAAATTTGAAACTGCTTATTTTTTTATATAGAGCGAGAGCTGAATCTTAACACAAACATGAAATTCTGAGCTCGGCTCGAAGAAAATGTTACTGTCCGGACCTTATTAAATTTAGTTCATAGGGTGGGGCTAGCTCAGTGGTTAAGGCGTTGAATTATGGGCTAGAAGGTCCCAGGTTCAAACTCCACCACTAAGTGGTGCCTTCTGGGCCCTTGAGGAAGACCCTTAACCCTCAACTGCTTAGATGTATAATGAGATAAAAGGTTAAGTCACTCTGGATAATGGCATCTGCTAAATGCTGAAATGGAATTCAGTACTCCTTAACTAGGCTAATTTTTTTACACAAATGTGTGTTTTTTTATGAGAAAGACCCAAAGTACATTGGGGAAATATGTCATAGTTTATTTAATTCCAGTTTCAGAGGTTGGTCTATTGGTGTGCACTTTACACTTCAAACAAGCTACACAGAGACAGACTGCAATTATAGCTTTAGCTCAGTTTTAACAGATTTTATGTCATCAATTCTGATCAGATCCAGGTGATGGCTAAAAGCCATACTGCTGCCATAAAGAAAAGAAAACACAACTCCAATGTGACTGAGCACAATGCTGAAATGTGCAACACAATAGCAGCTGATGACTGTGAACTCCCCGGAGATCAAGAGTGTGAGAAAGAGAAGGCAAACAGAGCAACAAAAATGGAAGGGGGGAGGGGGCATATTAAATGGTTTCCTGTGAAAATGGGCCATGATGTCACACATATGAAGCAGCTGTAAAATACCAAAACGCTACACGTCCCCAAAACTCACTCGTGTTTTAGTTGTTAGTTGTAATTTATAATGATGAATCAGTTATTTAAGCTCTGCTGTCTTTAATTCTTACCCCGGAGTAATGTTAATCTACTACACTACAGTTTATCACTATATCTGATAAATGTGGGTCACTGGGTTTCATATGTTAGATTCTCAGTAAATAGATGAGTAGTGTTTATTTGGTGGTCTCAGTATAAATCGCGCGAGTTGAGCTCATCACAGCACCTTCATTACAAGTTAAAAGGTTGCAGTAATTTCCAAAGGAAGCAGGCCAAACATTTATTTTTGCTCAACTCATTTCAATGCTGATCCTGACCAAGAACCAGTACACTATCCAAAGGTCATCTGTAATGCTTTTTTCAGAAATGATAATCCATGATGTGTACATGACTATTGTCAGTAAGACATAACCACATGATGATTGGTAGCTAGTTTTAGTACCTGTGTTTCTAATTATGCTTCTTTATTCATGTTTATAACCATTAAATAAATAATTCTCACCTACTGACTTGCTACACACTCTGTCCCAAACTTTGTGCAAACCTACAAGTGAAAGGCATTATACAATAAACTATTAGACAGACTGTTTACTGGAAATCTATCTATCGATTGACCCACAACATGGCAGATGTCCCCAGTGACCTGGATTTCAATAAAGCAAGTGGCAGCTCAGGGGTTAAAGTTATTGTACTATTGATAGCACTGCAAAGCTACTGCTTGAGCAGCACCCATAACACTTCACTGCTCAACAGTGTGGATGAGAAAAATGCCCTTCCACTGCTGTGAAAGTCAGTTCAGGTATGGTCAAATGCCATCAAAGTTAATGAAATATCTTACAGCCATCATGCTTTTTAGTCTCTTGAGCATTTGTTGATTTTGGAACAATTTAGTCCTGATTGAAAATAAAATTAAATCAAAAACAAGTTTTGTCACTAAAATTGTCCACATACATATATATGGGGTTAATACAAATAACCATATGAGAACAGTATTTATCAACATGCCCCAGTGTTCATACATGTACACAAGGTCACCATTAACCCCACCCCAGGGTCAAGGGTAGCTCAGTGGTTATAGCATTGGCCTACGGTTTGGAAGATCCCAGGTTCAAACCCCAGGATCAAGCTGCCACTGCTGAACCCTTAAGCAAGGCCTTGAATTGAATTGAATATCAAATGTAAGTTGCTCTGGATAAGTGTCTGGTAAATGCTATAATGTAAATTTATCCAAGTGCAGGAAAATTAGCATTTGTCACTATTTTGTCCTGTTATTTTCAGGACTTATTACTGATTAGTAATATTACCAATCAGTTACATTAGCAAAGAAAAGTAATCAGTTACATTTGCAGTTACATATTTTTATGAGAGAAATCTGAAATCTTTTGAAAACCTGTCCTGTTTCTAATATGGGTTCCTCAAAATTCAAACAGAATGAAACATGGAAATGCCCACTGAGTGCACAGGTATAAGTATGGACTTTACCTGACTGTTCCCATCTTGAGTATGTTAGTCAATGTTCCAGTCCATTAATATCACAACTCAGGTTTCTAATAGACTGGTTCCATACTCAACTATTATAATCAAAAAGTACTACTTATGCATTTGAAACACTTTCGGTTCTTGTTGTACGCAGCCTGTCTTAGATCAGACTGTTCAACATGTTAACTGAAGCTTTTAACTTTCTCACCAGCAATTTGACAAAATGCTCTAAAGTAAAAGCTTTTCTCTGATTTTAGCAGTACATTGTGTTTCTGAGAATGTAGGCTCCTGGGAAATGCACCCACATGGCAGTCTGCAGTGACAGGACTGGAATGAGCTTGAGAGACAATTCTTCTTGTACTACAATAACAGAGCTTAAAACAAGCTTTATCAAGCTTGCTATTTAAAACACACTTAAATAAATCAAAATTAAACAAATTAATTTAAATCAAATCGGCATCCAAGAATCGTGATATTATTGTATCGGGAGGTCACTGGTAATTCCCATTCCTAACGTTAATCTCGGATAATTCATTTGGACCTTTTGATTGGTAAGAATGCTCAATATTTACAGTACAATAGCTGAAGTTTATTATAATACTTAATTATATAGGGTACATTTCTGTAATATTTGTACTGCAAAAGACTATAAAAAGAACAAACTACTCATCATCCTCTAATAATGGGTGGGGCATGTAATAATTTGCATATCAGACACCCACCATGTGTCACCATCATACAAGGTCACTATCAATATAGCAACCTTACAGAACAATCACCACTTCCACAAGAGGAAATCAAGTTCTGGAAACAGTGCTCTTTTAACATTTCATTTTCATATTTAAGCAATGCTAGTATGAAATTTTGAGGACATATTTATTTATTGACCAACCAGCAAACTGAAACATTTTTATGTGGTCCATTTTTTGCAAAGACTAAATACAAGCTACTTCTTACAGTGATTTTGAGTTCTACGCATTCTGGGTATTAATTTAAAGCCTTAAATTAATTTCTTAGCATAAAAAGAAGGTTTTAATAGTTATCCACAGCTTTAACTTATAATCTAATGTAGGGTAATTTTTTTTCACCAGTTTTTTTAACCTTTATCTGATCTAATCATGACCAGAAATGTCTTGACCATGGAAAGAATCTAGTCTGCTTTATAATACTGCAGTGGTCAAACAGTGAACCGTGGTACTGATTTCATCAGCAGCTCAGCAGGAGTTTGCAGCATTCATAAAAAAGCAGCACACGGTATGAGGCAACCGGGGCAGCAGGGTGCAGCTCAGTAATGAAACAGTGGTAATTCACAGCTTTCATTTTAGACCTGAATGTACACTTTGTGACCAGGGTTAGAAAGTGAGTTTCCTAGGCAGGAAGTGATTTATTTGGCTTGTGAGTTTTAAGACTGTGGGTTCTTGTGTTAAAACTGTTTACAAGACATAAAGAAGGATTGTCAGGATGAGTGGAGCTAAGGAATAAAGTAGAAACTACAGTATAACATGGCATAATACTGCTTTCAGAGATATCGTTTTAGTGTGTGTGTACATATAAAATATTACATATGTAATATTTATATATATATATATAACACACACATACAGTAAGTTGCCTCCATATGAACATTTGAGTTACAAATTTTCAAAAGGTATGAAAATGAATTCGCATACATTGTCACGTGCATGCAGCATACATCTTTTCCAAGTGAAGTACATGCCCAGGATGTCCGGAAGCAGGCATAAAAGCAGCGGCAATGAAACTAGTACTACTAAGAAACACTAAGCAATAATAGAGACAACCGTGAAAATAATTGAAGGAACTGGAGCGAGGCGAAAAGATTGCAGACATTGCTTGTTTTTGTAATTCATACAGTAAGCTGAATCATTCAACCATCAGCACGGTTCTAAGGAACACTGTACCGTATAGCCGTATACCGTATTGTGTTAGTATCCTAGTACCTAGACAATGTTTGTTGGACTTGCGAACAAATTGGACTTACGAACAAGCTTTCAGAACTGAACTCATTCATATGCAAGGGACCGCTCTACGTTTAATCTGAAGTTTAGGCTTCAGCTCTTGAATAAGCATCTCACTGTAATAAGCATTGTTGATTGTTGAAACTTTTTCCGAATAATATTCTAATACTGGCCCTTGAGAATCACAGAAAACTGTTAGCATAAAATTTTCCTGACTTCTGAACTTTTTCTTGGTGTGCAACTGAGGATGTTTCCGTTCCATACTCTGCCGTTTACTCTCAGGCTTGTAGTGATAGATTCACTACCCTTCCGTGAGTTGTTTCGGCACCAGATACACCTTTTTAAGTCTCACCATTTTTGCTCGCACCACAGTTTCAAATGAACTGATGTAACACATTCACACCTGCACAGCAGTGACTGGAGGGACAGTAGTAGCCTTGAACAGAAAGCGCTAATACCCGTATTACTAAGTGACAAGAGGCAGCTGGTTTGATGTTTAAATTTTGCACTTAATCTAGAAAAATGTTTAAATGTTATAAATGTGTTAGTCACATTAATTTTTGTTACATTTAATTTAAAGTATTTTTATAAAAAGAAAATACCATATCCTCAAAAATGCTTTGTGGCAGTTTGTTAGCAGACCTATGAATATACTGTATATTGTGATACATGTTGTTAATTTATCACAGAAATGTCTTTAAAAATCATGACGATTTTGTTTTTGTCATATCGCCCGGCTACAGTAGAAACTCGTATCTACTGAAAGATCATCCCTTTAATTAGACTTTGGTTATTATCATTGTTTTTTTAGAAGATTGGCTCATTTTAAATCTCAGTAACAAGTATCTGAATGAATGTTTTTATACCAAATTTCCTCAGAAATTATATTGTATATTATATTATATTGTATATTGTGTCATAAATTTAGAAGTGTATAAGATCAACATTGCAGGCCATTTCAGCTTGTAATTTCTCGTGACAAAGCAAAAACAGTTTAGAGATGGATTAAAGGGCTTCATTCACATGCGCATCAACAAGCGACCAGCAGGAAGGTCAAGAGATGTACTCAAACAAGTGATGTCACTGAGAAAGGCTAGCAGGGGTGCATGGGAAACTCCGGGGGAGGGTTATGCATTTAAATGTGCCGAAACCCAGCTGTGCGCCTCAATGTACTAAAGGCCTGGCGGTGCAAACGGGCTGTGAGCCAGCCAATCAGAGCGCCCATGCAGGAGGCACCTCTTATACATACGCTAATCAGGCCTTCACCCTGTGCCCTGTCACTGCAGATGAAGGAGGGGGTTTGACGATAGCTCTGAAGAATTTTGAATCCTCCTGTTTTTTTAATAGATAATAAATTAGGCGTCTGTTTTTAAAGACGCACAAGTGTTATCATATCAAAGCTTTGATAAATTACATGAATCACAGTACAAAAAAGGTTAAACACAGTCAGGACTAGTACAGCCTGCTTCTAGATAATTATTTAAAACAAGAATAAAGTGACCTGAGCATAATGCTGTTTGGAAAATAAATAAAAATAAGAAAGAAGCCATGACAAAAGGAGAAATTTTCATCTTCACTGGTGGCAGACAAAGCTGGCAGACTTTAATTAGACACAAAATATCTTTTGTGTTAATAAATTTGTTTGTTAACAGAGTGCCAGCCAAACAGTAGTGTAGCATAAAAAAACAGGGTTTCAATGGTGTTTTGTAGTGTAATGTAATTTATTTCACTATTAATTTTAAGGTGTCCTCCAGCATTATTGGCACACTTTATTAAAAAAAAAAAAGTGAAAATTTTTATATGTAATAAAAATTCATGCTAGAACATTGAATAAATTAAATTTTCCACTGGAGTAATAAAAGAAACCAAGGATGCATTTCTGCAAAGAAATTGCACAGTGTGATTGCTCAGCAACACCAGAGAACAGAAAGGTGCACATCTGGCAGATCGAACAACGTCACAATTGGCAACATTTTTTTCAATGGGGAAGTGTGTTAAAGTAGTGTTGCAAGAAAGGAACCGTTGTACAGACCCGCAAAAAAGACTTATTTTCTTAAAGCAGGGCCATAATTATGGATGGCGCTTTTGTTTTAAATAACAGTGCCATATCTGTCTATTTTGGATGAACTTGTTATAAATTCAAGCTTTGAGCTGCAACCAAAGATGGCTTGGCAGAAACGTGTGTTCTTCCGTGGTTTTCTCTGATATCTCCTTATCTGCAGGAAGCATCTTCCTTTTCCTTTTGTGGTGCATGATGGGACAGGTTAGTGTGATATATCCCCTGATCTACACATCATTTGTTTTGTAAATACAGTAAAATAATTTTTTTTACACTATAAGCTCACTGGACAGCTATGTGCTATGTGATAATCATTTGAAACAGGGATCTGACACACAACCAACGTCTCAAGTGTGATCATTACTCAACCGCAAGAAATCCCAACGTTCATAACGGACTGAGTAACCCCGACCGCTCACCAAGACTGTGAATCAGAAATGACATTTTAGGTTTATTGTGATTAAGTTAACAGTAGATCGCCCTCATATGAAAAAGGCCTTGTAGTGAATCAGAAAAAAATACCCTTGATTGGAAAGTCTTTGAATAAAAAACACTCTTTTCCACTGAGATTAAAATCAATGATGTCTATTGAGCAACTCTGAAAACTGCAAGTTTACAGAAAGCTTTCAAGACCTTGTTACATCTATCATCCGGCCTTAATGTGACTAGACACTGTAGGAAAAAAAATGACTGGGTCATGGCAAGTTGTAGCACAGAGCAACAAGGGAAAGACAAATTTACACAATCGGAGAGAAGGAAAATCTGCACGGTGCTATAAACCGGTATTCATACATTGATTAAATAATTAAGCAACAAAAGCCAATCAGAGCTTTTCTACATTATTTTTCACACGCACAGTGTACACAGCGTATTCAACGTTCACAGCTCAAACTCAGCAGCATTGGCTTTGATTACATTTAGTTTTGGCTTAAAACTCTAAAACGGAAAGAGACACAAAGTTGTTCATGTGGCCATCAGATTGGAAGAAAGAAGTTTTCCTCATCGGATATCTAAAACTCTGAACCCACTTCTGCGGCAAGGAGAGTCATAGCGTAGGGATGGATCTGGACACTCGCGAGTAGTACAAAAGTTATCATATGAAGGTTGCGAGTTTAAATCAGCCAGGTGATGGTCCTGCAATCCTGAATGGATTGGATATCTCTTTCCTCTTAGTTTGTTACGGCACTCACTAATGGTGCATGAGCAACAGTTCGGCATCTTCACGTGTGTTGGAGGAAGCACGTGTTAGCCTACACCCTCTCAGGTTGGTAGTTGTTACTGATGAAGGAGTGCACTTACACGACAGGTAGGAAATGGACATGACTAAAGTAGAAAAAGAACTGGATCTGCACCAACAGTGCTAGCGCTGCCTTTGTGGAGCTTTTCAGTAGGAGGGAGAGCACTTCCTCACCCCTACGCAGTGTAGGAGGAAGAGAACAGAATAAAAGAATGAGGGCTGTGCTCAGTGTGCTAGTGGACGTCACAGACTTGGTTACAGGAGAGAGAAAGTGCGCTTGTGTAATGCAATGAAGAAAAAACAAGTGAACCAAGGTCTGCAGAACACTTTAAAAGTGTTCCATTCTATAGCAATGCAGTATCTGTATTGGTTGTATATATTTTATCCTTACCACATTACCAAAATGTGCATTCCTTAGGTTTGTGAACAGATTCAGAACTGAAATAAAGTCTGTGTGTGAAAGCAAACCAGATCTTGCATACATCTGTAATCAGGAACAGAGCTTTAATGAGTTCAAAGGGATACAGACGGGAAAGGCTTTAAGCTGAAACCCATTAAGTCTGTTTATTCTTTTCTTGCTACTGTAAACATCTCAAGCACCTGTGTGTGCGTTTGTATTGGAAACTACAGATGCAGCTGTGTTGCTGCAGTCTAGTCCTCATGCACATTCTGCAAAAAATAAATGAATAAATAAATTTAATAAAAAACTTTTTAAATACAACCTTCTAGTCTACAAGATACCCTTTCAGTGTTATTATTTTGTGGGCAAAGCCAACATGCGAAATAATAAGAGTCGTTATCATCATCATCATCATTAAACTAAAGTAAAAGTTATCAGGGTTTCCCTTCAGACCATGCAGCATGAGTAATTTACTCAAAAAAGTTACTGTATTGTTCTAAACCACACCCCTATTAAATCCTAAGTAGTTCTGATTAATCAGAAAGTGTTGATTTATTTGCTTTAACCTCAGCTCTGACATTACTGCTTTACATTCCTGTACTGTGAACGGTCCAGATAAATAGAAATATTCAGCTTATATGTAACAGTTTAACTATTTTAATAAACATCATAGTTTTAATGCCTGAATGTTCAAAAAATTACTGTATTATACTGTAAATATAAAAAAAATAAATATTGCGTTCAAACTATTTGTATAACATGACAAATTTCTGTAAATAAACATGCGGAACAGAATTGCACACTTTGCATGAATTAAACTTCAGCAATTCTTCCACATTGATGCACATTTCAAAATAAAAAAATACCTTTTATATGTTTGCATTGGAATTTATTTCATGCCTTAACATTCCCAAAAAGCAAGGTATGTGCATTATTTCAGATTCCTGTTGTCAGTCTTTTGGGTCCACAGCGGACAATCCAATATGCGCGGTGTGACGGATGCGTTTCTTTACACAATTCCTCCATTTTATGGGAGTCAGTAGTGACTCAAACAGTTAACCTTTAAGGTTAAAGGTTACTGATCGGAAAATTGGGGGTTCAAGCCCCAGCACTGCCAAGTTGCCACTGTTGACCCCTTGAGCAAGGCCCTATGTGGACTACATCCGGTAGCTGGGGTTTGGGTATTGAACCTGCGCCTTCCACATGGTAGACGAGAAACTTACCATTACCAGTCACCAACGCTTTGTTTTGGCATGTGTAAGCAAAAGTTAAGGTACAAAAATGATCGGATAAGCAGAATAGAGATTTGAGATGTTATTTAACATTCTTAGGAGTATCCAGCATCACAGTGAAAATTAACAGCAGTAAGTTTTCTGACACAGGGAAGTCCTCAGAGTCAGAGTGGATTCGATTTGTAAAAATACAAAATGTTGATGTTAAACAGATGCTTGTATAAGAGGCACAAACACTTCAGGATTAGTTGTTGTTATATAAAACAAACAGTACAGTGTTCAAATTGCTCAAATTATAATAATTTACAATAAGATAATTTCTGTGCCTCTGAATCGAAACACAACCACAGGTATTTATTCACACATTTTATTTATTACTTCTTAACTAAGAAATAATTAACTACTGTTCTACCACCTGATGTTTAAACTTATGATAATGACATGTGCATGCTGTGAGCTTGTATCTTTAAACCACTTCTTACGCATTCTTTACATTGTTGTTTACTTTAACGAGTGACCCAGATTCAGAATGCACGCTATACATTACCACAAAAGTGTCACAAAGGTTTCAGAAACACACATTTTCCTTGGACTACACCAACATGCAATGACTGCACTGTTGCAGCACTGCCAAGAACTACACTAAACCTCGAAACACGTGTGGCATTCATACTCATGGAGCCAGTCACGCCATGGAAATGCAGACGGCATACCGAACATGTACGTGAATTCCTGTCACAGCTCAACACAAGATAATATCAATCTCCTTAACAGGGATGAGAGATTGAGCTATTTGTGGTACAAATCATGTGCTTGTTTGAGCTGCACAAGAAAACAGAAAGAATGTTCATGAAATGGTAAGTGGAACGTCAAAAAGAGGGAAGGATGTGCTGCGTTTTTAACAGAATGTGCAACATCTCATCACACGTGTATCCTCTTTATCCTGAGGTCAGCGGCCTTCAGCAAAGAGGAAGCGTCAGTCTTTTCATAATCGTAACAACGGTTTTTAAATTTATACATGGCAAATCAAAGAGGTCTGCTAAAGAAACAACTAGATATTTCAATTCTATTTGAACTGCGGTATGAAAATTCTGATTATATTGCAAATACTGTAACAGAAGCAGTGTTAGTTATATTGGTCAGCACGGTGGCTTAGTGGTTAGCACTGCAGCCTCACACCTCCAGGGTTGGGGGTTTGAATCTTGCCACCAGTTTATGTGCACGCCATGCCAGGTTTGCACCTTGCGCGGGGTTTTCTTGGGTAACCCGGCTTCCTCCCAAAGTCCAAAGACATGCAATATAGGCTGACTGGCTGACTATGTGTGTGTGTGTGTGTGTGTGTGTGTGTATATATATATATATATGATCATTCACCATATACACAATTCCTAAATTATTGGCACCCTTCAACAGAATTAATCCATTACACACTTTATAGAAACTACTCACATCTTTGCAGCTACATAAGGAATTGTTTATTGTGGGCAGATAAGATAAAAACTTTCCAGCCATTACAGTGTTTGCTGGAAAAAAAACGGGGAAGTCCCCAAACCTATATGTAGGCCTAGCTTTAGTCTCGCACTTTCTTGCAGCTGGTTGTCCAAAGGCTTCTGTCCGAAATTCTACCCAGTACCAGGAAATCTACAGAACAAAACATAGCTGCCTAAACCACTGAAATGGTTATGGGACACAAGATCAGCACAATGTAATTGAATTAAAGCATTGAAAATGCTCTGTTTCAAGATCCTTAACTATCTTCAACCTTGTTAGACCTTACAGAAATTATGCAAATGATATCACTAAACATAAATTTTCAAGATATTTTAAAGTGTTTCAAGATATTTTAAAGTTTTTTGACTGAGCTATTTACCTTTGACATGATTACACTCTACCCCTGTATATAATTCGGCTAAAATTCTCGCCCACTACATGGGTTATTCCGTTTTGCTCATTTTCATAAAGTGTTCTAGCTAGGTCTTGCACAAACAGTCAGATTAAAATCTCAATCGATTTAGAAGAAAACAAATTTGTCCTAAGTAAATGTTTCTTACTGCATCCTGAATAATAAATTTCTATTACCCGAACAAAGGATAATAACTGTATGAAATTAATGAACGTGGTAAGTGAGTCATGTCTTCGTGTGTCACCTCGCTCAAAACACACCACTGCACACAGAGTACATTAACAAGAGCGATTTTCACCCACAACTGGGTTATGCTCCCTCCAACGAAACAGACACTAATTATTTAACCAGCCATCAATTTTGCTGCTTTCTGCTTACCTTTTAAGGACATGCTGCACTCTTGAAAACCTTATATGTTCAGGTTTTCTGGTAATTGTAAGAGGATTTTTATGTTGCAGTAAAAATGTCCCAATAAATGCAGACATCCTTCAAATGGTCAATGTTTCCACACATTTTGCTTCTCATGCATGTTTCTTTTCTGATTTGAAAGCTAAAACAATTTTTTTAACAAACAGACAGAACATCTGTGAGATTTACTGTCACAGAGTTACTGTTATTATTTGATTTATACCTACTTTATACACATCTGAACAGAACTTATACGTATTACTTTAGGTCAGCAGTTTAGACTTTTTAAATTATGACATCGCAAAGGTTTTAATATTAGTCGTGTATGTTAGTATGGATAATAATGGTATAACTGAACTAATTGTTGTGAAAACATGTTTCCCAGATCATATGCTTGGGACTGTATTGTAGCCTATTATAATATTAGATAAATGCATGTAACTATTTGTGAATGATTCCCAATGAAATAGGAAAGGTACGATATGCAGTTATACCATTATTATCCATACTAACATACATGACTAATATTAAATATTAAAATCAGTTACAGGAAATCATAAAATAAACTGGAACTGAGCTTTTAACAGAGAAACTAGGAGAGAGAGAGAGAGAGAGAGAGAGAGAGCAAGAGTCAACAACTCCCAAACAGAGTCTCCAAGGGGAATGCCAGAGCTGCTAATGACACCCCATGAGATCCTGCCTAGAAGTTGCTTCAGGTCTAGTCTCATTAAAAAAAGACTAGATCTTCTGGGGATGTATTTTGTATAGAGTGAAAGAACAGTACTTAATACTTATATGTATATGATTTTATGTATAGTATGCAGTGCAATATTAGCCAAGACACAAGGTACTACTTCAAACTGATCAAAATGACAATACTGTAGTTACAAAGTTTTTACACAGTCTCAACTTAGGTGACTAGCTGACGTGCAGTTTCTCCCACAGTTCCACAGTTCGCAACAAATGTGACCCAAATCACAAAGAACATATTGAGCAGGGTTGTAGCTGGATCTGAGTATTTTAATATCTGTTGTAAACCGATTCTTCGACAAGGCAAGAACCTTTTACTCAAAACCTTATTACTTATTATTTGTGTGCTAATAATCGATTCTGAGATGTACTACGATTTCCACATGCAGGATATATGTGTGTCACAGACAAAGGATATGACATGCAATGACACTGAAGAAAGAAAGACTCTAAATAATAAGAAAAAGTTTTATCATTTGTATGTAGTAATAATATTCTAAGTCAACTAAACTGATTTTTTCTCTTTGGCTCCCAATATTACCCACAATTCTAGTTCAATTTCTTCTCTACCATAAGACAGAAATGCAGCAGTGCTTTGGTCTTTCAGTCTGTCCAGCTCTCGCTTATCTCCTTTAACAGATTAACTTTAAAGCTAGAACGACATCATGCTTGGCATCTCACGACTCCCAACTAGCCGTGACGAATCTTTTCTCATAACTCGTGCAACTGAGCTTCGTAACATCGGACTGTGGCATCGCACTCTGTGCAGTATCCCTCTATGACAAGAGCATTGATCAACATATTACGGTCTAACTTTAAGTATAAAGTCAATTCACAGCCCTTTTTCTAGATACACTGGTGAAAGAATGTTACTATGGTTTAGACTCAAACAGGAAGAAAATGAGACGTGATATTTATTATTTATAACTTTTCAGTAATTTCACTGCTGTTGCTGTTTGCTATGAAACCACAAGAGACTTGAATCAAAGAGTGGAATTACAATGTAATAACAAAGGAATATTTACAAAGAATCACCTCTTGTTAATAGGATAACAACTAGTTTTACTGTAGTACAGTAGAAGGAAGTTTGTATATTTCCTTTTTCTTATTTTTAAGTTATATTGTTAGCTTCATTCAATGTGACTCTACAGTATTGGACAATATTTCACATATCTGTGTAGGATTATGTAAAATATGTCCCTGCCAAATTTTTCCACGTTGTTTTGCAGTTTGACTTTTACCATGCTATTTAAGTATTTACATATCCACTATTATACTTTTCTGTTGTTATTTTATTTTTCTGTCTCCAGCAACATCTTTTAAAATTTGTGAAACTTGTGAAATGTGTATGACAAACAACTGAGTTAGACTGATTACATCAAAGGTAGAGGACAATTCTCAAAATAAAATTTAATGGGATTTCTAAACTTCTTAAACCCACTCCCACATTCCCGGCACATTATTATGAAAGGTCCCCCTCTAGGATCTTAGCATTTGTCAATTCATCATATAGCCTGAAGAGATTAAAAGCAACATTGCATTCTATCTCATGATAACACCTCACTCTTACATAGGATGGCATCCTCCACTTTTCTGCTGCAAGCTTAAGCAAATGAATACTCCCTAAAGAGTTACACATTTCCAGCTGTGCTGTCTAACATGCTCTTATTTTGAAGTCCAGAATTCATTTTTTCATTCACAACAGATTTGGTTTAAGTGACCGAGACATTAAACACTATTAATATTTTACTGAATTACGTCTTAATGTATATTTCTAACTACAATTTCTATCCAAACAATGTACACTATATCTATGTCAGTTTGAGGATTAGACACTACTTTGCTAAGTATGATTAGTACTGTGTTGTATATGTATTTACAAATCCCTTATTGTTTTATAGGGTTTTTTTTTCTTTTATTGTCTCCAGCAGCATCTTTTAAAATGTGTAAAGCTTGTGAAATGCAAATGACAAACTTCTTCAGAAAATCAATTGAGTTTGACTGATTAAATCAAATGTAGGGGACAATACTCAAAACAAAATCTGAAGGCCACTCCCACATTTCTCCCACTTATCATCAAGCAGCATGTCAAGTAGACAGGGAAAATCGATTCAGTAATGGATCATGATTCTTTTGTGTGATAATTTACGTTTCATCACACTCATAAGTCGTTTAACGTTTTTATTTTATATATATATATATATATATATATATATATATAGTACAGACGAAAAGTTTGGACACACCTTTTCATTCAAAGAGGTTGAATTTGTATTATGGCAAGAAAAAGCAGCTAAGTGAAGAAAAAAACGAGTGGCCATCATTACTTTACGAAAGTAAGTCCGAAAAATTGGGAAAACTTTGAAAGTGTCCCCAAGTGCAGTCACAAAAACCAGAGATCAGGTCAATGCCACACAGAGTTCTAGCAGCAGACACGTCTCTAGCACAACTGTTAAGAGGAGACTGTGTGAATCAGGCCTTCATGGTAGAATATCTGCTAGGAAACCCCTGCTAAGGACAGGCAACAAGCAGAAGAGACTTGTTTGGGCTAAAGTACGCAGTAAAGAACACAATAAAGAAAACTCTTTGAATGAGAAAGTGTGTCCAAAGTTTTGGTCTGTACTATATATATATATATATATATATATATTTTTTTTTTTTTTTTTCATAACATATGTTTGCATTTGAGATGGCAAAATGTTCCCCTATAATCCTGCAGGTTGTGCACTGTAAACTATTTACACCAACAGCAGCAAATTATTTGCTAAGTTTGTTTAGAATTATAACAAAATCTTTAAAATAAAAATGCAATATTAAATCAGGATAACTTATAAAATCGCGACACTTACAGAATCGCAATATAAGTCTAGGTATCTCAATAAAATTGTGTCAGGTTGTCCCGCCCTTAATGTCAATCCTGTCACACAATCTATATAAGCTTTTATCACATTTAAAATCCTGATGTACGAAAATTGATTTGACTTACCTTTCCTAACATGTTGTTTTTTCCAATTTAGTTATAACAACAATTCAAAACATATTAATATTAACAATAATAATAATAATAATAATAATAATAATAAAACATTTTCTCGAACAAACGGTCTCTAAAATACAGCATGTTCCCTTACACAAGCATGTCTAGACCAGAAATCATTTGCTAAAAGGCTATGGCTAAATCCATAGAGGTTTTTTATCGTGTTTTGAAAATCGGCAGGTTATTTTTATGAGACAGAATCCTCAAACTGGGGGAAACTGGTGATTTACAGAAAGCTTACCAAAGGGAATTTAGTTACAGTCCAAAAAATGGGGGGGCAAATGCTTAACTACAAGAAAATTCCATATTTTTCTCTGTGCAATATGTGCATTTAAAACCCTTAAAACTCAAGCAGTACGGCAACACAACATTACTTAATGACCAAATTTAAAAAAGATATTTATACAGAAATCCTGTCAGTATGTCAGGAGACTTTAAACATCAAACTGTCCATTTGGGTTTTCAGACTTGTCAGTTAAAACCAAAGTTATCATTACTTTCATGATATGTAAATTTTACCACTGCTGAAATATGGCAGTGACGTTGCAAAAATGTGGAACTCTCAAAATAAGCATTTTTTTCTTTTTTTGTTTTCGTCATATAAACATCTGACCAACCAGAAAAAACTACCAGAAAAACATGTGATCATGTGTATCTGTGCTATTTCTTTGCCTACATGACCCATTAAAAGAAAAATCCTAGTCACTTTTGTCTAGTTGGTTAAAATGTAATAAAATTCAGTTCATTATCTTGCCTTGTTTGTGCTGAAAAAAAGATTCTGTCACTGCACAATCCTGATCCCTATACATGTTTTCTGCTACATCATGATATACAAATCAGCCGGGTTATTTTTAAAAAACAGAATGCTTACTGACCCTTTAAATTGGGAGAAACTGGTGGTTTACAGAAAGATTACCAAAGGAAATTTACTTTCAGTGCAAACAAAAAAAAGAGGGAAGTGCTTAACCACAAGAAAATGCAATCTGTATTTATTCCTGTGAAATCTGTGCAGTTAAATAAATTGAAAAATATAATTAAGGAGATGGAATGAAGGAGGCATTCCCTTGTCTAATAGATGTTTGTCTACAAGACTGGTTGTACTGAGAATTAGTTTCTAGTTAGGACATGGAGGTGTCGCTCATGAAAGTGAATAAACAAACAAACAAACAAACTAATTAATTAATAGACAAATAAATAAAAAGGCCTCGGGCATGAACACGGAGTATAATGCATGATGTTCTCGGGATAAACGTTGGGCCGCAACTATTTGGAGAAATATTAGCTTATTAGCTTTACAAGACTTTTCATTAAAATACAATATGTTTCAGGTTTCTGGATATTTCAACCATTCGCTTTATAGGATAAAAGAGAAACAGAAATGTGTGTTAAATCCTCATAATAAGTGTCACACAATCTAAACATAACCAAAAAATGAACAGAACCGCTAAAACGGTTGGGGTCGCGACGCTTACCGGACAGCTCGTCTGGTTCCAGCCCGCTTTCGGTGTCGAGTCCGCAGATCACGAAGTAATCCGCGAACCGGCAGGAGTTCGAGCTGAAGCCGGTGCTCATTTTGAGGCTGGTCCGGTCGTGGCCGTGTGTCCGCCCTGCTGCAGAGGTGCATATTATAATCACACAGCCATAGCTCCTGTTTTATGTCGAGTATTGACCATCGCGGACGCGCTTTATATATTAACCGTTAAAAAAAAATCAAAGCACGAGCCCGTACAGAAGACCGAATTGCATTGTGGGCGCTTCTCGCTCTTACAGCTGTTTTTTTTTCGACCGCTCCTCGAGCTCGAGCTTGTACGCATGCGTTCTTGCGACGGACACATCATGGGATTGCCCCCAAACCACACGCACGAGCGAGCGAGCGAGCGCGCACGCACGCATACATCCGTGCACGCCCTCACCGCAGTATCGTGCATTAATCCGCTTTATACAAACCATTAAAGAAAAATGCGTGTTTTTTTTGTCTTTGAACGATGTCTTAATATGACATTGTGGAAATGAGGTTTATCCCAGGTGTGAAAAAGGAATACAGCAACCCTGGACGGCACTTTAGCATGTTTAGCATAACCAATCATTCTTACACTACTGTACAGTGCCTTAGTAAAAGTATTCATACCCCTTAAAGTTTTCCATATTTTGTCACGTTACAACCACAAACGTAAACGTTATTCATTGAGATTTTATATGCTCGAACAACACAAAGCAGCACATTGTGAAGTGGAATGTTTTACAAATAAATATCTGAAAAGTGTGGTGTATGTGGCCAAAGGTTTGTGGGCAGCTAACCATCACACTTGCATAAGATTCTTCCCAAAAAAAACAAAAAAAAAAGTCTGAACCACATATCTGTATATGATGTAGTATTAGGCGGCATGGTGGCAGAGTGGTCAGGACTGTGGACTTCCACCTCCAGGGGTTCGATTCCCACCTCGAGTCTGCAAGCATGGAGTTTGCATGTTCTCACTGCGCTTGATGGGTTTCTTAGATGTACTCTGGTTTCCTCTCACAAAGATATACAAATTAGGCTAATTGTCTTTGGTGTGAAAAGATCGTGTGTGTGTGGGTGGGTGGGTGGATCGGCACCCCATCCAGGGTCTACCCTGCCTTGTGCCCTAAGTCTGTTGGAATAGTCTCCAGGTCCCATGCCACCCTGTATACAGGATAAAAGGGACATATAGACATCGAGTGAGTGTTGTAATATGCTATAGAATTACAGTTCATCTACACTGAAACTACAAGGCCCAAACCTGTTTCAGCATGACAATGAAACGCCATGAAGACCTGCTTTGTCAAGTTTGGGGTAGAAAAACTTGGATGGTCTTCACCAAAGTCTGACCGCAACCCCACCAAACACCTTATTTATAGTATAACTTGGATGAATGAACACAAACCCTCACAGCTGTGCTCCAAAATCTAGCAGAAAGCCTTTCTGGAAGACTGGAGGTTGTTGTAAAAGGAAAGGGGCACTAATTCTGGACTGGGATGTTCAACCATGGTCAACATATAATGAGGTGTCCACAAACATTTGACAATATAGTGTATCATTTTGGGTTTGGGAGGTGTGAGGAAACTGGAGAATCTAGAGGAAACCCATATAGACCCGGGAAGATTGTGGCAAACTCCAGATAGACAACAATCCACGTTCAGGATCGAACAAAGTACCTTGAAGCTGTGACCTGATCCCTGGTATAAAACAACTCTTATACTATATGAAAATGATCAGCAGTAAGGTATAAAAGCCCAGAAGACGAGGGAGAATGAGACCTACAGTTGGCGTTATTGCAACCTACTGGATTCCAACTGCCATTAAATAACAAGGAATAATAATAATAATAAATAATAATAATATAACAGTAGTTTGTATAACTTTGGGGTAAATATTTTGAGAGAAGAGAAAAGGTGTCTTTAATCAACAGTTTCATGGTGCGCATGGATAGACTGCCCTCTTCTGGCTAACTAAAGCAACTGCTTACAGTAAAGCACAATCAGCAATAAGTGCCTTTGAGCAGCAAAGTGTTTTTGCATACAAATTGGGGATTAAAATGTCTACCTGTACAGGGCATCTAGTGTATACCAAAATATGTGAGTTAAATATAATATGGATGTTTGCAATTGTGTGTAATTATATAATTATATACTTGATCTGAGCACTGAGGATGAACTTGGTGAAATTAGGTAATGGACTGATGAAAGACATTTGTCTGAAACTTTTGTATTACCCTTAATGTTCACTGTATCAAAAAGTACAGTACTGTTAATTCTTGAATATTCCTCTTCTTATTCAGATATACACCTACCAGACATAACATTAAAATCACTGTGACCAATGAGGTTAATAACAATGATTATCTAATTACAATGGTGATAATCTGTCAATGGATGCGATATATTAGGCTGCAAGTGAGGAGTCATGTGTTGGAAGTGAGAATAGCAGGCAAGTATACTTTGACAAAGGGCGACTATGACAAAGGCCAAATTGTGCTGACTAGATGATTGTGTCAGATCAACTCCAATACAACAGGGCTTGCTGGGTCTTCCCACTATGTGGTGGTTAGTGCCTACCAAATCTGATCTAAGGAAGGACAACCAGTGACAGGGTCAAGGGCATTCAAAACTTAGTGAGAAAGCACATGGGGAGAAAAGGAATTGCATCCCAGGTTGCCACAGACTGGTCAAAGTGCCCCTGCTGATCTGTCTCTATCTTTGAAAACACTTGTGGAGGGCATGTGAGAATCAGAATTGAACCATGGACCAATTGGCCTGCTCTGATATATAACATTTTCCTGTCCATCACATGGATGGCTGCACCATCATGGGAAGAAGGCAAGCCACCAGATGGACTGGTAATGTGAACTAGAACATAAAGACAGAATAAGATGCAGCAGTTATTTCCCCTCAAGGTATGCACAGCTTAGTCCCTTAACAATATTTTACTTATCCATATTTTTAGTCTATTCCTATTCAATATCCGTCCAATGCAGGTGGTAAAACAAAACTAAACAAATGGTCACTACACCTGAAGTGAAACCATAGAGCTTCGTGTCCCTTCATCCTCAAGTGTATTTGCTTTTTTAATTTTACATTTGTCCTGTTTTTATATAAAAAATCCATTATAAACACAAGAAACACTCACAAAATGTCAGTGAAGGAAACAATTTTTTAATCATTTCATAATAAATATCTTCTTGTCTTCTTAATATCTTATCTATAATGATATTTATATCAGTATATAGCATTTCTTAATGACATTTAAAAGAAGAGAATTATCAATTAGTAGCATATACATATAAAGGACATCCCAAAAGAGATCAATGTAATACTGTGTGTGTGTGTGTGTGTGTGTGTGTGTGTGTGTGTGTGTGTGTGTGTGTGTGTGTGTGTGTAGGCAACCAAAATCATAAGAGAGAACATAATCATGAACAAAACCAAAGAATAAGACATATAAACAGAGTAGAAATGCACCTTAATGAAGTGGATGTGTTTTTTAAATGATTTGTAGAGGTTCACTAGGAAATGATCCCTCTTTTCTATGTACTGAAGTGCTCAAAGCACCGCCAGAACCAGGATTGTGAACTATAGGGATTAAGCGATGCCTTGGATGGAGGTGAAGGAAACAGTGAGATCGTACACGATGAGATATCCAGCATCTATATCAGCATCTATATACAGTATAGTTCTTAAATCTGAAATCTCAGTCCTCATACTGCACCTAAATCGCCTGAAATTCATTTTACTCCTGTTTTTCCTCTTGTATCCAAGATGTAGGAAGAAATCAAAAAGGTCAGTGTGGTCTAGTTCCAGTAATATTCTATTTAAGATTAAATAGATATCAAAAGCAAAATAAGCACAAAAAATGGCAAAGCTAAAAAATAAAAATAAAAATAAAAATACATATGAGGCATTATAAACACAATTGGTTGCTGGAGATTGTGTCTTCTTATACATTTGTGAGGGGAAAACATCTACCAAGAGATTCTCCTACATAAGGTCTGAAGGTCTGGTTCATCTCCAGTACAAATCTGCTTGTTACTAGCAAACTGTGGGGAAACGTAATGTCGATGGCACGGCATATGACAGGTCATGTATTTGAAAGTTCTCCAGGCATAGCTAGCACCCTGATTGTGCTGCCAAAGCAACACAGGTTAAAAAAAAATACCTCAAAAGGTATTAGTCTAAAGTTAGAAGCAAAATTAGGCTTAATAGGGGAACATGATTTCTGACAAGGTTATTAAAAACAGATAAAACAATAAAAAAAAAAAATAGTAGTAGAAGAGGAAGCGTATGATCACGAGCCGGTCCAAGTTCAAAAGTTCTGAGCCCGTTTTTGCACGACGACAAAGAAAGAAAAGAAAAAAAATACAGGCGTATGTGTGAGGACAGGGATAAGCAGAAATGAAATGGAGGACAAGCCTTAAGGACGGGGGAAAAAAAAAAGTATGGTGGCTTTATTCCATCTTTTCCTGCATCTTTTTCTGGAAGCACACCGGGAGAATAGAGACTACAGCTAGAACAGCCAGAACGGCCAGAGAGTACCAGGATACGGCCTCGCCCGCTGTGGTCAGCTTGTACAGCGTCGTTCCGGCGTTTATCGCTACGAAAGATGGAGGAGCAACTCCTGAAAAAGAAATGTGAGAGCACACTGAGAAACTGAACCGGTTTAACATGCTATTCTTATCTACAGCAGGATGCTTTAGCACTTTCGTTTTTTTTTCTCATGGCTGGAGTGCATTACATGAGCCATAATTTTCAAATCAGTTACATAAATTCAATTTAATAATCACACATATGAATCAACTCCAGTGATGAGGTAGTTGTTTGGCTTTGGAAGATCAAGAGAATTTAAGCTTCCCTAAACAGTCAAAAACAAAACAAAAAAAACATTAGTTTGTTAATGAAATAATTTCAATGCAACATGTAAAAGCTGAATTAATCATAAATTTGGTCAGAGTGTGAAATTTTATTTTGTCCAGGGCTTTGGAATTATGATGCATGAAAACTACAAGGGGCAACAACTTGAAACCAAAACTTTTTCTGAAATTCCTGAATTTTCACAAAAACTCATGGACCTTTACAGAATATGTCAAGCACAGTAAGGTGATAAGACTCTTAGCTGCAGCAAAAAGTTTGTTGGTGTAAATGTTTTAAAGAAGGCGGCAAGTCTGTGAATGATGATGCCAGCCGAGGTGGCTCAGAGCCCACTGAAGTCATTCCTGTGAACGCCTGATCCTTGAAAATTTACAGATAACTTGTTACGAAGAGATGCATCTTTCTGTGGGAACTGTACAAACATTCACAAGTCTAATATTTGGTTGAATGTCTCTTAAGTTTCACCTTCAGGACATGCTTTTGGTAGCTATCACCCAGCTTCTGGCAAAAATTCTGGATGGATATTAGACCACTCTTCTCAGTAGAATTTGTAGTGTTCATTTAAAGTGGTTGGTTTTCTGTCACAAACCTGACTTTTAAGCATGGTCCCAACATTTTTTGTAGGATTGCAGCTACAAAAGTTTTTCACAATTTTTGCATGTGTGTGAGGTTGTTGTCCTGTTGGAACACTCAACTTTGTCAAAGTTTCAACTGTCTGGCTGATAGCTTGAGATTATGCTGAAAGACTTCTGAGGTAAGCCTCCTTCACCATGATTTCATACACTTAAGCAAAACATCCACTGGCACTTCATATACTTCATCCACTGGCAGAAAAACAGCCCAAAGATAAGATGCTACCAAAACCATGCTTAAGCGGTCTTGGGGTTAAATGTTCCATCTTTACCAAACATACCTCTGGTCAAAACTTTCCCAGAGAAAGCTTTTTCTTTGTCCATGTGGTCAGCTGGAAACTGTTGTCAAGCTTGAAATGACTGAAGTTGATATTGGAGAAGGGGTTTCTTACTTGGACTGCAGGCTTTCAGAAACAATGACAATGATGCTGGTGTTTGAGGAGCTTCCAGTTCACGCAGGCCTGAATCTTGGTAGTTTCTGAGTTGTTCCTGACGAACCAAATGAACTTCCTCTCAGCTAAGGGTGACCGTTTGGGTTCTTCTTCACCTAGACCTCTGCAAATTAACCATTTCTCCCAATAACTTGTACTTGGGTACAATTGGTTAAGTGATATTGGAGTCTGCAGTTGGTTAGAAATGTCTCCAAGAGATTCCAGGAGATTGTGTTGGTCAATCCAAGGAGTGCTGACAAACAAACCCCTTTACGTTGGCACGAAGAAGCTACAGTACAGACTGTAGTCATGTCATGATCAATGTTCAGAGGCTTTGGATTTGACAAATTTAAAGACATTTCGGGACCTTCAGCCCTACTGAATTAATAATCTAAGCGGGTGTATGTATATTTATGAGTCAGAAGGTTGACTTGTCACCCTGTCAGAAAACTTTCAATAAATTACAGCTTGTGCTCCAAAATGTCTTCTTATATCAAATATATTAAATATGCATGTTTTATAATCATTCATCCACCATTCAGAGACAACACTGAAAGCTCAATACTGCCAAAAAAGTCTAAATATTTAATGGATATCAACAAGGTGTTTTTACATAGGCTTTCTTGGTTTTCTTTTGAACAAGATATCTCAGATCTCAGCAGAGATAATCACATATAGGAGAATTTGCAACATTTATTTTTTAAACATAATGCTTTTTTTTTTTTTCATCTTACCGAGGAACGTTCCAAAAAAGAAGACTCCCAAAGGCACGTTGATGACCGGGGAAGTGATGTTAATAAACCAATTTGGGAGAAACGGTGTAATTCTCAGGAAGATGATATAATTGATGAGGTGTTCTCTGTGCTTATCGACCTGTAGATAAATTAAAATCATCATTTGAAGCAACTAAACAAAATAACTTTTTTTGCCTTCATCATATCCATCACCACACAGCATATTACCATACACTGATATCTTACCTGTTGTGACCATTTCTGCGCTTTCTCTGTGAGGTACTTGTACACCACGGGTCTGCCCACTAAATAAGACAGCATGTAGCAGAAAGACGCTCCCAGACCTGAGCACTGAGAAGCAGAATATTCAAACTGAGTGTGGTGCGGAATAATAAATACAGTGGCAACAGCACAAATTGATCACAGTGTATAAATCACTTGCTTTGTGATCATGTGTATTATTATTATTTCACACTTACCAGGCAAACCAGGAACAGGGCCAGGGGGAAGGGATACAGATAACCGGAGAGGATACTGAGGAAAATCGAACCTGGAATAGCAAATGTCTGGAGACTGAAGGAGGACTATTAAGGAAGGACACCAGATTTGATTTTCCTTAAACTCTAAACTATGAATTTATTATTAGCCTTTCAGGTCTCATGTTCATTCCACATCAATAGATACCGAGATAAGATCTTTCTATAGCAAAACTAAGATGTTCTTACAGTATACCTGAGAACAATTTTAGCTTTCACAGCCAAGGTGAAAATTTATGCGGTGCTTAGTGCAAAACTTTGCACACCCTTAAGATGAAATAAGAGATGCATCATGTCATGTTTTACAGATGTTGCCCCAAAAGCTTTAGCATCAGATTCCAGATAGTGGTTAGCAGTTTGTCCTCGCACATCCAAGGTCAAAGGTTGAAGTCCCATCTTCAGATTTGTGTGTGAAGAGTTCGCACATTCTCCCGGTGACTGGTGGGTTTCCTCTAGTTTCCTTCCACAGTCTGAAAACGTGCAGGGTAGGCTAATTTCCCACTAGCACATATTGTGAGTGAGCGTGCACGTGTGTGCCCTGCTATGGATTGGCACCCTGTCTAGTGCCCCAAGTTCCCTAGGACAGGCGCCAGGCCTCCCACAACCATTAACAGGGGAAGCGGTATAGAGAACAAGCAACAAAATAATCTGTCTAGACATGAGCCTCTCTCTACAACTCTGAGGGAGATCAAGACTTAAACTTACAACCTTCTGGCCACAGGAGTTAAAAAAAGTCAACTTAAAGTTGAAACATCAACCAACATTAACCAACTGTTAAAAAAATTAGCAAATGTGAAACTTGTCTGATTTTGTTTCAAGGATACAAGACATAAGTAGCAAAATATGCTAAAAGCACTTGGGTATAATAGGTGTCCTTATATTTGGAAAGCACTGTCCCCAGGGCCTTAGCGTCATCCATGTCTTTGGGGATTTTTATCTTGTCCCTCTCATCTCTGAAAAAGAGATTTTTGAACATAAAATGTGGACTGGAATCAGATCTCTATCTAAGAACATTCAGACCTTCACTAGCTTCTTTATTATATCACAGTCATATGGTCCATAAGACAAAAAAAGTCCTTGTCATGAAAACTCAAATTAAGGTTTTCTCCATGACTGGAAATTGTTTAATGCTTCTACTAATGGTTTAAATCTCCAAGTTTAAAAGTCTATGTTTTTTTTTTTTTTGTCAGAGAATCAGAAGCAGGCCACTTACTCGCTCAGCTCAGGGAAATTTCTGTAAACCAGGTACATGACCGAAGCAGCGCAGGCGAAGATGGAAATCAGGATGAGGAGGGAAATGCGTGCGGATCCTCCTCTGGGATACTGTGCTGCTGTAAGAGGAAGATAAGGACACAGTATCTCACGTAAAACATTTTTTTTGTAAATTTAAACTGTAACTCCAAGATGAGTATTACCATCTTGAATATTATTAGTATACAATACACACGTCGTAAAATGTTTCATTCATCTTGTATCACAGACGATTTTAACGGTGAGAGGTTTTAAAGTCAATTTAATTCTATTTGTATAGCACTTTTATTCAATTGTCATTGTCGCAAAGCAGCTTTATACAATCAAAAGAATGATGGAAGGTTGCATGAAATGTGCCCTGTTCTGAAACGTTTCTGTGTCAGAAAACACACTGTAACAAGAGCTGACACTGGAGACTCCTTCCATTAATGTTTAATTCCATTAGTGCAGCAGACATTCCTGTATGAGCTGTTTCTATAGAAATTATGATCCATCTACATCTCCATTAGAGACGAGGGGGGGGGGGGTGGAATGATTTAGCTACCCATCACGATTCTTTTGTGTTGTGGTTCATGTATTGCCACGTTGATTCCAAAATAAATTTTTCAAATGATTTTTATTTATGTATTTGCATTTGATGTGGTAATATGTTGCCGTTCCTGTCATCCTGCAGATGGTGCACTCTAAACTATTCACACACTGACAGGCAGCACAGTGTCCTGTTTGCAAGAAGTGAATTATTTGGTAAGTTTGTTTATAACTGCAATACACACACACACAGTATATGTGTACATGATGATGTTTGTCTATCGATCGATCCCGTTGAGGAGTCACCACAGCGGACACACAACTTGGCACAGGTTTTACGCCGGACGCCCATCCTGACGGATTGTATGTCCCTGTAGGATTATAGAACAACTGCAACATTTTACTGCCTTAAATACAAACGTATGAAGTCAAATGTAATTTTTAAAAAGTCGATTTTTGTGTCTGTATGGCGATAGATGAATAGCCGCACAAAATAATCACAATTATCCGAATCTCTGACTTGAGACAGTCAAACCCATTAATTTGAGTCCTTTATTAGGATCATTAAAACAACTCTATCACCTTATAAGCACTGCAACAACACTTTATTACAGCAGGTCATGATTTAAAGGGCGAGATGTTGCTCAACTTTGCGTCAGGTGTTTCAAAACCCCCAGTGACAGCCACAACAGGGACTTCCATCTCAAACAGCTTACATACACACACTTCACTTTACACATATCACATTACTGTGTCCTTCAATTCACAGGATAGAGAAAATCCTCATCCATAGTTACCTTTTCCCAACGACCATTTCTCAAACTCATTAAACTGACCATTCGGAAATCTATTTCAAGTTAAACATTTACAGTAAGCTAGATACATTTTAACATGAATAATGTTTTAACATTGTTTTTTTTCCCTATCCGTATACAAACAAGTCCCGCCCCCGGCATGAGGACTGGACGAAGCGTCAAACGCGTGAGCGCCGGTCGTGACCCTTGCTTGTCCGTGAATGCCTGAATCACCTGTCAATCATACGTCAAAAGGCGGGACTTGCCGCAATACGGGTCCGTTACCTTTAAGAGGCTGCGTTTCTTTTGTCGCCGATTCCCCCTGTATGAGAGCAGTGGCTTCTGCTTCGCGGACTCCGCTCCTCTTCTTAGCCATGTTGGTTTATTTAAGCAAGCAGTGTGTAGCGTCGTGGTGGTGAAAGAACAAGCAGCCGGTTACTTCCTGACACGCTCAGGATATTTCTTAATGAGCACTGTGGCGAAATGACGCGCGTGACCTTTTACCCTCGTCTTGTTCGATGGTGATAATGAGGGGGAATGAAGATGACGAGCGCCCTCTGGTGTAATTACAAGGATATAACGTAACAGTATTAGAGTAACAGGATTACTCTAATAATAATAATATTAATAGACACTAATTCCTCTAGTATGAACGAAAAAGGATATACAAACAGTTATGCTAATTAACCAAATTAATTTAATTTGGATACCTTTTATTTTCAATTCTTTACTTCTAATTAATTATAATTTTAATAAATTCATCCGTGTCATTATCACCTTGTGAATTGTGACTTATTTATTCATTTATTTTGTATGAATCTATGTATTTTATGTTTTTTCTATATATAGATGTCTTTTATGTCCCCCCCTCCTGAAATTTTCTTGTTGCATTGAATGTTTTATAAGTTGTTGTAATTCTTTATTATAAAATAATAAAGAAAAAATATAATAATAAATATAGTTGCAAAGCACCTGTGCTATCATGACTCGGGCGCACCAGAAAGACAACGGGCACAGAGGGCACAGGCATTTAAAAGGGAAATACCAATACCATTATGACATAACTACATAATTACTGTATATATAACTTACTAAGGAAGTTATTAGCCACTTTTTGTAATGGGTTCAAGACATCACATGGCTGGACTGTTTGAGATATCAAAAATCCCTTTTACAATGTTGCATCATCAATGTCTTGAAATCATATTGGCCTGGTTTGGAGGCATCCTTGTTCTATATGCGTACCAGACTTTAAATCTACACATGAAAGATTATGCAGCAAAATCTCCTGTGAAGCAGGCATCCCTCATCGTCTAACAGTCATCATCACATCATCACCTTTTATGTCAGCCTGCTGAATCATTGGAGCAGAGCGAGGAACAGCAACGTGTAAACTGCACACATGCACGGCGGTCGTAGTAAATGTAATCTCGACCAAATATAAAGACAACAGAGCGCATGTATACAAAGAATACATACAGTTGTCCTCAGTAATATTCATACCCCTTGGACAAATCAATACTTTTTATTTGTTCCATCTATAAAAACTACTTTGGCGAAACTTTCATTGTATTCAATATATATTAGATGTTATGCACAACCCCATGTATGTGTTAAGTAAACCTGATGGCCGGAGATTCTCTTTTGACATACCCTATTCCCTATTTAAGAAGAAATTCCTTATTTTGTGAAAGTGTACGTGCTTTCACACTTCAGTGACTATAATCAATATAATCAATTAGGTATTATCGGTTAGGCCTAATAATGTTAAATAGTAATATCTGCTCAGTATTCTCACTCACCGTCACCATGGCCACGAAGAAAGAACGTGTTGTCAATGTCCATAGTGCAGGCAAAGGCTACAGGGCGATTTCGATGTATCATCATGCAAGATGTTCAACACCGTCAAAAACATTGATGAACGTATCCTCTAGAGTCCCTAGAAAGATCTGCCGCAATGCAAACAACAACCCTAAACCAAGCAGGGGAGACGGTATCAAGATCCACAGTTCAGTGAGTTCTGCACTGAGGTGGTATCCATAGAGATCAGCCCAGAAAGGCACCACACCTTACCCAGAGACACTGGGATGCGCGTCTGGCCTTTGCGAGGGGTCACCAAGATAGAGATCCAAGCTTTCACTCACACATCCTCTGGTCAGATGAGAATAAACTGGAGCTCTTTCGACAAATGGATGTTGTGTATGTTTGGCGTAAAAAAGGAGAAGCCTTCAATCCTAAGTATACCATCCCAGCGGTCAATCATGCTATGGGTATGCTTCTCTGCCAGTGGTACTGGTAATCTTGTTAAGATAGATGGTATCATGAAAAAGGAGGGCTTTGTCAAGATTTTTGATAAAAACCTGGCAGAGTCAGCACACAAGCTCAACCTGCCTGAGGATAATGACCCGAAGTGTACGACGCGAGTGGTCAAGCAATGGTTCCGGGACAAGTCTGAGCCCTGACCTAAACACAATTGAGAATTTGTGGAGAGATTTGAAGATCTGGGTCAGGGCTAGAAACCTTCCAGTCTCCAACAACTGGAGGCTTTTGAAAAGGAAGAGTGGGGAAACATTCTGCATATTACATTGTAATATAAAGGGTATGAACAGTTCTGAACATGGTGATTTTTGTATATTTGTCAATAAAAACCCATAAATTGTCATATTTCTTAAAATATCACATCTTATTATTTCTTTAGTTGTTTGTCACATATTAAATATATGAAAGTGTTATGAAACCCATTTAAAGACAAATCAAAAACACTACAAAAATGCCAAGGGTATGAATAATTATGATCACAAATGTACATCAATCATATTTTCTATAAGTTAAAACCTACTACTACCCAAACTACTACTTTGTACATACAAAGTTATAAATTAAATAAAAACGTTTTTTATATAATACAATGATACAATACAATAATTATACAGTGATAAACCCTATGCCAGTATGTTGGAGGTCATTACACAGTCATGTCACCGTCAAGTCTGATGACTCCACTGTCAGTAATAACAATAGTCGGGGCACCACTAGACATTCAGGACCCTCAACCCTGACAAAAAAGAAAATTTGAAGATATATTATTGCCTCATTGTATGATATAAAAGTTGATGAGGACAGTGTCTACTGTTACATTCGATGTCGCTGCGTGTTACATGGTGAGGGATGCGTGCTACACTGGCCACTGGAGGCAGGACAAACAGAATTGTTTTAATGGATTAGTTACTAGCGGGCAGGGCGCGGATATATAAATAATAAACTTAAATGAACTGGATTCCAACTGCAGTAAAACAAGAAAAGCAAATGAATGATTTTGGAAAATGCATAGTTGCTACCCACTAGCCTAGCCTTATTTACTGTAGCTATTAGAAATGGTGCCCAGAGAATGGCAGAACTGGACCAGGTTGAGCGTTAACCCAGGTGATAGTTTCTTAGTGTATGAGGTAACAATAGGAAAAAAAATCTTTTTGCCTAGGCCAATACAAAAATATCAAAAGGAAAAAAATAAATCTTATTACCTATGTTGCCTTTTATTTGATCTGAATGCAATGAGTTTTGCATAATAGGCATAATATTCCCTTTAGGAGATAAGCTTACTCCTTATTAACCTTTAAACAGAAGTAATATATGAGCATAGAACTAAAACAAATGATACACAACAGTGGAAATAAACTGGAAATATTTATATTATTAGAAATATGGAGAATATAAAGAGAGCTGTGATGGATTGGTACATGACCTCATGCCCAAAGTCTCCGGGGACAGGCTCAGAAGAAGCGGCATAGAAGAACAAGAATTTGCTCCCACAGGATGAATAATTTGTTAGGATAATAAATTCTTCACATGAGATAATAATTTGTTCCCACAAAATAAATAATTTGTTACCACAAAAAAAAATTCAACAAGGTAATAACTTAAGATAATAAGTTGGACCAACAAGATATACAAGTTGTTCCAAGATATTAACTTTCTAAAGTAAGATAATAAGTAGCTCCAACCAGACAATGTTACCCCAAGATAATAACTTGTTCCTTCAAGATAAATTGTTACAAGAAAAATCATTTGTTTCTACAAGATAATAACTTTTTCCCATAAGGTAATACATTTCCCCTCACAAGATAATAAGTTAACCGCCATCTCCTCAGATGTATAATGAGAGAATGTAAGTCACTCTGGATAAGAGCGTCTGCCAAATGCCTAAATGTAAATGTAAATTTATTCCAACAAAACAATAAATTGTTCCCACAAGATAAATAACCTGTTTCCACAAGAAAGAAAAAAAAACATTTGTTCACAAAAGATAAACATCTTGTTCCCACTTGACAATAATTTGTTCTCATAAGATCATTTGTTCCCACAATATAAATAAACGTCATATTTTCAGACTTTAGGAGCTGGGCAGAAAATTTTCAAATAATTAATAGAAAGCAAAATCACTGCAGTGTGAGCTGAGGAGGATCATAGGATGTGGGGTGAATACATGTACCGAGTCAGTGTGGGTGTGGATGAAGTAAATGCAGCATACAGGCTGATTATTGCTTAGAGGCAGAGAGAAACATTAAAACGTTTACTCAAAATTCACACACACACACACACACACACACACACAAAACGCAATCAGTTGAGGGATTATTGCGTAACATACGAGCGCCTCCTAGAAAACGTTCTTTTCGGAACTTTGGCCCGCGCTCGTAAAGAGAGAACTACATATCCCAGTTGACCTCACGCGCTGAGCGGAAGTAGTATGTGGAGGTTTTGGCGCTGATCTATCCGGCCCGGTCACAGCCTTCTTCCTTTCGCGCCGGTAGCTGGAGAGCCGCGCGTGCGTCCCATGTGCGTATCGCCCCGGACTCGTACAGATCGCCGAGCCTTACACACCCGAGCCGCACTCTGAGCCCCGTGATGGACCCCAACTATCTGATCGAAGCCCTGCGGGGCACCATGGACCCGAATCTGCGGGAGGCCGCCGAGAGACAGCTGAACGAGGTAAAGACTCTGCGGGATGATGATGTGGTGTTGGTGGCGCGCGCGCGTCTGCTCTAACGGGCCTCGCGCGCAGCGGGGCAGCATGGGGTCCGTGTTCGGCGCGTGAGTTTAGAACCAGCTTCCCGTGGACCCGTTGCTTAGCACCGCGGGAAGAAATTGTGTTGATATGGCCGAAAATCAGGCATTGTTGCGTCTCCCAGTTGTTTAGTTGGTTGTCTGGTGATTTATCTAGATGTCTGGGGGGGGGGTTAGCCGGTTAATTGTTTAGCTAGCAAAACCTTCACGCGCTAACATTGCCCATTGACGTACACTGATATAGCCTGCGCGCTAGTTAGCCTAGCCTAGCTTAGTTTAGCTTAGCTCACCTCAGCGGATCTCTCACGTGTCATGTGGCTGCCCCTGTTGTGACTCAGACCCTCTTTAAAAAACTTAAAAATCGTCATAAGTAAAGGTTAATGAGTCAAAGTCATCAAAACCCTACGTTCAGTCGAGTTAGGGAACTGAATTTATTATCTTTAACAAAACAAATGTCCCTGTGGAAAGTAGCTTGAATATGCTAGTAGCTCGTAGCTAAGACTGTTTGGGCCCTTACGAAGTCTGGCAAGTTGTACGAGTTGATAAGATGGCTACATTATTAGCACTAGTTAGCAGTTTGGTTGACATGACATGGCTGTTTTTATGCTTAAAACCTGGCGCGATGTGAGTTTTGTGATTTAAGATGAACAGTACCAGAGGAATTAGCTGAAGTAGAGTTAGCTGAAGCAGTTAAATGTCCTGTATGCTGTGTTCCGGATTGCGAAATGTCTCGATTACACGTATTATAACCCTATATATATAAACTTGATTTGTTTAATAGCTAACAGCAGTCACGTGCAGTGATGGTATGTGTTTATAGGAACACATGACTGTAAGGTAAGTCAGCAGTAAACAATATTTGGAGGAAGTGCTCAGCATTACCCTAGGTGAGTCATGTTGTGTCGTATCTAGGGAAGAGAGGTGAGACCAAATCTGTCACTGCAAAAAAAAAAAAAAGGAAGAAAAACTGTCACTGTGTGTGAGAGGGAGCCTTGAGTCTTGTGTGTGTCTGTGTATACACACTAATTTCTAAAAAGCAGGAGGAGCATCATGTTCAGGATAATCTTGCTTCCTTTTACAGCACTGCTTGATACTGATTGGTCAGAAGGTGGCACTTGTTTTTCTGTAGCTCTAGGGAAGGAGTCTCCAGTGTCAGTAGAGTGTCATAACAGGAAGTCATCCCGCCTCAGGGAAGTCCCTATGTGTTTACTTGGGTTTTTTTTTTTTTTTTGGTCTTATGAACTTTGAGAATGAGGGGGGGAACCCATAAAGGGTAATTTCTTCCTTAGGCTTTCCCAAAGAGTAAACATGATTATGAACTGGTGCGTGTATGACGTGTTATTTAATTTTTTAAATAACACATGTTCTTCCAATTCTTTGTCTGTACATTAATATCTGCATCTTGAGTAGTAGAGATGAGGGGAGGATCGATTCAGTTATGAATTGCTAATATTGTGTGCCGCAATTAACTTATTGCCCCCTCAATCCATTAAAAAATATATAGATCTTTTTAAAAAACTTTTATAATAGAATGAACAGGTCGACTGATCAGTGACCAGAATTGGCTGGTATTCAGTTGGATTGGTCACGACAGCCTCAGTTATTGCAGATTCTGTACGAAGCACAGAAGCTTAAAAGAAAAATGTTTTTATGGCATTACACTATCAAACGTTGTGTGTTAAAAGCCTCTGATCTGCCTCTTTCCCCAAACTCTGAGAGCAAATTAGTGTCAAACTAACTTATTACACATGCTTACACCAGTCACAAAACACTAAATGCTGTTTAGTCAAAAATAGCGTTCGTTAGAAGCCCCGCATGCCCGCATTAGAAGTTGTGTCCGCCTGCGTGCTTGCAGCTACTCAACTCGTGTGATAACTGTCGAGTTGTTTTTAGACTTTGGTGGCATTTGTGGCAGTAAAATGTCACCATTTCTTTATCATCCTACAGGTGGCGCACTCTGAATGATTTACACATTTTCATTGAGGAAAAATGTGATATTAAATTGTGATTAGACAGGAAAGGATGTAACTGAGCTGATGTCGCTCGCAGGAAACATGCGATAGGCCTTCGCTTCCCCCGGTTGGTTGTTGTAACCTTGATGGAGGAGTGGCCTGATTGGTTACAACTAAATTCAGGAGAAAGTCGGCGGGGGCATGTATCCTCAAGGGTGAATATCATTTGGGTGAGATGGTTGTGGATTTATGGTTTTCCTGTTTGGGTATGCTTAACAGATAGATCTAGTACTTTATTAAAGTTACTTTATTACTTTATTAATAAACTGAAGGGTAATTATAACGTTATAGAAGATTATACATCAACACACAAGCAACAAGGTGAGAAAAATTATTAAGGCCAGGTTTAATAGTATAAACCTATTATATGCTGTTTTCAGTGGTGCAGCTGGTGGGAATCTGAAAAACTGCACACGAGGTGTTATAAAATAAAATTTTAGATTGCAGAATAATCAGGCTGAGGCATGGCAATAACTTGTAATTTGTAATAGAAATATCATCAATTGTTTGAGCTTTACCTCTCAGCTTTATGGAGCTTTTGGGGCTGGGGGAATTTGCTAATTTTAATATGTTCTTTTATGGTTTCTCTTTGTCCCGATGGTGCTGTGTGCAATTGTTGATCATGAGTAAATATTTAGCTCAGCGCCTCAGGGTGTTTAAAATCAAAGCAGACTTTTATGTAGAAGTATTTTCCACTTCTTTTTAAGACAACACTTCTTTCTCTAACATTTCTCGCATGGTGTCCTGTTCAAGTCATAGTCTTTGAGTTTTTATGGCATCGATTTTGCTAAACAGTGTTGAATATGTAGTTACTGGCTCAGTGCTTCACTGTAACAGGCAACTGTAGATGCACAGATTGTTTACGTTGTTCGTGAAAATCAACGTTCAAGCAAATCTGCTGCTGCTGATGTATATTTTGCCTGGTGCAACATTTATATTCATGTCCGTGTTTATTTAAACTTGACCAGGAAGTCGAATCATCCCTGCGTTTGCATAGCAAGTCATCTGGGATTCGGTCCAGCGCTGTTGTCTCTATAAACGTCCTCGCTCTAATATGCTTAATATGCCGCAGATGATTTGTGCTGATCTATTTCTCGTCCTCCTCCTCCTCCCCGTGGCCTCCTGAAGTGCCAAGTGCTCGGCCGTCAAAGAGGAAATGCTTTGTAAATGAGACGGAGAGTCCGTTCGAACGCAGGAATGCGATCTCCTCTCCGTTGTCGAAGCCACTGTCTTGGCTCGGCTCCAGACCGTCCATGTGGATGACGGGCTTAGATTCCTGGGTGCTGACACATTCTGTACTTAGAGAGAGAGAGAGAGTGAGAGAGAGAGAGAGAGAGACAGACTGGGCGAGCAAGAACATGCGGTACTGGTGACATGGCATTTCAGGTTAATTTCAGTAATGTATACATTTTTTTTCTGTGGTTCTGTGTAAGCATCACTAATGAATTATTTTCTGTGTGATGATTATAAAGAGAAGCTGTTCTGGGTTGAACTGTCTGTAAGTGAGCCCCC